>JBBBDQ010000202.1:6905000-7372500 GCA_037127315.1 Ascarosepion bandense | reverse complement strand
CTCTTGAATCAATTCTACCTTACTTGCTTGTGTGTGAGGGAAATCTAATTTGTAAATGTGACTGAGAAACATAGCAACACACAACTCTAACATCTACATAGAAAATATGCTACTCATGTTTATTTCCTTGGACAACAGGACAACAAACCAGATGTAAATTAAAATGCCTTAACTCGGAAATACATAATCTTGGAATATTTCAAACTTTTGTTCTCATCTTTCTTAATATAATTGTTATAACAGACATAAACTTTCCACCAAGTACCTCCTAGTCTTCATAAAATGTATATTGATTGGCTGAGGTGGATTATTTCGTTTACTATTGCGAAATATCAATTATTATTTTTTCATGTTTGGAATTTTGTTCGCCACTACCAAATCAAAGGATCGAACTCATGACCACTAGATAATACTAACACATGTATAACCGACTACTATATCCACTACGCTATTGTCCAGAAAGTTGGAGCAAAGGAAATACATATATAAATTACCGAGTAATATCTGAAAATATTTGTGCAAATACCAAAGAAGTACAGTCAGAAAAACTATAGAATAAAAGTTAATAATTACGTATAGCATCAGAAAACTTTATGAAGAGCTATAATTGTCAACGTCCTCAAAAACATAGCATATTAATGCGATCTCTAATAAATTAAATAGCAGAAACTCTGCCTGGAAATGACACTTCATATATCAAATTTATTTGACGATAGCCAAAGCAGGGTTTTAAATCTAACTGTTGAAATATACTTTTATCTTCTAATTTCAAGCTGTTGCAGATATTTAATTGTCATAAACGCTATTAACGAATGACAGAAATACATATAATATATTGCTTTATTTCCCGAAGACGATTAACATTGTATACAGTATGTGATTTAGAAAGATTACAATTTTGGTTTTGTACCAGACAGTCTTTGTTCAGAGACAACGGGGAACAAAGAATGAATAATTTTCTTTACTCCATTAATTAACCCGTTTCATTTAACCGTTTCCGATTGCATATGAAATGCGGTTTAAATCCATTAGATTATATCCGTTCGTATTTTCTCAATTTCTTTATTATTTACTTACTTTATTTACTTACTTTATTGATAATTTATTTAACTTATTTAATTTTTGTACGTTTCTTTTTTCGAATTTGGCGTAGTTGAAATTGTTTTTCACGTCTGCAACTTTAGATGAGTTCTGATCGTTTTATTTAGTAATGTGTATAAGACTGGGAATGTAATTATAACTTTTCTTTGCTCTAGACAGAATTAACACATTTGTGATATATTATTGTATTATATTGTTTTCCTTAGTTTTCATTATGTTTCGTGTGATTTGTTTTCAATTTTCCAGATATATTTAGAAAGAAAAGCAGTTATTTACTATATTTATGGGATGTTTGATTGACAACAAAACAAAAAAACGCACGACTAAAAGACAAATGTACCATCAGAGAACGAAAAAGTTTAACTTAAATAGCACTAATTTGCAGAAGAATGTATTACTCCAATTTACCGTAAAATCAGTATATAACGAGGAAAATATACATATCAGTTACTGAAAGACTTAGTAAACAAAAAATATATGAAGTAAAATATCTTTTACAAATGTACAGCAAAATGTTTTGAGGACCCTAGATGCTGTGCCTGGAATTTGTAATTGGAGGCCACAATTTGAACATGATCAAATACGCAGATGATACATTGCTGATAACAGACACGGAAAGGAATCTACAAGACCTCTTACAGAAGGTAGCTGAAGAGAGTGACAAGAAAGGACTACAAATAAACTGCAAGATACCTGAATGCATAGTCATCAGCAAAAAGAGCAACGCAAAATGCCAAATACAAATGTGGGATACTAGAATCAAGCAAGTCCAAAATGTAAATACCAACAAAGCGTTCTAACAGAAGATGGAAAGTGTGACTCAGAGATATGAAGGCAAATTGTCATGAAGAAGACGCGTTCCAGAAGTCGAGGAAAGTACTAAAACACAGGAAACTTTCACCAGAAACAAAGAAGAGGGTACTATGTGATATCAGTTCTTCAATACGGCAGTGAATATTGGACAATATCATCAAAGATGGAGGAAAAACAGCGGAAATGTTGTTTTCCAGAAAGAGTCTGTGGATATCATTGGCTCAACATGTGAGCAATCAGGAGGTGCTATAAAGAATGACAACAACAAAAAAAATATTAGTGAGCATCAGGAAGAAACAAATGAAGTTCCTGGAACATGCAATGAGGAAGGTGCGCTTAGAGAACCTGTTACTGACAGGCCGAAAAAAAGGAAAAAGAGAAAGAGGGAAGAAGCTGATTACATATTTGAAGGGCCTGAGCAGGTGGATCACAGAACGAGGGTTGCGTGGTGTAACTGGAGAAAGCGTGCTAAAGCCACCAGTGATAGGGAGACGTGGATAGCCATGATCGCCTTCGTCCTGAAATGACAGGACACATAGTAAAAAAAAATGGAATTAAGCAGGTGGAATAAATTAACGAAACCAATAAACAACTAATGAAATTGAGTAAATAACAAACAAATTAACAAACTAAGAACGTTCACATAAACACAAATTACGTAATTATGTGAACCATCGAAAAGATAAAATAATAAATATAATTAAAAACAATATTTACATTATTTGGATTATTGTCCTTTTATTTGTTGGTATTTGTACAAGGTTTCGGCAGATGTATGCTCCGGTCTTCTTCATGAGCTAGGGATTTTTAACCAAACCATTTATTGCAATCACTGGGATATATCTTTCCTAGCAAATTTCTAGCACCTGGAAGAAAATCGGAGCGTACAACGGCCGAAACGTTGTGTAGATGGCAACAAAGATGAGAACAATAGTCCGAATAATGTAAATGCTGTTAATACTGCCTCATCTCAGAAATATATACAAACTGATTAAAAATGAACAAACGTTACTATAAAATACCCCTAAATAGGATTCGGATCATTAATTATTAACATTCAAAAATCACTAAGGATAAATCGAAACATAAACGTTACACTCACCCAAAAGGATTTAGAAAAAAAGTACCCATAATGCAGCAAGGACCATCATATATAAATTATTTTATGTGCCGTGTCTTTTCAGGACGTATGCTTTCAAGGATTTCTACTTGCTCTTTTCCCTTTTCTCTCTATTTAACTATTTTTATTTTTATATCTCCCAACCCCACCCCACCAACTATCTTCTCTAGCATATCAAGTATATTCCTTGCTGGTTTACCTTTTCCGATTTTCCTGTTACCGTCGTGTCATTATTAGATTCTCACAACATCATTACTGATTACATTCGCTACAAACATTAGCTTTCTCTTTCTGATGCTAAGTACAAGTTTCCTTTTCGTTTGCTTCCTCACCAAAATCTTTCGTTGCTCGCATGTTTGATCCATGTTATTCTCAGAATAAATCTGTAAAACCATGTCTCTGCTACATAGATTCCCTCCATTGTCTTTATGGAGACTGTCTTACATTTTATTACATATAGGAGGATATATATTTTATGACAAGTCAATACTCTTTTCTGTTTTAGCAAAATCTATACTCTGCTTAGATTTTGAAATGCGTCCTTGGCCACGACAATGCGTCTTTAGATGTAAGTGTGGCACTTTCCATACTGTCAAAACACTTCCTAGGTATTAACATTTTTGATCCTGTTTGATTTTTGTATCTTTAACCTGTGGTTTTCATTTGAGCGTCGTCTCTTTATTGATGACCAAGCATTCAATTTTCTTAAGTTAATGTTTTGTCCTTTGTTCTTGCTTTCCCTTACTGCATTTTGTAAGAGAATTGCATTTATCTTTTCGTGTCTGTTTTCTTTAATGTCTTTTCTGCCAATCTTATATTTTCAATATTGTGATCGTCATTGACGAATCTTGGCCGGATTTCTAGCTCTATCAAGTTTGCTTCGTACTACAGGTTGAATAGATCCGGTCAGGAGAGTTTTTCTTGTGTTACACCCCTTTCTGTTTTTATTTATCTGCTGCATTCATTTTGCTCCGTAGGCAGGCGGTTTGTTGCTAGTATTGTTTACTGATTATTCTAGTTTTTTTCCCAAATATATCGAGGTTGCCGTGCGTCTCTAATAAGACTTTATTGCGTAATTTGCCGAACGGTTTTGCTTTGTCTACGTAAATAAATACACATATTTTTGATAAAATTTTGAGCATACTATTGCGTTCATTGTTCCAGCGTCTTTGATGAACGCGCATTGTTCTTGTCCAATCTCTGGTCCAATTCTCCTGCGCACTTTACTCATCAGATTTCGGATGTTGATTTATGTTATCCGATTCATTAAGCTGACTGTTCGTTTGATTTCAAGATACATTTGTTATTAAATTCTTAGGTTGTCCTTTGAGAATTGATCTGCTTCGGTCCTACAGTTTATCGTCACTGTTGTAGAATTCCTTTAATATTTCTGTAATTTTTTATTCGCCGAAATATTCTAAGAATGCCAGCATCTGTATGATAATAAAACTTGGTCCTGTTGCTTTGTTTCTATTCAATTTTACTAGAGCAGCTTCTATTTGGTATTTTAATATTTCTGGTCCTTCAGTGTATTTCCGTTTGATCTGTGATATAATCGTTCCATCGCTGAAATACCTTTTCTTTATCTAATATGAGTGTCCCGTCCTTGTATTTATGGGAAATATTACTGAGCATGTCTTTTGTCCTGTTAGTTGCCTAATTTTGTATCTACATTACCAGCCATAATTATTAGGTCAGCCAAGTGTTTAAAAATGATGTATTTCATTTTATTGTTTAGTATTTATTGCCAAGCAAATAATTGTATGTGAAAATAGAATAGTTTTTATTAATACTGCACAACAACATGTGCACTAAATGAATTCATCAGTATTTAGTAACTACTTTATCAATGAAAGAATGAAACAAATTCAATGTTATTCGAAGTAGTTCTTCTTTGCATACTTGCCTTGTAATAATAACAAATTTAACCATTCTATTTCCATTTAAAATTATCCACTTGGGAATAGATACTAAAAATTGTATGAAATACGTCATTTCTTTTAAAAAAACAGAGGTTGCCTAATAATTATGGCCGGTAATGTGTACATCCTTTAATTTCCGTGCTCAATTTCTCCATTTCTGCATATTTGTCGTTAACAAGTCCTATTTAGAATATCTGCATTCCTTCTTATATTGTTCTTTAGAAAACTGTATTCCGCTCCATGTCCTGGGATTATTTTCTGTCTTCTTTGAATCGAGTCAATCAATGACTCCTCCACTCAATTTTTCTCCTACGTCTTTTTGGTGAGATAATGTCGTTTGCTGACGTCACTAGAGCTTCTGTTAGTGCGTCACATTCGAATTTCCGTTTCTAATTTCTCCTTCGTATTTTCTCATCACGATGCACGTAAATCTTTCTACAGTTTCGTGTCATTCACGAGTGTGTTGTATTGCAATACTGGCGCACTGTTAGGCTTATTCAAGCTTTGAAGTTCTATCCTTAGCTCAATATACCCTGATAAGTAATATGTACATGAATCAGTTTGTTTATATCTACAATTAATAGATTAATATACATGTCATTAATGTGGATTTGAAAAATAGATTTTTTTCCTGTAATTTTTGAAACTGTTTACGTTATATTTCATAACCATATAAATGTACCTTAAAAGATATATGAAGTCACATTGGCATATTTTCTTAATTACATCATCATATATCCTGCTTATACTGTTTGGTATTAGCTCTATTTACTAGTCAACCATTGTTGATGTCTTCCTTACTATTGGTGTTTTGTCCTTACTTCTGTTTTGTCCTTACTTCTTGTAAATGTGTACACGATTACAGGTTAGACCTCGTCCCTGTTTCAATATCTCTCAAATTTTCCTCTCGATGTCATTCGCAAACACTTAGAAAATATCATCAAAATGAAGTTATGATCACCTCGGTTGAAACAACTTCTTGAGTTACACACAGTTTTCAAGAAATATTTTAAATGTCATCATATATATAAGATTTATCTATTTAGGTTGTAACTAAATATTACAGAAACAGCCATTTTCAAATATTGCAGTGAATAAAATTAAAAGGTTGTGCATTTTTGGAATATTCAAGGTACGTCGGTGTAAATATCCCTTATAATACCGCATCTGTAATTGAAATAGAATTTTCTCTTTAAAACCTTCATAGAGATTGAGAATTTCAGGGAAAAAGTCTAATATTTATAATGGGAATTTTATGATACTGTTGATGTATAAAGATTGTTGAAATTTATTTGAAGATATGTTTGGTAACTTTTATAGATTGCTGAAATAACCAGTGCACATATTTTCACAGTTTCTTTCCTTGGCCATATCATTACAAGGAAATATTTGGCATTCATTGACCTAGCAACCAGTGCAGGTATCAGTTTAAATTGAAAAAGATCTCTCTTTTTCTCTTTATGTCTCTCTCTCTTTCCTTTTCTCTATTTCTCTCTCTTTCTCTCTCTCTCTCTCTCTCTCTCTCTCCCTCTCTGACAAAAGAATTTTTTGAGAAAATAATTTTCTCAAGTCCAGTATCAGTTATTGCTCTTTCCAGTATTGATGAATATTTTCTTTTAAGGCCATATTTTTTACTTAAAGTATGTAAGAGGATAATATCATGAATTTTTTCTTCCAATTTTCCGTTATATCCACAATGTTCAAAGACTTATAGATTCACTCCCTCAACGCTAACAATGGATTATAGAAAGCTATTCGTTATAGCCCAAATTCACATATTATTGAATGTGTTTAGCGAAAAGTCGAGGTAATGTAAGTACATAACACGGCTTTAAGGCTTGTTTTTCGGTTTTATCTATCAGTTTCGAGTATTGGGTTAAACTATCCATTGTATATCCAATTCTATGTATATCCTCATTATATCATAGCAAATTTATTATAACTGATATTAGAACACTTTACTTTATCTCAATGTATGCTGAATTTCTATCATTTATTTTGGTTATCTCTCATCGCTAGATTTTCATATTGGAGTTTGTCTTTTTAGAACAGTTTTTCTTGCGTTCAATTACTCAAAACTTTAAGAGAAATATTGACTTTTTGATCAAAATTAGTCTTTTACCAAATATAAATACTTTTCTCATCGGTACATACCTCAGTCATGTGTGCATTGTCCACGGTATGGAAAGAAGTATCTTTGATTTTATTGGAAGCTATATTTCAGAAATGTTATAGAATGCTTAAATACCCAGTTAATATTTTTTCAGAATTTCTTTTGTAAAGGCGCAGGCGATACTCTACCACATGATTAGACCAGTGTTCTCAATTTCTTCTCGTCTTTCTCTTGATGAGGTTTTAACTTATTTTTGGCCATTGGATTCCTCTCTAGATACGTAATGTTTAATAATCTGATACATTTATTATGATATTTTTTTTTAATCATCTCACCCTAAGCAAGGCATTCCACTGCCACTATTGCGCATGGGGCTACATAGAGGAAGGTAAAGAGAAGGAGTGGATAGACATAGGGAATGTCAGGAGAAAGGTGACTGATGAGTAAGGATACCGAGGATGAGGGTTGGGCAGATGGGAAGAGTGTTTGATAGAATGGGAGCAGGTTAGTGTGTTAGGAGGTGTGTATTGACCTTACATTTAAACTCCTGGAGATTGTAGCCGTCGGGGAAGCAATCGTTTGGAAGAGAATTCCACAGTCGGGAAGTGCGAGGAAAGAAACTGTTGGAGTAGAAGTTACGGCTGCATTTATATCGATGAATTTATAGGTTTGGTAATTGACCCATGCACACATGAAATATTTCAATCTATAAATAAGCAGCAGTTTCTGTTTGAACTGTGTAAAGAGATGTCAATTCCTGCAGTTAGATTTCACACCCGTACGAATACATTCACACTGCTGATCATCTAATATTTTATCTGTTTCTACTACTGTTCTTGTTGATGTATTTGTTTAACTCTATTCCGTCTTTATATCTTTATTTCTGGTCCCTAAACGGGACAAAACATCTTAGCGACGAGGACTATTAAAGATTTTGAGACCCAAAATAGACTGCGTGGAAATTGTCAATATTGTTTTAACATTGGATGCAAGGAATTCTATTTTTCCGTCACACATTTTTCTATTCAACCTTATCCGGAAAAGAAAACCTAGCATGAAAAAGTGTAACTGAGTTAAACTACACTTGAACGCGAGAGGCTAAACTACGAGAATTCACACGTTTTTCGAGAAAAACAAACACTCGTGATTCCCTGAGTGACCAAAATTAAAATTATTTTTTATTCATTTTAATTATTATGTGATTCGTTTTTGTATTTTTCTTTTTTTTTTTTAAATTGCATTCGGTATAATATTTAAAAACACAACAAGGATAAAACATAAACGAACTCATTTCCGCCATACTCGAAATTATTCTATTCGAACTTGAACATCAAAACCAACGGGAACTTAAATGGCAAGAGGTACTGAAATAAAACGACTAGAATTCCAAGAACAAACACAAAGTAGACATCAAAAATTCAAAGGAATTCTACCTCAAATTCAACAACAGGAAATAAAATTGTTTAAACTGGAAAACAGGGGACGATTATTGAAAACGAAAAGGAGTTTTAGCAAAACATGGTCTGGGGCGCAACAGACACTTTTACATATTCTCCCGATGATTATATAGCTTTCGCTTCCTATTTTAAAATATTCGAGGAGTTATACGCCAAACAGATTGAATAAATTGGTCTGACTCTTAGAATGTTCGTCTCTTTCTTCAAAACTGTGAACCACAGAACACACCAAGTTTTGAACTTTATTGTACTCTTTAAAACAAATGAACTGAAATTTACCAAAGTGTTTAAACAACTCATAGAACATTTTATTCCTAAAACTTCTCACATGCATAAGAGGTGGAAGTGTATTAATTTAACCAGAAAATATAGAGATGATTATTCAATATTCGCGTCGCTCGCAAAAAAGAATTGCAACGATTTCAAACAGTCAGAATTGAGTGCGAATAATTTAAAGTGCCTGATATTTGTTCAGGGAATCGTTTCCACAAAAGATGCTGAAATTAGACAAAAATTTCTTAAGAATTTGGAAAATAAGCCAAACCTTACTCACCAATAATTAGCGGAAGACTGTCACAGTTTCGTAAGCGCACTCCATGATTCGTAAAATATCGAGTAATCTGGCATAGGAATTATGCCTAAAGAAAAATAATTTAGTTCGCTCACTAAATCAAATCAACAAAACAAGACAGCTTGCTTCCTAACTGAGTTACGGTCATGGGGTACTAAATTGGTACCATGACTGCCCTTAACAAAATAATATGTGCTACAATTGTAGGCGCATCTAGCACAAATGCTCATATTGTTGAGCAAGTAAAAGGTTAATAGCTGGAAAGAAAACACAAAAGTTGTGAACAAGTTGGGTTTAACATTAAGAAATACGTACAAGTCCAAATCTTAAATGAAAATATCAAACTACAGTTAAATCCTGCTTCAGATTTAACAATAATAAATCTACACACTAGGAAAAAGTTGGGAAAACCAACCTTCTCAGAACAAATAAATTAGCCAGGTCGTAACATGTGAAAAAGTAGGTTTACGGGAGAACCTAACACTAATGTTAATTTCCAAGGAACGAAAGTAAAAGTAAAAATATTTTAAACAAAGAATACAGAAAATTTATGTGGCACGAACTAGATGAAATAATCTATGTTGTAAAACACGCCAAATAACTCATTTTGCCAAAAATCGCAAACCTGTCCACCGAGGAAAATAATTTATTAAAAGATTTAAGAGATTTTCTGAAAGATTTTACTTGGTGCCTTGGTTGGTGTATTAAGATGACGACAAAATCCAAGTTAAAAGATAACATCCAGCCATTAGAAAAAAAAGAAATTTGAGCTCAGCCTGTTTAACAAAACAAGTGAAGAACTCGACAGACGAGAAAGAATCGATGTCTTGTCGAAGATTGTGTACATTCAATGTGCTTTACCAACTGTGTATGTAAACAAGAAGTTACTCAAGATCCGGTTGTACGCTAATTTCTCGATGGGGCTTAATGCGGCACTCAAATATTGCCTTTTTTTTTTACCTAGACCAGAAGAAGCGAAATTAAATCGAGGGAAAATCTTTTCCAAAAAATCAAAATCAGTAACGCGTATCTTCAAAAACTGATGGCGGAAGGAAGTTGCTTTGTATCAACATTCATCCTGAGTTGTGCAATTTCGAACGTCTACCGTTCTGGATAAAGGTTGCGTCGGCAATTTTCTAACAAGTGATAGATAATATGCTGAGCGAATTTAACTTCGCCGTTACATATATTGACGACATATTAATGACCAGCCAATCTGTTGAACAGCATAAGGAAAATGTTCATAAATACTTCTAAAATATTTAGGAGTATGGGTTCAAATTGAAAGAACCATAATGCGACTAATTTGTGAAGAGAATTAAATACTTGTGACACCTTATCGATAAAGAAACTATCAGAAGAGATCAAGAACAGGCTACATCAATCAAAGACATATTCGCTCCCGACAATATCTCTGCCTTTCAATGATTCTTGGATTTGGCAAATTATTACCGAAAATTCACAACCCACATGCTCCATTAAACGAACTTTTGCAAAAAGGCAAAAGCTGGGAGTGGACACCTGAATTTTAAGAAATATTCATTAACGTAAGGTTTAATCTTGACGTCGAACTTATTTCTCACCCATTGTAACCCAGACTTGGACATTATAGTTGCCAGAGCCACCAGCTTGAATAGCATTACTGCATGTATTAGGTAAACAATGACAAATGGAACTCAAAAACCAAACGCCCATGCGTCGAGAACTATTCTTCTTGCAGAACAGAATTACTCATAAATTGAAAAGGATTCGTTAGGGAAGGTTTTCGCAGTAAATAATTTTCAGCAGTACAATCACAGTAGACTCTGTAAGATGGAGCATAAACAGTTACTGTTAATCATCGGTTCTAAAAAAAAAGATATGTCTTTGCCTACAGTATATAGACTTTGGGAATGGGAAACAATCTTTTAAATTATAAGTTTAAAATGGAGTTCCTAACATCTAAAAATGGTTGTCATTCAGACGGAATGTCCAGAATAATCTCTAAAAACATATAGATTCTTCAAGATACTGTGATTGCTTCTCTTAGACTAGAAAGAGAATTTCAAGCCAACATTATGCAACACAGTAAGGTATCACTTCATAACTCCCGACCAAATCAAACGAGAAGATCTAAGGACTGAGTTAATCAGGCAAACCTAAAACCACACTTGTGAAAAAGACAAATAAACTTCAGATATATTTTATATATGCGACGTAGCACTTCTATATTTTGAGCGAGTTGTCATTCCCACAAAACTACAAAGAAAAATTCGGAAATGTTTCTATGCCAGTCAGAAAAGAATTACAAGGATGAAAAGCCTTATGCGCAGTTATGTAGACTAGCCAGACACTGATAAGAATATCGAAAACAATTTCAAATCCTATAAAGTCTGTGCCTTGGTAGCTAAGTTTTTTTTTCAAACAAATATAGTCCTTCGTCCAAAACGGATCAACCACAGTCTCGGATTCATATAGGTTTTGCAGGTTCGCGGGACGGATTCTTCTATATTATAGGATTGTATATTTTTTCTAAGTGACCCGAAGTTTTTCGATGTAGAAATCACACTACAGAAGTGACAAAAACTGTTTACCAGATTTAAGGTAATCGATTGTTTAGTGTAAGACAATGGGACACAATTTGCGTCCTGCGATTCTAAGTTTTTTTATGACACCTTCAAGATAAATTATATTACCATCGCTCCATATCACCCAATATCTAACAGACAAGCCATGCGCTTCGGTAAAACGCTGGAAATAGCTCTGAAGAAGGCTAGGAGCATACACAAAAAAAGCCATCCAACATTTTCTTCAGCTGTACAGAGTCATGCTCAACAAGAGCACATCGTCAACATTAATTCATACGGAGGTAATGTTTGCGCGTAATATAAAGTCTGTGTTCGACAAGCTACTTCCCAAACAAAAGCGATGTCTGCAAAACGTTACTAACCCTGATAGAATTTCTTTTTCCGGATGTTTGGGATAATAAGTCATTCTAGGTATTGTGCACAAGTGAGAAAAGAGTAGGATATATTGTTTACATGATTAAAGGTTTTCGACTTATTCACAAAATATATTTAAATCAAATGTGAAAACACCAGTCGGGCGATGTTATTAGCTGTCCTTCTGAAGAGAAAGTAGTAACGGATGTCATTTACTATACTTTTGATGTGCCAATACTACAAGCGGCCCCGGAACAGCGCCGTCTAAAAAGAAAAAGTAAAATGACGGCGTTTCTGATCGTTAACCCAACAAAAAATAGTAAGACTTGTTGATAGTTATGAATCGTGTGTTATGGTAATTATACATGCGCACATGGATCTTTCCATCTTTAAATAAACAGCAGTTTCAGCTTTGTGCTGAACAGAGAAATGCCTATTCTAGCAGAGAGCACTGACATTCGTACCAATACAGTCACACTGGGGATCTTTCCTTTTTGTATCTGTTTGTACTGCTGTTCCTTGTTATACATATTTAACACTTTTCCATCTAACGAGGCCACAACAGTAATGGATCAGTAAAAGAATTCTTCATTTATGTTCACATATTCTGCTGAACGATGAATATATCATATATGCAAAATTTTCGGAGAAACTTTAGCAAATTCTCGGAAATGTTTGCTAGCACATATAGTATCATGGCATAAATTTCGAGCAACAAAAACCAAACTAATTGATTTACAGAAAACGATATGATTTTAGTTGATATAACCTTTATTAATATTTTTTAATATGGTACATCTGAGAAAACTGTATTTGTCTAAAATTATTTGGTGTTATTTTTCTGTCTATATTTGTGCCTTTAATGCTTGACAAATCTCCATTTCTGGCAATGTACTTCTTATTTCTGTCATTTTTCACAAAATAATCAATTTTCAAAATTGCAACCTCAATGTTATACTATTATGCTAATTATAACTTTATATTTCTTTATTTTGTTATAAGTATGCTAAGTACTACTACATTTCATGTTTAACTTGAAAATGTTTTGATGTTTATTGGTATAGGTTCTATTTCTTGTGAACCTTTACTTTACATTGGTTAGGTTTTTGGGGATCAGGATAATATTTCTGCTCTGTTTCTGATTTAATGATATTACACAAATTATTCGCTTCTCTCCTCATTTAAACATATTGTCGCTGCTGTTTTCATTAATTTAATTTTCAGTTTTCCGTATATATAGATTTCTCAAAAATCATCGAGTTATATTTTCTTTGCTAATTGTTGAATATTTTCCATTTTTTTCTCTTTTCCGCTAATATTTGTTTTTTGCATCAATTTTTTCATTGCAATATTTTATCCTACGCTTTTATCATATACCAATCTAGTAATATTTTGATATATGTTTCCCTACTAGCAAGGATTTGATCAAAGTTTACTGACACCAAACTGAACTTTAGTTTATTACTGAGTTCTAAATTTATCATTTTTTATTTTTAAGGGCAAGTACCTGATACCTTGGTGACAAAAGAAATAATAACATTGCGTTATTTATTAACTAAAATCGATAACAATTATAGAGACAGCGCTATGGAATGACCAGGATAGAAAAATATTTGAAACATTTATGTAAACAGATTGAAGGTTAATATCAAATAGCTCAATTCATCGCTTCTAAATATATTTTCTAAGTGTGAAATTCGAAAAGAAATTTATGTAAATGAATCGTGGTTTCACACTCAAATAGACACACAAACATCTACATATACACAAACATACACACACACAGGCACGACTGCCTGCGCGTATTTATAAATGTATGGGTGTTGGTGTTGGTGCATGAAAAACTGGAAAAAGATTCTATTTGCAAATATTTTGTCAATAAATATATGTCATCTGAAAAAAAAATTTTCAGCAACTTGTTCATCAATAAGACAGATTCATGGCATAAAATTGGTTTTAAGATGGCGCCCGATTATAATAGAAAATATGTCAATGTAGACGTTTCTTGAAGTCTAACATATTTACTATTCTTGAAGGAGCTTTATTGAAATCAATATATATATATATATATATATATATATATATATATATATATATATATATATATATTTTTTAATCATTTCACCCCAAGCAAGGCAGAAATGCCACTGATGTGCAGGGGGCTACATAACTGTAAAAAGATTAATTAGAAAAGAGTGAGGTGTACAAACTAGTTAGAAAGGAGCAATAGAAAGCTGAGAAAGATGACAGATGCATAGGTGGAGAGAAGGGAAGGTTATACGGGGGTGGGGAGATAGCTAGAGTCCAGTGGTTAGTAGATGAGTATTGACTTTGCATTTACATTTCTGGAGGTTGTAGCCGTCAGGAAAGCAAGAATACAGGAGCGAGTTCCACAGGCAGGAAGTTCGAGAGAAGAAGCTGCAGGAGTAGAATTGTCGTCTGCATTTGGCTAACCTCACTGAGAATTGGTGGGACCCAGTTGCCAGTCTGGTTGCACGAGTAAACACCTGTTGAGGAGGCACCAGTGACTTAAGTTCATTGGAGCAGAAGCCATGAAAGTATTTACAGAACATATAAAGGGAAGCCCCTTTTCGACGGTGGGGAAGTGGCTGCAGTCGAGCCGCCAGATCAGTACCTATAACATTACAAACTCTCCTTTGGAGCGTGTCAAGAACACTGAGGAGAACGGCAGTGGCGCCTGACCATAAATGGCAGCAGTACTCCATGCACGGACGGTTGGTTGACTTGTATATATGGAGGATGGATTCAGGCGGAAAAAAAAACATCCTGGATCGACATAGTTACCCAATTTTCTTAGCAGTAGATTTTGCTATGGATTCATTATAGTGGTTCCATTTGAAGTCTGAGCACAGGGTAAATCCGAGGAGGCGTAGTGTATTGTTTTCCGGGAGAATCGCTTGGTCCATGCTTATGGTAGGCAGGAGAGGTTGCCTGTAATGTTTGACACACAACAGCTTGGTCTTAGACGAATTGAAGTTGACAAGCCACTTCTTGCCCCAGTTCACCACAGAGTGTAGATCCCGTTCAAGGTCAGCAGCGAGATTATGTCTGTCCGCCACGAAAGGTTTCTTACTAGGTGCGGGAGTATATTGTAGTGTCATCTGCGTAGGTGCCTACTTGGGACTTGATCTCATCTGGGAGGTCGTTGATGAAAATAAGGAAGAGCGTCGGCCCAGGATACAGCCCTGTGCGAGACCAGCATTTGTTGTGTGTGTGTGTGTGTGTGTGTGTGTGTGTGTGTGTGTGTGTGTGTGTGTGTGTGTGTGTGTGTGCGTGCTGTTTGAAAAATGTTCTTAGTTGTTCCGTGTTTTCTCGGTAAAAACAAAAACTGTTCTGTCAGTCATATTTTGAAGAAGACAAAAACATTTTAACTAGAGTTTCCTAGGATTTTGTCAAAAGTAACAGAAATAATTATCTACTTTTCTTTTCGAACCAGCGTTCTAATATTGACTTTTATCATCAAAATTTTAGGTTTCTTATAATAATAATTATTCTCATAAATATCCCAAAATTAGCTATACAGATAATCGTTTTTAGACTGTTAGTTATGGTTATTTTAGACGCTGTTGGCAATTGTCTTCTTAACCATATATGTAGCATAATGTTACAAGTACTGTGGAAGCTAACGACATTGTCATCTAAATGACACAAAAAATAAAATAGTATATACATTTTTATAGTTCGAATTCAAGCAATGCTGTACCGGACTGACTCGCAGGGGGCTAAAAAATAAAGCAAAAGGCAGGAGAAGAGTGAAGAAAATGTTACTGTTACAGGGAGTGTCAGACAAAGGGATAATAGCAGAATGGAAACACAGGTGTGAAGACATTTGCGAAGTTAGAGAGAAAGTAAAAGGACAAGATACACAGGGAGATGTAGAATTGACTGGAGTCAAGTAGATAAGAGATGGAAATTGGTATAACATTTAAATTTCTGGAGGTTGAAGCTGTCAGGAAGGCAAGTATACAGAAGATATAGACAGGAAGTCCGAGAAAATAAGCTGATGGCGTAGAACTGTCGGCTGCATTTGGTAGATTTACCTCTAAACTGTTGGGATTTGTTGCCAGTTTGGTTACTTGAGTAATTTTCTTGTGTAGTGGATATCAGAAATCTATGTTCGTCTGAGCAAAAGCCAATGGAAATATATGTAAGAAAAGACAGAGGGTGAAACCACATCCCACCATTAAAAATATAGCTGGAGTCGAGCTGCCATGTCTGGACCGACCATATTACAGATTCTCTTTTCGATCCTGTCGAGAATACTGAGATAAACAGCAGTGGCGCCTAACCAGATATGACCCGTGTATTGTATGCTCGGTTGGATGGTTTGATTTGTATATGTATAAGAAGGACTGAGACCGAAAAAAACATCCTGACCCGACAGAGAAACCCAAAATTTTGAGCAGTGAATTTAGACATTTTTTAAACATAATGACTCAACTTGATTTTAGAAAAGTGGGTGAGGCCGAGGAGATGCATTTTATTGCTTAGAGGGAAACTTGTTTGTTCAATGCTTATCTCAGGCATGAGAGACTGAGTGTGATGGCTGAGAGTAGCTTCGTTTTAGAAGCATTTAAATTTACAAGCCATTTCTTACCCCAAGATATCACAGAGTGGGTCTTTCTAAAGAGTAGCAGCGAGATTATATTTGTCCACCTCGCCAGATTCCTTACTGATGCGGGAGTAAATGGTGGTGTCGTCTGCGTAGATGCGTACTTGCAATTTGATCACGTCAAGATTATTTATGAAGATCAGAAAGAGCACCGGGCTTAGGATAGAATGATGGGGGGGGGGGCGCCAGCGTTCATTTGGTAGGATAAGGAGGCATGCCCATTCGAGTGAACCTTCTGCAACATTCTTGGAGAATATATTGCTTAAATTGTTGAATGCTGTGATAGTTCTCGCCGTCTGTTCATTTTTTTTTGTTTTTGCAAAGTATTTTGTTGGTCTCACTCATCTCTGACCCGCACATAATAATGAATGGGTTTATTGGTTGGAAATTTAAGAGGTTTGATGCAATGGCTTATGTGTTAGTAAAAGTTTTCTGATAGCCATGAATGTGTTCTTTTATATGAACCATTTTGCAGAGTTCATTTGATGGACATAGGGTCTTCGAGCAGCCAAATTCTTCACAAAGAGCATCACTTTTAATCACTCCAATTGCCTTCATAATTACCATTAGACTCATACATTTCCTGTCGAATCTTTTCCAATATGCTAAATAGTGAAGAATGCTGTTTCCAAATTTTTTGTGGAGTGAATTGCATCATGGAGCGGTTTTTCTCGGAGATGGAGCATCCTGTTCTCTTGACTAAATAAAAATCAAACAAACCGCATCCACGAAATTATAAATAACACTGACGCAAATTTACAGTGTTTATATAGGGGGGTTGGCTGATAATTTCTTAAGCTGAATATATAAGCGTGGTGTTAGTGCAAAAAATCTTATACGAATTAATTTAAACTCTTCTTATTAATTACTGCATTGCTTTTACCATTTCATGATAAAGTGGCATCTGAACTTTCAAACATGTCTTCAAACGGAAATTGCATTGTGAAAGCATTGATCGTATTTACTATATTTGATAGATGACATGTGATTTAATAGAATCAAATCGTCAATGCTATTAGCATATCCCGTGAGAAAGTGAGAATATTCTACTCAATTAAGTTAGCCTTATGAAGGTTTATCTTCACTTGGTAACACATCTTCTGAGATGCAAAAAATTTATATCTGCCCGATTATATGGAAAATCTATCACTGTTTCAGGCAGAGTCAGGTAGTTTTCTTTGATGTTTCAAACTCAGGATGTATGCTGGGTAAATTACTTGAAGCCATAGACAATACATGCAGTGGAACATCCCTCGTCACTTGATCTGATAAAGACAAAGGTCTTTTCTTTGCCATTTTGCGATACAAAGGCATCGTGCTCAAAAGAGCCACTTCCTCATTCTTTTTTTTCGAATTTTCTAAAGCAACCTTGAAAGACAGCAATAACAAATAATCGTGGAAGTATAACTAAAGGTGTATCGTTTCTTCGGTAAACAGCTCCATGGTTTTGATAGACGCTGTGTATGAATGTGGCTTTCAACTGGTTGATCACTCTCCCTGTTCTTCTTAAATTAATATCGTATGTCATGAAAAACTCTTCGTTTGGAACTAGTATCTCAGTGAATATGTAATCTTATCTGATGTTGAACAACAGGTTGAACAGATTTCATTGAATAGTCTAATGTTAGTTTCAGTCAATTAAGTGCCATACGGGATACACGCTTGGGCGATCATGTCTCGAAAGAGACATAACTGACTGGGCAGATGATTATCCCGCAGTAGGTGATTATTCCGCAGTAGGTAAGAAAGTTTACCTGGAAAGAAACAGTGCAAATAAAAATGTCATATGTTGGCTAACATGGGATAAATTCATAAAAATAATTAAATGAACAAATAAAGGAGTTCGTTTTATGTACTGGGTAACACGGCATAAATAAAATTAATTAAATAAATAAAGAACCTTCTGTTATATAAATAACACGGGATAAATAAATAAATAAATAACTAAAGCACTTCCGATTCGATATGATTCGGGAGAAATCTGTTCTCTCGTAGAAAACCGTGGGCAATTTTAGAAACAACTCGATGCGGAAGCGGAAGTGTTATGCTCCATAATATCATGATAAAATAAAATAGTTTTGAGGATTAAAAGCTGGAGAGATTGAGTAAAGACCGAGAGAGTCGGTTGTAATCACTGGGCTCATTTCTTACTCTCTCACTATCGATTTTCACTTCTCATTCGATGGACGAAAGAAAACTCAGACAGGACCATGAATTATGTACAATTTTTCCTCCCTCAATGCTGTCCGGCGGCAATAAGAAAAATGAGAGGAACAAAGAATCAACGAAAGAAATTTACTATTATTCAATTTTGACGTAAAAAATTAGCAACTAAACTTTTTCTTTTCTTCTTATATTGAAGAGACTGAAATCTCTGCAAATACTGTTACACAGCAAACCTTTTGATGATTACATAAAATGATATATCAAATTAATTAAAATATCATTATTAATATTATAAAAATACGTGAGATTTTTATATTACAATTATTGTTCAACCTTCTAAACTTTCAATAGTGTGGAGTTTTTATGTTTAAGATACGGTAAATAATTCTTTTTACTACATGTTGTCGGTGAAAAAGTTATAACTAACATGCAAACAAAATAATCTAAAAGCCATATAAAATATATATAATGTATATATTTAAAAGAAAACGCACAACCTGGTTTTCACAAAGAGAAGGAATGCACCATTTGCATCGTTTCACACTCCACCCACGTCTATTGAACAGGTGTAGAGGCTCATCCCTTGTTCCCTGCTTAGGATGTGGTTTCCGGTTTTCTCGTTTCCAATCTATACACTCTTACGTAGCATCCTGCACACCAGGGGCCTTACAGCCTTGCTTGGGGTGATGTGATTAAAAAAATGATATATGTGTCCAATGTTGACTCTCTTCAGGCTAATTAATTTGTGTCTTTACCTAATGACGTGTGTTTATCTTTCTGACGGCCTATATATATATATATATATATATATATATATATATATATATTATTATTATTATTATTAAGTAAATTATCGAGGTTTATATTCGACCTCAACAGAATGCAGAAAGCACTGGACGGCCGTTTCGACCTATATTTGGGACTCATCCGCAGTGCGCATCCACTACCAGGATTCGAACCCAGAGAGTTGTGTTTGTTAAGTTAATTTTTACCAATTGTCCCATGGGCCTTGGTGACGAAAAGGTAACGAATTAAGCTCGATGAAGTACGCCGCTCCTCACGAATTCCGTGGTGTTACTAATCAACGGTCCTTTGACCAAGGGATAGTGCCTCCCCAAGCAACGATTTCAGCAACCAAGCCACTAAATCCATAGCTTGTTTCGTGGTTGAAGCATGATTTACTTAATAATTGTTCAAATCCTCCTACTACTTCTTGAATAATATATATATATATATATATATATATATATATATATAAATGGTCGGTGAACAAGTCAGAAGATTCAAAACTGCTCGAGATAGTTTGTTGGGCTTTTTTCACACTCGGCTGTTCAATTTCTTCCGTTTTGCAAATCATTCACATTTCTTTGGCCAGAAAGTCTTTTTACACTGATTTGCAAAATTCGATTTCATCTTTATAGGTTAAACTGTTTTCAGTACCATTGATTCAACTGTACATGTCATCTAGTCCTTTTTGTTGTTTTTGAAAATTATTTTTTGCAAATGTTCGCGACTTTTTCTTTTAGCGCGTTTCAGTTTCATGTGTTACTGTGTGTTTCTCAGGATTTCCTATTGTTTTATTTATTTCCTATTATTGGCTAGTTTATTTTTACATCTCTGCTTTTCTCCTCTTTTGTCAGTCCTTGTATCGGTCCCAAATATATTTTTGCCCATTCATAGCATTTTACAGTTTAAAAATACGTTTATAAAAGTGCAGCTCAGATTTGATTTTATTTCGAATGTAGATACCTTATCGAGCTTGAAGTTGTTTCTTTCTATTTTTTATATTATAAACCCAACATTAATTTGTTGGATTTGTGAACCCTGTGTTGTGCGTTGCTCTAAATTTGATGGGGTTAGTATGTTTTTTGTTTTTAATTTTTGGCTTGGTGTTTGCTTTTCATTGTTTTAGTTGTCTTTAAGGTTTATTTTATTTTATCACATTTGTTGATTAATTTTGTGTGTCTTTTTATCTTTGTAAATAATTTTGTGTTGTTTTTGTTGCTCTTGTGTGTGAGAATGTCTTCTTCGTTTTCATGTCTTTTTTTCCCTAGAGATTCTAATGGTAATTCTTCTGTCATTTCAAAACCCATGTTTATTAGTGCAGCGGGGTATTCTCTGATTTGTAGTATTTTTGGCAGTTCATTTAGGCCTATTTTACGAAGGTTTTTGTTAGCTATTATTTGGCAAATTTATCGTGCTAGAAAGTAGGTGACGGATTTTGGACAACTTTTAGAGTGGTGACTCTGCAAATTGCCGTATTGTTGGTAGTCTGTTTGTTTATAGTAAATGTATGTGATAACATAATTGTTTTTGTGTTCATGAGTAGGACTATCAGAGGCAATTCAAGCTAATTCAAATTTGGATATCAGTGTAAAAAAAAATTCGAGCCAAGTCAATGCGAATGTTTCGTAATACGGATGAGATTTAATGAGTGATTAAAAACAAAAACAAGAACAAAAAACTCTTACACATATGAACATTCTTACTTGCTCCGCGACCACTTTACTATATATTCTGGACATTTTGGGCTGTCAAAAAGACAAACGGATCTCTATATGTCAAGTCACATATGAATTTGCATGAGAAGAGTCAACTTCGGATTCGAAACACGTGCAGCAACACAAATACCATTGTGTACACTTAATATATCACACAAAAAGCGAATAATAATAATAATAATAATAATAATAATAATAATAATAATAATACGAAGAAGAAGAAGAAGAAGAAATCTACACTTCTCCTACATTTTCTTATATATATATATATATATATATATATATATATATATATATATATATATATATATATATATAAAGAGAGAGATCTTCCAGTTATGGGTTAACGACTTCGATATTGGAGATAGAGCTAAAGGAAATATAGAACTTGACATTGATGTCAACATTTAGCAATACTAGTTTGTTTCAAGCTAAAAAACATGATTCAGCCTATATATTTATCAATAAAAGGAATGTTAGTTTAATGGTGAAAAACGGGTTTCTCTTGGATCATACAACGTGTTCACTTACCTGAACACATACTGCAAATGTTTGGGGAAGTTGGGATAGAAATTTATATAAAGAGATGTAATTTCTAAGCAGTGCATGATTATGAGTGAAGCTATCTTGGCCACTTGAAAATAATGTTATATCGACCATGCCAATGTGAATTTTGAGGTCCATGCAAACAGTTACTAAGTTTCCTTGTTAAGCTTTTCTAATTTACTTTAGGACTTATTTTTAGTATGGATTTTAAATTTTAAACCAGCTAGTATTTATCCTAATTTCCCAATTCTCCGATTTTCTGTATTTAATTATTGAAGAAGGTTTAATGTTATTTTTTCCTTTTAAGATTTTCACTTATGAAGATGTACTCAATTACGTGATAAATTCTCACAATCTAATTGTTGAGCTATTTCCTTATTTTCATTAACCTTAACGTTTTGGCGAATACTGTGTGTGTTATTCTTTATATATATATATATATATATATATATATATATATATATATATATATATATATTTGTGTGTGTGTCTATGGTCTATGTTTTTATCTGTTTTTATATGGCCTTCTTTGATATAGACGGATCATTTTGAAGAAAAGCATCATATGCCTTCCCTGCGTCAAAAATATGTTGCTTTAATCTTTTGGGATTCATTATCTCTATCACTGATTCGTTACCTTGGAGGCGTATTTTAAATCACATCCCTGAATTTTATCTCTTTTATCTTATGTTTCAAATACTTCGAACGACGTGTATATCAGAAAATATTTGTAAAAAGAAATTCAGATTATAGTTTCTATATTTATATAACAAAATTTCATATATACTAGCATCAAAAATATTGTAAAGCATATGGTAATACTATGTTTTATTTTGTATATATGCATAACCATAGACAATTATTAACTTTAATTTATTTACTTGATTTTTAAACGAAACTAAATCTTCCTGAGGAAATCAAACCACCATCTTTGATATTCATTTTAATGGTTATTTTTTTGACACCTCTGTAGAATGCAAATTAAAGATTTGAACGCTTACCTACGAATATATACTTGTAAAATTGGAACTTTGCCTTGACACTGACAAGCTAGTTCTCTGTATGTACAATATTTAAACATCTGTTTGGCACATTTTTATAGTGTTCAACAAATTTGTTACAAGTGAAATCATATCATACAACCCATGTTTTAGCGATTTAACCGAAAATAAAAAATACATTCTATACACAATCACGTTTAACTTTTCTAAATATGCACATTAAAATAAATTTTTCTTTTCAGCTAACTATAATTCATTTGTCTATATGAATATAATTAAGATAAAGTGGAGTTTTCTAGTATTAGATTTTTGCATATAATTTTCCCATAAGTTTTTAGTATTTCTCAGGTGGAGATCGTCATTAGTGATTTTCCTTTTTTATTTAAAAATGTTGATTTGATTGGGTTTAAAATTTAGCTTATGATAAAGAAAACAGCGGTCGAATGTCGATCCATCTTTATTTTAACATTCATATCATACACTTTTTTCATTCTAAGAGCTTTAAGTGCAACGGTCTATAATGAACGGCTCACACTCTTGTACTGGATGAACTTTTGTATAGAAAACAAACTATTAAGGGTAGCATCGTGTCTAATACATTGGTAATGGCTTGTTAGCTTATCTATAATCCTTTGTACTAACCGTGGCAACCAGTAAATTAACATAATTATTTTCTTTTGATAATACTTTTAAACAATTGAGTGAAATATATTCAATAACACCTTTTCTAATTGCAATATTCAACATGTAACAAATTAGCGTGTCTGGACGTCTTATCCCACCCAGAATATATTAGATGACGCATAGACAGTATTATTGATTTTGACTCGCCGTTCTTTTGTATATTTTATATTGATTTTCTTTTGAAATTAAAAATAATGTACTCGCTTGTTTTTTGGGTTTTTTTTGGGGTTTTTTTTAATATTTTTTATTGTGGTTCTTGTCGCTTATTAATATGTCGGAGTATAACAACCCTATAAATGCGATAAAACCTATAAGCATATGAAAACTAATAATAAATAAAAGAAATTATAATGCAAAACATTTAATCTGATATGATACTAGATTTCTTCAACGAATATTAATGACGTGTATAAACAAACGTAAGATGAGAATCACTTCCATATATTTATAAAAATTTACTTGGCCCTCACCGGACGCTCGTGAAATTATTTATTATTATGTCATTTTTCATCATATTTCGATTTCTGCTTTGGTCTCACTACCAACCAAGTCTGCGGGGAGACCTAAGGCAGGTAGTGGCGTGTTGTTATGGCTCCATTTCATGTTTTTTTATCTTCCCTATCATCCTCAGCATTACATAGATAAAGTTTTCCTTAGTGTGTGGGCTGTACTTAATAAGACAATTTTTTGTATGTCTCTTAAGCTGGGGTTTCCAGGGATTCTTTCAATGTGTTGTTTTGTTCCATTTTTGATCATTCCAAGTGCACCTACTATCACTGGCACAACTCTTGTTTTCAATTTCCACATTTTTTTTATTTCAATTTCCAGGTCTTTATATTTTGACAGTTTTTCAAATTCCTTGATTGCTATGTTACAATCCGCTGGACAAGCCATATCAATTAATAGACAAGTTTTCTCCTTCTGGTTTTTAACAATAATGTCTGGCCTGTTTGCTTCAATTTTTCTGTCTGTGTAGATGGTGTAATCCCATAGAATGGTTACATCTTCTATTTCTGTAACCGGTGCTGGATGATGTTCATACCAGTGTTTGTTTACAGCTTTTCCATAATGTTTGCACATTGTCCAATGTAAATATTGCCCAACTCTATCGTGGCGATTTTTATATTCGTTTGGGGCAAGCACAGAACAGCCTGAGATTAGGTGGTCTATTGTTTCTTGGTGTTTATCACAAAACCTGCATTTTGGATCCATATTATTATGCATAATATTTGCCTGAAAGTTTCTCGTGAAAATTATTATTATTATTATTATTATTATTATTATTATTATTATTATTATTGTTAAATACTCCTAAACTTCTTTCCGTTCTTAGCTAAGTTTGAAATATATATTTCCAAATTAAACGGATGGCAAAACAAGTTGCCTATTACCGGAAATTCGTCTATCTTCCCGATCTTCGAAAATTCTTTAACCAACAAAATGTTATTGAAAAATATATAAAGGTAAACTTATAATTAAATAATAAGAAATGCTTTCTTCTGATTATGAATATCATTTACAGTACGAATAAACTTCAGTCATGATATATTTAATAGAATTTAATTAAATTACAAGTCAACAAATAGAAATGTTACAAATAGTATCCGATTAATTATCGCAATAATTTACGTCACTTATCTGCTAAAACCTCAGTGATATATACTCTATTTGCAAATAGCAGTATAGCCCGGCGTTGCTCGGGTGCAATGAAAGCTTTAAAACTAATCCATGGTCCTGGAGCTCAGATTCTGTAAACGTTGACACGAAAGACTAAAAAGCAATAGTTATTTCCGGTTTTACCGAAAGTGTAGACTGAAAAAAAAATAAACGGATGTAAGTCAAATTTTAATTTCCTTGTATCGATATCATATAAATTTTTGTCGACGTAAACTGAATTTTGAAGGTTAAATAAATCCTCTTAGTAAATGGTATCATGGCTGAGACTAAGAACTACAGTTATACCTACTTAGAGCTAAATCCGAAGCAAAAACTAAAATAAAAGGGTTGAAAAAAAAAGACATACAGGCAGATAAACAGACACATAAAAAACATCTTGCTTATATATATATATATATATATATATATATATATATATATATATATATATATATTATTGATTTTCTGCGCTATTGTAAGAACTGTAACCTTGAAACTTCTGAATATCGTTTCTTATGTTTTTGTCTATGAGTGAATCAAATTTAATTTAAATCGGAACACTCCTTCTATGACCCGATTTGTTAGATTATAGAATTTTGATATTTATCGGGGCACCTCGACACAAAACCTAGCTAAGAACACTCGCAGACTCTTGTAGTCAAACTGTGTAAATATTCAAGAAAATCGGTTCAGCTGTTTCTGTGTCTATAGGTAACGGGGACACACACACAGACGCACACACAGACACAGAGATAAAGTTCCATTTATAAATAAGTTTCGATATGCTAGTTTTGAAACGGCCAATGGATATCTACAAACAGTTTAAGAGAAAAGAATTTGTTAGATGTTTTTCACTAATGCATTTAAGAGGGGCATAAATGTCTTTGTACACAACCAACTGTTTAATTTTATCGAAGTAGTTTGTTTGGGAGTCTTAAGGGGAAAATAATGACATCAGAACGTTTCAAGAGTCAAATGGAATGCAATCCACAATTTTACACATAAGCCGTAAATCTATACAGACAAAAAAAAGAAAGAGGCGGATAGTCTTTTTCCGCCATATTTTGAAATTGAATGACATTGAGAGGGTAAGAGAGAGCGAAACAGATCTATTATTTGATTAAGATTCCCACCAATTCTAAAACTTGATTTGTTTTAGTACATATAGAGCAATTGTTTCAGGCAAGAAAGTGGAAACCGAGATCCGAGGTCTAATTATAACGTTTGTGGAAAAGCATGTGACCTACGTCTCTTTCCATCAACTCAATGTCTGGTTTTATAACAGCGTAGCTTGTACTATTTAAAGCAAAGGAAACCTTAAAAACCTTGGAAAAGCTATCGAGAATCCAATCTGCTATCGTAAAAATAAAAAATAAAAATAAAAAATATGATTTTTGTGGATATATATAAGCGTTTATCCCCTGAAGCTACATGCCATTTAAAAAGCATTAAACAATGATCTGGCATATAATAAGATTCAAACGTAAATACTTGTAAGCATATTCTAATTAAATAAATGTTAATATTTTCAGTACACATACACGCAAACACACACATGCAGAGACACAACCACAAACACACACACACACACACACACACACACACACACACACACACTTATATATGTGTGCTTTGGGGGCAACACATGAATTATCATCTAAATTACACAAAAATAAAAATAACACAGACAACTCATTTTAGCAGATATATTTACCAAACTTACAGAAAAAATCTTGACATACTAAAGAGTAAATTTATTTAATAAAATTGTCATGTCTTCACTCATGCAAAACATTTGGATAGTCTCTTCGATTTATTTGGTGAAGGCTGCAATGATCCTTGATTTAAGTTCAAGTTTGGTGTTATAATTAGTTTTGTTAGTATCTCCCTCAGCTGTGTCGTGCCTAGAATAATCAAGGGCTGTTGCCGTATTGGGAGTTATGTGACCAAAGGTACAGAGGGATTTGTTTGTAAACATTGCCTGACAGTCATGACTGAGTGCTGCTGATTCTGTGGTATGATACAAACTCCTCTTGCCAAAGGTCCTGCAGTAGAAATCTTCTTGCCAGGTCAGCACTACCACCTCAAGTCTCTTGATGTAGACCGCTGTGTTGATAAACAAATTATTGTCTTATCATAAAAATTATCCAAACTGCCGCATACTATTAATCACAATTAGTCAGTCAACTATTTTGCAATCATCTGCACTTTCCTAAGTTTGCCATAATACACCCAAGAATAGTTCGTTTTGGATCTTCCGGCTCGAGGACCAATCACTACATCATTTCTTTTCAAAACCTCTGGTAAAGTGTCCTGTGTCGGGCTAGGGTGTTTCTTTCCGCCTGAATCCATCCTGCATGTATACAAATCAACCATTCGTCCGTGCATGGTATACTCCTGCCATATATGGTCAGGCTCCTTTGCCGTTCACCTCAGTGTTCTCGACAGGCTCCAAAAAAGAATCATTAATGTGATGGGTACTGACTTGGCGGCTCGACTACAGCCACTTCCCCACCGACGAAATGTGGCCTCCCTTTGTCTCTTCTATAAATACTTTCATGGCTTCTGCTCGGACGAACTTAAGTCACTGGTGCCTCCTCAAACAGGTGTTTACCCGTGCAACCAGATTGGCAACTGGGTCCCACCCATTCACAGTTAGTCTAGCCAAATGCAGACGACAATACTACTCCTGCAGCTTCTTCTCTCGCACTTCCCGCCTGTGGAACTCGCTCCCATATTCTTGCTTTCCTGACGGCTACAACCTCCAGGAATTTAAATGCAATGTCAGTACTCATCTATTAACCACTTGACTCTAGTTCTTTTCCCACCCCTTATATCCTTTCCTTTCTCTCCACCTTTGAAACTGTCATCACACCTGCATTCTCAGCTTTCTATTTCTCCTTTCTAACTGTTTTGTCTTTCTTTTTCACTCTCTTTTAATAGATCTTTTTTACACTTTTGTAGCTCCCTGCACATCAGTGGCATTACCGCCTTGTTTGGGGTAATACGATTAAAAAAAAAAGACCGCAATCAAATGGCCCAATATTGCGCACTCAATAGCAACAAATCAAACAACGTTATATTTACAAATAAAAAAATTGTCGACAATTTAACAATCACACTATATATGTGTATCAAAAAGCATATATATATATATATATATATAGAGAGAGAGAGAGAGGGAGAGAGAGAGAGAGATAGAGAGAGAGTGAGAGACAGACAGACAGACAGACAAACAGATAAACTAAATTTCTATGAAGGAAAAATGTATATATATTGTTTATATACCAATTAATAAAACTAGGTGTAATGGTACCGGGACTCATATCATGATTTCCTTACGATATCGCTTGCTAAGAAGATTTTACTCTCCCTGTCCAAGATTCCGCTTGTGAGGTCTCTTCCTCTATAAAATCCGACATTAACGCTTTCATTCCAACCACTTAAATTTACATTAAACGACGTTCATTGTCAAGATACTCACTTGCATTTTCCGCTGACGTTGTATATAAAAGTTACCTCTCCCAGATTTACTGGAGCGGTATGTCTGATACGAAAAGGCGGCTTTTTGTCCCTGCTCACAGTGAAAGCTAGCGTGTCTTAATGGATTATTAAGCTTTTAATTGCAATAGTAGCATATAGCAGTTCGATGTTCGTTGTTAAATTCTTTTCCAAATCTACACTTGACCTGCATGGAGTGCTCACAGAGGCTCTACTGAATTACACACACCCACACACACACACACACACACACACACACACACACACACTCATATATATATATATATATATATATATATATATATATATATATATATATATATATTGATATACCCGTCTCTGGGCTCAGGATATAAAATTGTTCAACATGTGGTGAGGGGATTCTATAATTATTGACTCTCTGCTTCCTGCTTTCCTGCTCTTTAGATTTATTCCACTGTAGTTACGTTTTTAAGAACACTGTGGAGCCCTTTGTGTCTTTTTACTATCGCCGTATTATCCTCTTACCGCATTTTGACAAAAAGTTTGAAGCTATTAACAATGCTGAAATAGTTAAGAATCTCACATCTATGTTATTTGATTTAATCCAATCGTTCCTGTTTAGTCGTCATGAAGGTCGTTCTGATTGAGTAATATTTCAGATGCTTTTATACGAACGAGGGTGTCACTATATCCTAGGTCCTACTTTATTCCTTATTTTCGTCAATGATCTTTTTAATTTCATCAGTTCCGAGATTGTTATAATTCAGATAACACCACCATTTACTCCCGTCTCAATAAGAAATATGACAAGGCATTTAAATAAACCTATCTCTTGCGTTTGAGAGTCACCTCTCATATCTAACAGTCCATGGTAATAAATGACCCGTGAATATTAATACCTCCAAAATGAAACTGATCTCCCTTTCCAGTATAGATAATAATCCTACCTACCCTCAAAATAAATGACGCTATTCTGCTAGAGAGCAACACACTACATTTCGTATGCTTCACTCTTTCAACCAACCTAAAATAGTATGACTACATCGAGTGTATAGTTGCATCAACTTCTAGGAAGTTAGGCTTATAGTGTCGGGCAAGAAGGTCTTGTCAGAATCTTGCAAATTAACGAATCTACCATTCGTTCGTGCATTGTATACTGTTGCCATATGTGGTTGGGTGCTTGCTATTTACACTGAGGTTTGAACAAAACCTAAATATGGACCCGCAAGATAATCTATTCTGATTTGTTCGCTTGTCTTAATCATTGTTTGCATCGGCACATTCTGACTTGAATCTGATGAGCTTCTTTCCCTGGTCCTCGACCACATGAATTTACGCATGCTGCAAGATTGTTTTCAAGATCCAACACTTCTACCTATAATTGTTTTTTTTTGTTTTTTGTTTTATTTTGTTTGTTCGTTTGTTTTTGGAGGTGGAGGATCTCTCGCATTTCCGCTCTGTATGAATTAGCACCGTTTAATTGAATTCCCTGGTAACTACAATTTAATACAATATTTATTGTTTATAACACGCTAAATCAACCTTCATCTACAGATATATTCTCCGAGTCATTTCAATGCGGTCGGGTTTTAATCCTGGCTAGAAGGAATCGGATTCCTAACCGTAGTGATGATCTGTGATACAGCGAAACATTTTTCTGCGCATGAGTATTTACGCTCTCACAACCCGATTGAAAACTATGAAGGAACGGTAGACAGTAAAAACAGTAGCTACTCCAGCATCTACGCATCGTTTATTCAGTAATGACCACTCTCGGATACTTGCGTGAGTTCACATTGTATATACATGTGTTTTTAAAAGATTGATGAATCGACAATTTTATTGATTCTAACCAGGCCGCCCGTCTTCTGTCAATTTAGAAATTGTATAACATATCTACCCTGTGATTTTGTATATATGTTTGTTAATGATGGCATCAATATTTGCAATAATGAGGATATTATTATTATTATTACTGCATATTTATATGCGTGCTCATAACCATGCACATACAAACATATAAAGTGAGAGAATGAAAAAAGAAAATAGATAATTAATATATCTGTTAATTTCCTGAGAATATTGCATCTTTTATTTAAAATATATATCATATTTTTATTTATTTTCAAACAGAGGTATCATCAGATATTATGATATATATTATTATTACTTTTTCATTTTAAATATATCGAAATAAAAGCGTTCTTTAGAAAAATATAACCTTATAAATAACACTTTTTTTACTAAACCATTGATAATTTGTAAGAAAAGTATCAATACTGTGGAAAAAGGTAAAGAGAACACAACAAATGTAAAATGTGAATAAAAAACAATTTAGGAAGAAACAAATTAAGGATGCAAATGAAAAATGAATTTATTACTTTTAATTTAATAATCGTTTCACCCCAGCAATGCAAGACAGCCACTAGTGCTCAGGGGCTGGCAATGAAAGAGAAAAAAGGTGCAGATGAATTCGAAGAATGGATATGAGAAGGATGTGAATCAAGTTGATTGAAGATTACAATTGACATTGCACTTTTTTTAGAGATTGAAGTTATCAGGGAACATAACCTGCCAAAGTGATTTCCAAAGACAGAAAATGCGGGAAAGGAAATGCGAGAAAGGAAACTGTATGACACCAGTAAATTTTATTTTCTGTACAAAACTCCAACCATTGCATGACACAAGGGCGTAGATAAATTATTGACATATTAGTGAGGACGTCAAATGTGGAATAAAAGTTTCATCTTTTGAAGATAATGTTCAGAGTTTCAGTTCTTGAAAGAATCTATACTAGTAGATCATTCCTCTTTGTTAAATTAATATGAGGTGAACAAAGAGGAGTCGTCGCTATGTACATTACATGTCTCTTGCTAAAATTAAATTTCCTATCAATTTCCATATTTTCTATATGAACGAATAAAATACCTAGTCTAAAATATTTTTAATATAAATAACGATAGAAGACTGAGAGAGATCGTCAACTGTTTCCTTTGTGCTAATGAGGATGTATTGTGAAAGATACTCGCCAAGAAAACTTTATAATCAACCAGAAAGCCATATAATTCGCAAGAAGGTCAAATATTCAGGCTTGAACTCTTACAGGTTTAGATAGTGAGATATAGCATTAATAAGTTTTCATCAGTAGGTGTCAGATTGTTTCCAAAGCAGAAAAACGGAGACAATTCTTACAACATCTTTAGGAATGATGAGGACATATACTTTTCCAGATCTGGGGTGAAATTTCAATGAAATTAGAAATCAAAAGTAAAGAAATTCATTGAAATTACAAAACTTGTGAATGTTGAATAAAAAAGGACCTGTACGGTGGAGATAAATAACAATAAGCTTGATTTTGAAGGAGTTGAATGAAACAAACTACTCTTTAAAATCTGAGAGATATAATGGCACAGAAATTCCCTGTCAGGTCTGGACAGATATTTAAAATGGAATAGCCAGAAAATAGGATATCATTGTATACAAATTGATGCTGGGTAGAATATTAAGAACAGGAGCATTCTATGTCATCTTGGGCCAATGCTTTCTACTGACATAAAGTGGACTAACTATATCGCATTAATTGCCTCGTCTGATCCGAGTAATATTGGTTTAATCTGTCGTGCCCCCAGAGTTTTCACAGTGGAATCCATCTTGTACATTTTTTCATCTGCCATGTCATCTGTGTATTGAATTCTGCTCTGGTTTGGTGCTCCTACTGGAATTCTAGAGATTGTTGACAAAATCCTGGGAGGTGATTGCAATATAATCGATCCTGAGCAGGAAAACCGTCTTTGCTCAGTTTCTCACCATTCTACAATTAGTTTTATGGCAACTGCTTTGATATGCTTTTTTGACCTTATGTATCGACTACATGAAATTAAGCGTTATACTAGATTGATTTAAATCACTTACACACAATTATCTTTAGGAAAAGTATTAATTCGTCTCTGCCCTCCAATTATGGGTTAAATAATAGGACAGATTTGGCTCTATAGCCTTCGTCTGCAACCAGTCCCACGCAGAAAGCAATGGCAACCTACTGCAGTCTTGTCCAAAGCGTGTATTTCGTATGGCATTTAATTGAGAGACTAAATTGATAACTTGGTCACGCCCTTTTATTGTTGAACTTGCTAGATACAAACGATACTTTTACTAGTAAACCTTTTCTCGCAACACAAAATTGTGGCATTCCCTTCCGATTTCAAGCTTCCTGATAATTACTATCTTCATATATTCAAATGTAACATCGAATGCCATGTTTCAATATACTCATTTTCTTACACTTTCCTTCTCTCTGCCTCCCTTTGCATTCTAATCACATTGTCGCCTTGCTTGTACTATAACCTTTAAAACAAATTAGGCTAGTAACAAAACACTTGAAAATAAATATGACATGATTATTTCTAAATGATGATAGCATAGCCTTAATGCAGGAATATGATTGCTGGGTTAATATCTGAGACCTTCGTAGAAATAATCAACAATATATTTAAAATAAATAAAAAATATTAGATATTTGAACTAATATTGTTGGCCATACATTTAGAATTCTTGTTAAATGTCGATGACTGTTTCAAGATAATTGCATTGAATTTCTGCAATTAATCTTACAAGATGTGACAAGGTAACAAGTATGTTTTAGCAAAGCACTGCTTCTTTAAATGCTCCAGGCTTGTCTATATATCGATCCAAGAGAAATACAAAATGTTGAAATGGATGTTTATAAAATTGAAAATAATTACAAATGAAAGGTATCCGCAAAGAAGGGAAATTGCAGTAAAAAATGTTTTGGTTCGATAAATTGTAAAAGTTATCAGAATCTAATATGAATACAATTTGTTCTTTTTGAGATGGTACGCTACTATTTTATGCATAACCTCAATAGTTTGTAGATCAACATTGGGACAATGTTTTTTGTTCTCACCGAAGTCACGCGTCATAGGATGTGAGCAATTTTTAATGTGTTGAATATGGCATATGATGCGATATTTACAAGAAATAGAGAGAATTTCGTCTCAAGGAAGTTGCAGCACAAAACATAGAAGACTCAGTGTACAGCATGGACTCGCTAACCTAACTTAGAAATTGGAGAGCTCTGAAATTTGGAAATAATAATAATAATAATAATAATAATAATAATAATAATAATAATAATAATAAATTCCTACTAAACCGGAAAATGATATAATTCCAGAAAAACTAAATAGAAAATTAATGAAATTTTTCTTTCCTATCAAGTTCATCTTAAAATATTAAATATTTGCTCAATACATTTATATATATATATATATATATATATATATATATATATATCCTACAAAATTACAGGCATTAGATCAATCTACGGAATTATGTTATTATTTTTCTTTTGCCGTCTCGGAAAAATCTAATTGCATTTCAGCGTCATTCTAAATGATGAAATATATACCGCTTTACATCCTCGTTGTAGCAAACAGCATGTAGCAAGCATCTTGCTGCTCTATTGTTCTTTTCAGGTAAAGTGTTAAGACAAAAATCATTCCTTATTTCTACAAAATCTATCTCTGACGACAGAACCTTCCGTACTTCATAAACCGCGGCATATCTCTCATACTTCCTTCATATTCCATTCGTGTGGTATAAGTTTCTCCTCGAGCAGTTTCTTCTAAGGAGCTGCTGTTTGCGGAAACTGTTATCAAGAGGATGTTTGTCCGATCACTAAAATATAGCTTGTTCATATATGTTTTAACCGTTATATTCACAACATATCAAATAAGCTGTGACTCTTACTCGGTAATAATCTACTTCAAGTGGTACTTATTATTTTACTGGCTGGACGTGGTTGTAAAAATATATAAATTTAACAAAAATGACCGTTTAACAATATCCATTGTATCTACATTACACAGCCTGGAGCAAAAAATAAAAATAACAGACGAGTGAGTTTTAAACGATCGTTTCACTCGCTTCAATTTATTCAACAAGAAAACATATAGATATGCACATTCAGTAAAGAAAAGACAATGCAAATATAAACCAATCACAGTTTATCTGTACTTTTTCTGTCTTTATTCCGCTTATAATTTTAAGGTGTAGAATATACTATTTCCGAAATGTTTAATCTAAAGAAAAGATGCAAGTAAAGCGTAGAGTAAAATAAGGAATACAATGTATTTGGTTTATCCTGGTTTAGGATCATATTCCAAGATTATTTTATGTATGAATGTATTTGATTTCTGATAAACATCTTTGTGATTGTATCATGTTAGCAAGGATGATCGATTTCACAAATAAACAAAGACCTGCAGATATCAAGAGAGAAGTTTAAAAAATATAAGGGATTTTTTATGCATATGTATTGGCAATTAAAAAAAACAAATCTCATGCCTAAATGCATGAAAGATATGCCTCTAAACATATGGAATACGAGATTTTATTGCCGCCATAGATGCATGCGTCAAGTATAGAATTTTTTTGAACAGTGGAAGAAAACTACAAAGTGATTTCAACATATTCTATAATTCCTCTCCAAATGCTAGGTAGAGAATTGTTTGTACAACTGTTTTTTCGGAATTATTGATATAAATATTGTCAGATGCCGTTTATTCCGCAATTGCTGCAATAACTTTGTTTAATCCGAATTTTCCAGTAAGTTCAGAGTTCAAAAGATTTCACAGGACTTTGTGTGTAACCAAATATTTTCCAACTCTCGAAATGTCGCTAGCCTATTGCAGCGTCATCTCTATCTCAAATATTTAGAAGATGGAATTTGTTGGTTTTTAAAGCAAGGACTTGCCATGTTACATATGCACAATCGAGTCCTCGTCATAATCTCCGTATTCTATTATTAGATAGTAAGATTGATTAAAATATCTTTTTTTCAGAAAAAATCAAACCTTCAAGAAAATGTTTAAAAGAGTATGCTTTCCCGATCTCTCTAATTATATCCTTTTCGAGTCTAAGGTCAATCTTTATCAATTTCACATATACTCATAATCTCTATAACTTTCCTTTAATTGCGTGCATACAACAGCATAAATTGGCAAACTTTCTTTTACAATGATGTCTACCTGTTATATATCGCCGTACGACGACAAAACAACAAACGCATATATAAAAATATAAGGTTATATTTTTATTAATGACGACGAACCGTGTGGAATAGAGAACAGGAGAGTGAGAGCGCACATAGAATGGGTCGACGGGAGTGTAGTTTTTGCCTGTGGTGTCCCTCTGCTTCCACTGGCCGTTCTCTGCTGGCGAATCCGTGTGTCGAGGTCTTTATATAGTCTTCTAGAACCGGGACTTTCCTTCCGGTTTTGCCTCGCCCACGCAACGCCCACGTAATTCCCAGAGACACCTGTTCTGTTTGCCTCCGTATTCATTTCCGCCGCTGTCGGAAATAAGGTCAAACGACATCCGCTCCGGCCCCGACAGGGTGTATTTCTCAAACACCTGTCTTGTCGTTCGCCGATCCCTTCACCGACGGGAAACACCATCGCTTGCATCACTTCCTCGGGTGGGGCCAGATTGTTATATTACATACCTTGAACAAGGAAAGAGAGCTAGTCAAGGTATTAGAATAACAATTAGAACAGAATAAGTGGCCCAGTTTATGAGAATGTAAGTGGAAAATTAGTATGTTCACAATATTGAAAGGATGGAAACGAAAAGGAAATTAATACTGAGCATCAGGAAGAGACAGCTAAAGTTTCTAGAATATGGAAGAAGAGGAAGAAGAGCTTGGAGAACCTGATATTAACAGGCCAAATTGAGGGAAGGAGAAACAGGGGAAAATAGCAAATAACGTACTTTGTTAGCCTGGGTAGGTGGATGACAGAACGGGGTTTTCCTGGTGTAAAAGTAGAGGGCGTGCAAAGTGCCATCAGGGAGAGAGAGACCTGGAAATCCATGATCACCTACGTTCTGAATAAAGAAAATAGAAAAAAAGGAAAGAGATAAATTAGCGGTTAATCCAAGACTTGAACTGGTTATGATACTAGAGATAGAGGTAACACTAACTGGATGTTGTTTTTGGAAAATATCTGTTCCTGAGAAGAACATGCTTGGGTTGAATTTACACCTCAAATATTGATAACGCATGAAGTAAGTGTGGTTTACTACAATGTGCGTGTCAGAGGTGTTTTTTGCGGTGAGAGTGAATGACTAGTGTGGATTGTATTAGGGGAATATATATTTGAAATAAATCATATTGCAGGACGACTATTCTGTGATGAGTATTAGTAAAATAATTTAAATAGTTTTCTTAATTGTGAAAGTATTAATGAACAGCTGAAAATCTTACTAATATTTTTACAAAGGTAAGTTTCAGAGATAAAAAGTAATAGATAACAGTGGTGATCCATAAAGAACTATGTCTTTAAACATTTTGAACTGAAAAAAAAATTCTGAAAACATCTAAGAATGTTTCCATATATATTTCAATCACGCCTTCTCCTGCTTCTTTTTTACAAATAATCTTGCCCAATAGCAAGCTTCAAATCAAATTTACTATTACTGTTTGTTCCATGAATTTATATTTTTTTTCGATTGTTGTTTCAGGCTCCCTTATATATTCATCCTGATGTTGTAGTATCTTTACTTTTTTCATTATGACCGTCTTCAAGTTTTATATTGACATTTCTTTATTTTTATATAGACATTTCTTTATTTTTATATAGACATTTCTTTATTTTTATATTGACATTTCTTTATTTTTATATAGACATTTCTTATATTTCATTTTTTCTCGTCATATATTCCGAGAAATTTTCTTTTGGTTAACTGCTGGCTCTCTTTCATCAGTGAAGAAATTTATATTATCATTCACGCCTTTTCGTATGTTTTTCATTTCTCATTTTTCAAACTGTCGCTAGCATTTCACTTACTTTTTTCATATGTTCTCTCCTAACGCTTTATTTTAAAAAATTACAACGACCGATGTTTACATTGAATGTGAGTCACAATCAAAAAACCAAAAAAAACCAGCTATTAATTGCATTACATCTATATCGTTTTTACTTTATTTTATTTTTTTATAATTTCACGTTATGCATGCAGGAGTACAACTAGAATGCAGGGTTTTAAGCTGAGAGAAAACTCTGTGTTCAATGGATATTTAGGAAAGGTGAAATAATTAACCGGATAAAAAATGGTAAATGACGGTGCATTGAACTTTTTAGAGACTGTAGCTATCAGGGACGCAAGTAAATGGAAGGGATCTCCACAACCAGAAAATGCAAAAAAAGAAATTGTTGGCGGTTATATTTAACTTATTCAACGAAAAAACGTTGGGACATAGAGGCCTCAACTAGTAGCGCATTTAATTTCATCTAGTCGGAGCAACAGGCAAAAGAACACGTCAATGAAGTTGACACAATCATATTTGTAGAAAAGACAGAGGTAAGACACGTTTTATCTTTAAGGAACTAACTGAAGTCGAGATGCCACGTCAAGATTGATTACATTGCAGATCCTTCTTTGGATCTTATCAATAAACTGGAGATGAATAATCTAGCCACTTTTTCACCGACGGAATGTGGCTTCCGTCTCTCTGCTCTCCAAATATTTTGATGGTTTCTGTTCCGACGAAATAAAGTCATTGGTGCCTCTTCCATATGAGTTTGATCGTGCAACCAGACTGGCAAATTGATCACACCCATTCACGGTTAGATCAACCAAATACAACCGACAATTCTACTCCATCAGAATCTTTTCTCTCAATTCCCGCCTGTAGAACTCTCTTCCATATTCTTGCTTTCCTAACGGCTACAACTTCCAAGAATTTAAATATAATGACAATACCCATGACTTAACAACTTGACTCCAGTTCTTTCTACATCACCCTGTATATTTTTTCATTTCTCTCTACCTTTGCAACTGTCATCAAACCTGTATTGCCATGCTTCTCTTCCTCTTTCTCTGACACCTCCTGTAACTGAATCGTCTTTTTCTTTACTCACTTCCTCTCTAATCGATGTCATTGACAGTTGCCTTCCGTTACAAACTTATATTGGACATGAGCTTGCGTTTGTCCTTGGTAGACAATATAAATAACCCAAATGCGAACAGATTTCCCTGTTGCGCGCGTGCTTGATATTTTCAACAAAACACATTTTATAACTTTTCAAATTTCAAAATATCTGCGTCAGTAATCGCAAATAAATTCCTTGCCAAACTTTCATGCTTCCTAAAAATATCTTACCAACGAATATTTAATTTTTCCCTCCATATTTTGCTCAAAGATTTTAAGTGCATTTTTACTTATGTTTCCATGACTAAAGTATCTCCAACATACACTCGTCACGTAAAAAATTTAAATATAATGTCATGATAAGAATGAAATATTAACATATTAACAACAAAAAATACACATCAACTTGAGGGTGATATTTCTTTCTCTTCCACTGAGCCGATGTGTCTAGCTCGTAAATTTTATTGATGTAATAATGTTAAGTTACTCTTTTAACTCGGGCATAACAAGTAAATAGACCAGAACAAGGTTTATATATATATATTTTCCCAGGTTTTTCTCAAATATATATATTCCCATTTTTGCTTTTAACTAAAGCTGAGTTAGTAACCCGTTTTCACATACTGGGAAGCGTTTTCACCTGTATCAGACTAATAGTTAGTTCCACAACAATTAAAACTAAGCAGTGTGCTTGACCTTTAACAGGTTCACCATAATTTCAGCCTCATTCCACATCTAAGTAAAACTTAGAAAATCACCACCCCGAGACACGTGAGAACATAGCCTATAACCACAAATAAACGTTTATTTTCGCGTAACTCTCAGCTTCTAAAGTTTTCTGCACGACTTGGACTCTTTATTCCCAACCACTGACACGTTAGCATTTTCTTACACGATGATAACATTTCGCCTTTATCAGTTAGACATTATGTTTTTGTTTCCTTACCCATTTGGTTTTTATTTATTTATATATACTTTCGTTGTTTCAAGGATCAAACGCAACACACATACTAGCCACAAAAGGCTGATTTGCTTCTGTTATGCATTGTATTTTTCTTGTAAGCTTCTTGTCAATTTTGTGTCAACGCCCAACTCATTTAAGATACCCTGAAAAAATACCCTAAGACGCAATAAAAGAAAGTAACACAGATTTCACTGTACGAAGTAATGCAAAGAGCACTTAATTTTTACAAATATTTTTTTTGTTACCATTATTTTAAGTGTATCGTTACTTTGTTGTTTTTTTTACATGTGTTTTCACTTTTTAAAAAAAATGTCACCGTCAAAGAAGAACTGTAAAATCAGAGAAAATCGTTTTATTTCCTTTTTTGAAGAATACACATGAGAAAATTCGACACAGTTCATACTCTTCCTTTTTCTATATGCAAAAAAAAATTAAAATTAAAACGTTCCCAATTTCTTTTTATTCTTTTCTTTCTCTTTTCTCTCGGAATCATAACCACACCTAAAGACGCCACTCATGCACGACAGCTGACGTTGACTGTAGGCACATCTTCAATTTTCAGTTGACACCATGTAAATCATTTTCACATATTTTTGTGCCCTCTCTGCTGGGTGTTTCTTGACATAAAAGTTAATAAAAAAACACACGTTGACCGCATACAGAAAGATGCTTAATTTGCGCAGTGCATATCATTTCTAACAAGTATGAAGCGGTAGAAAATTAACCAAAATTGTAAAAAAACAAAGAAAACCAGCTAGTGTCTGTTGCATCTGCTGATGTTAGAAACGGTTCTCGATTGGATGATTAACTCGTCACTCCAATAGCTCTAAACCTCTAACCAACCTATTCTAAATGTGTGTGGGACTTATCTACTTCCCAACGTGCCGATTACTACTACCCACATTGTCATAAAAAAGGTGATGCAATCTCTTTTGTCAGGCGCTCTTTTCTTTTTCCACAACGTAGCCAACCAGAATTCTCTTAATGAGTGTCTTAATTTCTATTTCATGCTGTATCCCACCCAAAATAATTTCCGTCCCTTATTTAACCTACCTCGTGTTCCTAATTAAATTCTTATATAACCTCAGAGAACTTAACTATCGTGATTTTTCCCAGGTTTTTCTCAAAGCGATGATCGAATCCAAATCCAATAATGGCATTCACCTGCCAAAAATTGATTGGTAACGACATCTACTGCGACTGGAAGAGAACGAAAAAATGTTTTTATATTTTATCACGAATTATCTTTTCTTAAATCTCTTCTTCCTCTGAATATTATTTCTTCTAAACCCCATCAACTGTTTTTGTTTATTTTTGTTTCATTATTTTTCTAGATATCTTGACAAATATTATTTCATCAAAATAAAAAAATGCACTATCTCTAACTCCACTGTCAGACACGGCACGACTCAAAAAGTTACATTTTTTACCATAACCATCATTTTTCTTACGAAAAAAATACGAGCAAATCCTCCACAAGTAGTCGAAAATTATCCTGTACCTTGTTGATGTTTGTGTCGCCTCCGTCTAGTTATATTTTCTGCCTTTCTTTTCGTTTTGTTCTGTGGCAACTATGATTCATTGCAAATGATTCCCCATTAAAATATCAATTCACTGTACACTAACATAATCGGTTGTCACATAGCCTTTTCTCGACGATGGAAATAATTCCTCAAGATCACAATTCTGGGTTCAACGCAGCTAAAACGACAAAACTGCAAATACGAGATCGTCGACTGGTGACCAAAGTTCAATTGCATAAATTCGGCAGCTGCCACTTAATAAAAGTGAAAAGTAACAAATTTATGGAGCACTGATTTAACTTTTCAAATTATATTACATAAGTCTTATTCCTTGGGCCCAGTGAACCTGATTGTTTTACACATACTTCAATTACATTAAGTCGGGAAACACTAAAATCGACATTCATTTCAATTGATTTCCAAATCACATAATATTCTCCTTCATTTTCGATATCTTGTTCGTTGTCCTTATCAGTAGCAACAATACTATCTGCAACAAACGCAACTTTCGAAAATAATAGCACCGGACACAAATGTAATTTTAATGCCAAAAATATTTTTTTCTTTAACATACACGGCCATCTTCTCAAATAAATAATGACATCTCTTCAAACAAAATGTGGAGTGGGAGAATGTTCTTTGGTCAAAGTTATCAGCACCCATAAACACTGGGCAATCCCGATTTTAGAACAAAAGTGCAATTTGAAATATAAAACCCGATTGTTTACAGTCGATCGAGGAACGCAATGTGAAGCATATAGTGACGAATATCAAAGCTAGTCTGATCTATACCTCTTTCCGAATGGGGGAAACAACAGGTATCATGAAAAATTAAGAAGGAAGAGAAGATCATAACTAGATTATTATGGCATAGATGATTGAAATCGCTGAGAGTCAATAAAAAAGAATTGGGTTGATATGCGAAACACATACATCCGGAAAGATTCCTCCGGAACCACAGTCGAACTGCGCCCACTACCTTCTCTCGCACCTCCGAACTATTTGTTTCTAGCAAAATAAGAGTATCTAACCAGAAAACAAGGATTCAACCAGCCTGTCCGTTCAAAGAAATGGCCCCGAAAGCGAGAATCTTTTTCCGCGTCTAACACCAACCCAAACGTCATATCGCTGTTTATTTTGGACCCTATCGACTTCTTCGTCAATCTCTTTCTTGCAAGACACAAAACCGAAATCCCATCAGCACAGCAGGAGTATCAGAACAAGATGGTAACAACAGTTAATGAGATTTTGCGTAGAAACCTTCACATTTTACTTGCAACAGAAATGCACCAACGCAAAGACGTAAAGCAAAAAGGAAAGCAAACAATCTTGACAAACGGAGCGTGACAAAACGAGAATTTACGAGAGTAAGCCATGAACATCCACCAGCCCACCACTAGACGTGTAAAGAAATGGGATCAATATGTAGAAGTATGGCCCAATATCTTTGGCCTAGAGGACAATCCTATCGGATGTGTTTAGATTCTCTATATTGATCAACGCGTATTTACTCTCGACTTGCACGATGATCAAGCGTATAAAATGAAGGTTTTCCGGAATAGTCTTGCTATTCAAAGCACAATTCTTCTTATAGGCAATGAGACTAAACAGCAAACTGTTAGCTAAGATTTGGAGAGAAATATTTAAAATCTGTATTTAATCCTCATTAGCCGAAAATTATAGATCTGATCCATACCATTCTTTCTTGTTGCGCAAGAATTTGTCTTCACAACTTGTAAAATGTTGAGATATAAAACCCAGTTTCACCCAGTTGTTCTAAATCAGTTCCAGCAATGAAAATAAAAAAGATGGCTGTCTCAAGTTTAGTTAATAAAACAGCTTACCCAGGATTTTTGCTCACACCAGCCAACTTTAGCGCTTACCAGATTTCAGAATGTGTATCTGCACCGAGCAACTTCTCAAAACTCGATGCGGGGAAATTTGGTCAGATAAGCATCGAAATGATCAAGAATCAGGTAGCGTTCTCTTGGGGAAGCTTCTTGACATTAGTCACGGAATAATTCGCAAACGTCCGCATTTGAAGTCACGATGAATTTATCTTGCAATGTAACGCAAGCGATATACCTCTTTGATGTATTTCGACGACCATAATCAGCAGCAAATGATCTATATTTATATTTCAGTAAATTCCAGCAAATATATCCAACCAAAAAACCTATCGATTTTTGCAGTAATATTTGTAGAAGCTGATCTTAGAAATCATGCTCACCACATAGTGTTGCATTTATTTTCTAGTTGACGTGAGTGTTCATTAGTATTGTCATAGACAAGATCAAACTTATCGATTTCTGCTATGGATACAGAAGATACTAATGTGCCTATATTCAGAGATGTGTTGAATTCTCGATTGCTTTTTTGAAAACAGAACATACGCTTGACACTTTCCACAGCTTTGTGAACAATGTCATCTTTCGCAACCGTTAAAGAAATTTGCAAGGGTCGGCGGGTACTTTAAACGACAACCAATAAGATTTTATCTTAGAGAGTCGTGAAGATTTTAACACTTGAGAGATCTCATGATGCAATTAAACATTAGTGTTATTGCGTTGAGTATAAAGTGGAACGAGTATGGCGTTTGTAACGCTGAATTCGAAGGACACGCTTCGCATCAACTGTCGAAAAAATAAGACCACGAATACTTTAACAATAGTGGGCACAACGCATTATCTCTACTGATTATTTGGTTTGAGATCTTTCAGAACTTACAGGATCCAATTTTTTTCTAATATTTTTCTTATTTTTTTCAAGCTTCGCCTGGACCCGTTGTTCATAGTTACACTTGCGTTTTCCAGAAAGTTCTTGTAACGATTGTCAGTGATTCTGAATCGAATAAAACAAAATAATCTTGAAATATCGGTGATGGCTAGTTGTATCTGCTGTGCATTCAGGGAAAAAAACATTTTGTGTATTAGGGGATATAAATGCCTCTATTCCAGGATAGATTAAACTAGTAGTTCTACGCTTTACAATTCTTCCCTTGCAATTTTCGCTTGTAGAAATCTTATCAGACTGATTGCTTTTATGTTAAATTTTTTCTTGAAAAAATTAAATGCAATTTCATTCACAATCTTTTGCCTTGGTAATTTCTGTATATTTATTGTTCGCTCTTATTTATAATACTTTTCTCAAATATTTTCAGGCAAAGTAATCCCTCCTATTTAGATATAGAATAAATCTTTTTTAAACAATTAAAATTACTCTTTTTGTATTAGCTGAAAACTATTTAATGGGTTTTTATAAGCGTAGTAAGCAGGAATTTTACATTTACATGAACACCTAAAGATCGGACGGCGAAACGACAAATAGAGAATGTCACTTGACTTTTATTCTTTATATTTTGAACAAGTACATTGACTAATTTTGTTTACAAACCCATTTTCTTTTAAAAGAATTCAACTGTCTGAACGAGGCGATTGTAATGATTTTTTTACATTTCTGAAATAAATTCTGGTCTTATAACCATTTAATTTTATGTTGATTTTTTCTGAACAAATATATATTATGTGTGTGTGAGTGTGATGAATGGTGAAATTTGGAAAACAATAGCTACTCAAGCGTCTGGCGTATGTTTTCATTGTTTATAACAAGCTAAAATCCGCCTTCTTTTACTAAGCGCCCATAGATAAGAGTTAGAATCGCCGACCGATGACAATTCGCGCGTGTTTCAATCTTGGCTAAAAGCAATGGGATGTCTGACCGTATAGATGAGCTGTGTTACAGCGAAATATATCTGTCTGCATAATTATATATATATAGATATAATCTCAGTTATTTTTAAAGTTTCATATTCTATGTGTTGTGGCGTACCCTCTCTAAAGAGATTATTTTGGCTTCTTCGCCATACTATGAGTTTGTTGGAGGGGAGTAGTTGAATTGACTGAACTCTGGAAAACTCTAGTAGTGTCATACACTATTGGTGCATTTATTGTTAATTATGCCTATTTACATATAACCAGTATCGTTCTTTCTTACATATTTCTCTTGCTCATTTTGCACTTAGGATACTTTTCACTTGCTAATAATTCTGATGTCAATTCGGTCGGGTTTCAATCCTAGCTAAAAGAATCAGATGTCTATCCGAACCTATGAGCTATGATACAGCGAAACAGATCTGTCTGCGTATGAATATATATATATATATATATATATATATATATATATATATATATATATATTATTCTATGACGGTGTAAAGACTAGGAGATTCATTCACTACACAAACTTCTGCATATAACAAACGGAATAGTTAAGAAATATATATATATATATATATATATATATATATATATATATATATATGCGAAGAAACCCAAAACCACGAATTTGTTCGCCTGAAGAGAGTCAATTTTAGGCTCAAAACACGTGTAGCTCATCATGAACAATTTATACTTCATAACTTGTATAAATACCAAAACAATAAACATATACTTTAAAGAAAACTTTCACGGCTTCTCACACACTTTATTGTACAAAAAATATTAAAATACTAAAAAAAATGAAATGGTGTGTAATCCTTTTAAACGTAAAAGACCTATGATTGTTTCATTCATTTAGTTCAGTCCTGGTTCTTGTTCTACTACTTTAATATCTCCACGGCTGCACGCACGATCACGCGTTCACATACAAGCTCTCATATGAATCTATATTAGCTAGGATGAAAAATCGTAATTTTACTTCTTTGATTCTTGTTCCCCTTTTATATGTGTCAGATTCATTTTCATCCATTAGTTTTCATATTGACAATTCTGCTTCTTTATCTCTGCGTCGCTTTGCAAATCCGCTAATGCTGTGTTCCTTAAGCAAAGAAGCAGGTAATATTCGAATGCATTCGATGTATCTAAATATGCTGATGGTGGAATATCTGACGTAAATCTAAATGGATTATTCGAAAGATGTTCCTTCAAGACAATTTACCGATAGTAAAGGCAGATCTTAACCATCCGATCCGTGATGTTTCATCAGATACAAATATACATGTATGAATATGAAAGGATTGTACTTGTAATAATCAAAGAGCCATATTCAATTTTACATATTTTAACATTAGCACAAGTCAATTTCGAGAATTATTAATAAAAGAACAAGTAACTTTAAAAAAATCAAAACAAAATAAAGAATGTTTGCTAACTTATGTATTATTTATTTTATGAAATATTATATTAAATTAACTGTTAGATATACGGTAAATGTTCGTTTTAATTCCCTTCGCGTTTCCCCACTTCAAATTTATCCAAAATAACAGTATTTCTGTGCAAATGTATATGCTGAACTCAAATCAACTATTAGTTATTGAAGAAATTTACATTTTTTGCTTTGAAAGTCTATAAACAACCAACTATATCTCGCACTTATTCTCTCCTGTAACTCTCATGAAGTCATGTAATTAACTGCAGAATGACGTTCAGCGTAGGCAGAAATTTTGTTTGGAATTGTTGTCGATTTTCTTCATTTACAGATACTTCTGGCGATGTTCTTCCGCTAATGAAATTAATAAGCATAGAAATACAATCGCGTATTGCTTTCATTTCCGGAAGTACATCGCCGGAAGTATCAGTAAATGAAGAAAAATCGCTTAAAATTCTGCGAAAATTTGTTTACATGCGCAGTATGTCATTCTGCAGATAATTACATGACTTCTTGAGAGTTACGGGAGAGAAAAAGTATAACATATAGTTCGTGTTTTTATGGACATTTTGATAAAAAAAAGTTAAGTTTCTTCATTAACTAACACTTGATTTGAATTCAACATAAACATTTGAACATAGATAATGCTATTTTGGATAAATTTAAAGGGGAAAAGCGAAGGGAAATAAATCAAACATTTACCAGATATACTTTTTCGAAAATTTGTAAAATGTGTCTGGCTAGACATTTTTCCCGCCAGAATAAGAAATGCACATTTGTAGTTTTACTGTTCATCTATGAATTAAATATAGCTTTCACATCTAATACTATTCCTGTTTTAATTTTTTTAGAGGTTATTAATAACATTCAAGGCAGGATCCGCATTGTTACTGGTCCATACTTACTCTCTCGACTGTAGTCATTTTCCCATTGCAATAGCTGGGACTCCCTGTGTGTTTTCAATAATTTTTCTTAGGAATCGTTCGTGGTGAGCCTTCTACATTAGGACCTAGTAATTTTAGTTTATGTAGAGTTCAAGGTTGGAGACAATTTCTCATCATTTTATAATTTAAATTACGAGATGTAACCTTAACTTGTATGCTTCTATCTTCTTTCGCAATTCATCGTGTTTCTTCTTTAAAATAATCCGTGTTCCTCATAATCGTTCTTTTGTTCTCCTTTTGTTCTTTTGTTCTCCTCACTCCTTAATTTTGCTCCTTTAACTCCTTGCATTTTCTCATATTCTTTCCAACACAACAAGCGCTTGAGTCTTAGTGATTTTAATAACATTGAATGTGTTAAAAGAAACAAAATAACGTCAAATGGCAATAATTATTTACTAAATAATTATTTACTAAATAAATATAAAAAACACATTAACGTTTATTTTAGCACAAGCGGTTACCATTAATATATGGCTTCATATTTGAACCTGCATGCTTACCTTTGCTGTTATACTCACAATATTTCAGTTGCCTGCTTTCGTAATTAGTAACGTATTTGCAATTACAAACCGCACGTTTTCTTTAATATTCTCATCCTAAATTCCAGACTTAATTCTATATTCTCATTCCAAATTCCAAACTTAAGTCAATATTCTCATTCAAGATTCCAGACTTAAGTCGCTACACACCAGTTTTATTAAATTTTGTGTAATGTTTGCACTTAATGTACTGCACTAGAGGGGACAATTCCCATACACAGTGTCAATGAAAAGTCACACGAAGTGAATAATTAAACAATAACTGATATAAAGTATCACAAAACTTTAACTATTCTTAATGAGTACAATAGGCTGCATTAGGTTGAACTAGGTTTCTCGTTCAAAGCTCCAATAAAGTTATTGAGTAGAATGAAATACACCTGAATAAAAGTAGTGTTCAAAAGACGGTTGAAAAAACAGTATATTTTAGTCAATTAATAAAAAAATCATAGGAATATATCAAAGATTTATTTTAAAAGAAAAATAAAAACTAAAAAAATATTCATATTAATCCTCTATTACAATCTTTATTTTACTTAAGACAAATGTTCTTCTCTCTCGACCCATAGATGATGGGATGCCTATAAACTTTACCAGCTGACGATTTGGGATGTAAGACAGATTCAATTGAAGTCCTTTCCTTGATGTATGTTCGTTTATCTTACATCCATATTAAAAACAATACAATTAAAATATTGATGAAATACAATTCATTTTTGTGGCAGGGATTAATAAGATACATTATCACTAAAAGCAACAATTCATAGCTTATCTTATTACCTTCATCGGCGGAAGCATTATACGCATACAAATAAATGAATGATTAAATGCTAACCTTACATAATGTCCCTAAAAGCGGATGATATTCTCGTTATAATTCTTTATCTGCATAATGGTATTTGCCATATTGGGTTCGATGTGTAAACGTATTTACTTGCGTGATATTCTCGTAGTTTTAATTCGTAATTGATATTTAGTTGCATCTCGAAAGTCACAGCTCAGTGGGTTTTAGATGTTTTTATTTTCTTTATATAGATGCTATCTTAATTCGATATGGAGCCGTATGTGCTAAGGTATTTAGATAATCCCTGTACACAACAGAGTAATATATTATAGATGGTTCAAATATCAAGAAAGATATACAGAAACACGAAGCGACTTCTGCGCATGACCTCGTCCACATTTCCTGTAAAATGTATCAGAATCTGTGTTGATTGTGTACATCGAAAATTGCAGTATAAAAATATTTACGCTCATGATAAAAAAAGTGGCAATTTATATTTCGGAACCTTCTGGTTTTTGAAATTACAACACATTATTGTAGAAATAGAGAAAGATTTAAGAAAAAAGATTGCTAATAGTTTACAAATACCAAAGAACATGTCGGAAAAATAATGAATTCTATTATTGCAGGATTCAGCCACATCCAACTTAAGTTAATGTAAACATACTTGTATTATAAGGAATATTATATCATTCTCAATCTTTCATATTTTTCATACAGAATTATACCTAGTTTGATTTTCATTACAAAATACAGGGAAGCGTGCTTGGTTCATAAACTGAAGAGTGAATCGCCATGCTCAAATAAAAATAAATAAAAGAATTGTTAACAAACACAATTGACAAAGCATGCAATAAATATCTTTTGCGTCTCTGTGCGCTTTCATATCTCTTTCTAGTTCGTGGCGCCCGTAGGTACCATAGTACTAATATATGGATGATCTGCGATTCTAGTTCATGTAAATAGTCACTTATGGATTTCGGGTATATTTCTAGGATCTTAATTAGAATTAATTAAACGATCCGTGAGGATCATACTTAAATCTCAATCTGAAGCGCTGTCTAGAAATATTACTATACGATCATCGTTTGTTCATTTCTGATACTTAAATGTCATTGAAAGTGTTGATTACAGTCTTGTTAAGAATGACTGGTAATCAATTAATTGCAATTGATGGACATAATAACTGATATTATTTATTACAATAGTTTAAAATTATTTATTATCGGTTAATAAAAATAAAATAAATTAATAGCAACTGGCCTGTTTCAGTAAAAGTCAATGTCAATGGCTTAATTTTCAGTATAATCTACTTCGGTTCAAATATATATATATATATATATATATATATATATATATATATATATATAATGCAAGCAGACAATATATGCAAAACAAATCAATAGTAATATGTCAAAAAGTTTATAAATTATGAATAGGCGTTGACGCTCAAAAGCAGGTTCGAAAAAATGTACGACGCATTATGACTTCAAGTGAAGACAAATCTGGACAGAGTCATATGAAACTGCAAATCACATTCTTTTCTCTTCTAATAAAAAATATAATCCTAGCATGCATTTATGTGCGTCTGCCTATAAAAATGATGATTTCCCTTGCATATATTGTTTGTTTTTTTTATTGGTTTTTGACTTGCTTTTCAGTTATTGCTTATTGAAAACATTGTCCACTCGAGGAAAGTGATTACTCGTCATTCTTAACAATACTGAAATCAACGCGTTCAGTGAGATTTATGAATCAGAAATGAACGAACGATGATCGTTTAATCTATTTAAAAACCCCGGATAGTAATATTTCTAGGCAGCGCTTCAGATTGAGACGTAAGTATGATCCTCATGGATTGTTTAATGAATTCTAATTAATGTCCTTCAAATATACCCAAAATCGATAAGCGACTATGTACATGAAATACAATCGCAAATCAACCATATATTAATACTATGGTACCTAGGTGCACCACTATCTAGAAAGAGATATGAAAGCGCAAACAGACGCAAAAGATTAAACATAATAAATGAAAGAAAACGTCGAAAAGGTAATATGAAACGAAAAGAAGATTACTTAAAATGTGTAACCCCTATTATAAAAAAGATAAATATTATTAAAGCATTATTGTAATTTTCGGCTGTAAATAAGAGTTTTAAGATTTTTACTGGCTTCAACTTCAAACAATTAGTGATGCAATAATTCAGCACACAAGATTAGCAACTAGGTCCCACCGTTTTACTGTGAAACCAATAAATTGTTAACGCAAATTCTACTACAACAGCTTCTTTTCTCTCACATCCTTCCTGTGCAATTCTCTTTTTGCAGGAATGTTTCAGACTTTAATTTTCCAGGACCTACCACGTCGAATATTAATGATTGTTTGCGTATATATGCATATGCACCCATGTTATATACACTAAATTTACGTAAACCCAAAGGAAAACGGTTATCTGTGTAATAACGATTTAATTGTGGTTATTTTCTGTAATCCTTACAAACACAACTGTCTAGGAGAAAATATACTCAAATGAAAATTTCCAAAAAATATTGTGAGGAGATTTTCAAAGAAATGTTCGAGTATAAAGGATTTCGGGGTCCTTAAAAAACGCCGTGTGATAGATATTCTAAACGCGATGGAAATATACATTAAACGATTCGACGTGCTGTAATCCGTAGCAAGTTGGGTAATTTAACCTTGTGCTATGATGATTTAAAAGCGTAGCACAATGCAGTAATCAGGGAATAAGGGGCGCCACGTTATCCGCATTTATTCGATATGCTGCGAACATTTTGCTGAAAATTCGTTCTTCATTAGATAAATCTTTTTAAGTAAAGTTGTATAATTCCCAACTAATTTTTATATAATTTTCCAAAAACGTGGATTAATATTACATCTTACATATGGAGGACACATATATTTTAAGCAAAACTTTTTTTAAATATTCACGAGGGTCGTTCACAATGTCCAAAGAATTTGAAGAAAAAAAAACTGTTGTTCACTATTTTCAATATAGCACTTGGTGCAAAGATGATTAAGGAATACAAGACCATCACAGAATTTGGAGGCTTCCTGGCCATTCAAATTCTCTTCTAAATTACGTATGATCTATAGTTTTCAAAACGTTGGGAAAACAGAACGAAGTAAGATGCAGTTAAGTCTAATGATTGTGGAGGACAACGTAACAATTCAAAGCCACTGTTGACTACCTATTGTAAACTGACTAATTCAAATAGGCACGTTATTCTGGAGCATGAGCACCCTTGCTCTGAGTTTCTCTCTGAGTTTTAACTTGATTGATGTTTTTACTTGTTTTAATTTTGATGCATAGTGCTGTCTATTAAAAGGTTAACTCTCTTCCAGTTAGTATATCATGGTAATGCCTACGAAGTCATATGAACCGAGGCCATCAACTTGCCAACAAAACGCTTTTAGCTTGAAACTCTTCGGGGTAGAGAAATAGAACTTTTCCTGTGTTTACTTTGAATATTTACTTCAGCTTAGAAGTGATGAACCCAGGTCTCATTTTGTATTACTACTCTGCAGTGGGAATTTTCAGTGAGAGTCTAGAAGCGAGTCAGAATTATCCTGGAAAGATAACCTTTTTCATCTTCTGATTTGAATTTATTCTTTGGATGTCTTTTAGTATTTCTTCTTTCGGAGTGATACTGCTTAGATTTCTGCATGGAGACGGGCTTTTCAAACTGCCTTTAATAAAATGTATTTATAGCTACATTAAAATATAATGATGAAAGTTGGTGAAAATAAAACTTGAAGATACAAGACTAAGAATATTATAAGGGAAGATTAATTTCAGAATTTAAATATCGCAAACTAAAAACAAGTGAAAACAGATATGATATCAGTATCGGCGTATACATCAGGAGATGTATGTTATGTACAATGGTATCATGCAGTGACGATTAGGAATTCTTAATGTGATGGAGTCAATTAGTGACCGAGATTCTTTTGAGGAGGAGGAAAACTTAAACAACTTCTTCATTTTCATACTAAATGACCATTATTTACACCACTTAGGAATGAGTATGTGTATAAGTATGTTACTTCACTAAATAAAACGGAATACGTTTTCATTCATAGTAGAAGATTTCTGATCTATTCTTGGTCTATTTCTCACTCTCAAGATGTTGGAACTCAAGAGAGGTGAATTTTAAATCAAAATCAAAATGTTTATACTAATGCCAATACGTTCTAAGAAAGGAAAGGTGCTGCAGATCAAATCATCAGAATCAGAGACTGATCAGTTTCTTAAATTTTTTATGCTTATAAAAATGTCGGGTGGAATCCAGGGGCTAGCCAAAATTGTGGTAATGTTTTGGTACCTTCCGCCCCCCAGTAGAATCACCATGGGTATCACATGCTATGAAATTATTAATTCAGTATATTAGAAAAAATAAATATTGATTGATTTTCGCTGAAAATAAAAAATTAAAATGAAATGGGCAATATGTGTTTAAATTTCAAACATGTCGATTGCGTTCATATTCAAACTACTCTCTCCAAATCTTACTCTTCTTTCAAGCTTGGTGAATAATAATGGAGTTTAATGAGATATTTCGGCGCGGGTGCTAAACAGTCGAAACGCTTAAATATTCTGAATGCCAAACGATGAAGAATGCAATGAGAAATCACTTGAATATTTTCGCAAGATTTTGTGACACTTCAGTAATAGTAAAGGAAAGTAATCATAAATTAATAATAAACTTTCTTAATAGAATATGATTTTACGTTACGCTTAACTAATGCCGCCGTCCAAAACAATGGGGCGAAGGTCATTAATACGATATTAATACAGTTCTACGCATAAATCGTACAATTAATGGACATCATAACTGATATTATTTCTTGCAATAGTTTAAAATTATTTATTATTGGTTAATAAAAATAAGATATATTAATGGCAACTGGCCGGTTTGAGGAAAACTCAATGACAATGGCTTAAGTTTCAGTATAATCTACTCTGCTTCATATATATATATATATATATACATATATATATATATATATATATATATATATATATATATATATATATAATATTTAATTATATGTAATTTATTTATTAAATATATTTTGTAACCAAATTTTTAATAAGCATAGAATCAGCGGCAGCTTTTGACAAACAAATTATATATGAGTGTATAAAACAAGGGAACTCATAAATAACTTCACCTGATTTTCATCCTTTTGAGTTTTGGTATATACAATTTTCATACTGAATTAAAAAGGTATGTGCTATAGACATTAACGCAGCTACACAGGCAAATCTCACTAAGATACATTCATTAACAATTTCCGTTGTGTGTCTGTACATTCCTGGATGTGCGTCGTGGTGCAGTAGATAACGGCTTTGAACAAAAAATCGGAGTACCGATTTTGAAACAGAGTTTCATTCGTTGTACTCACTTAAGCGCAAATAAACGTGGCAACAGTACAAATCCAGCACCCCCTTCAGATATAAATCAAATAACAGGAGAGATTGAATACTGTGGTCTTGGATGGAAACCAGGCTACTGGAGAATGTTATGGCTACTTACGGCACGAAAAAATCTTCTGCCCAGTCAGTCATGTCTCTTTCAAGACATGATCGCCGGAGCGTGTACTAATATGGCACTTAAGTGACTGATACGATTTCTTCACGGGGGAAATAATTTAACCTTTTCTATTTTAATTCCATTTAATAAATGTTGACCTTTCAAATCAACCTGTCTCTGTTACTTTGTGTATATACATATTTACCAACATTTTTTCATGAAATGTAAAATATTTTCTCAACAAATTTTAGATATTAATTACTGAAGTAGTCAACACACAAAATTAGTAAATAATTCGGCGTCTCCATGGTTAAGAAATTTGCCGAGGTGATATTTACATTTTCATATTCTGACAGGTGTTCTATTTAGTTTATACTGTAAACTAATCTTTTTGAATTTACTAGAATCCATTCTTGTTTTTATAAGATTAAATAACATTAAATTATTTATTCATCAATTGTTGAAGGCAGACATAAGGTGGTTTTTATTGACATCACAAATGTGATTACAAGTATACAAATCCGAATGTAGGTGGAGAGATATTGCACTGTCAATGTAACCACTGTCTCTTTGTAGTACTTAAAGGTAATTGTTTTCAGTTAACTGTTTCGCACTGGCAATTAATGACGGCACAATCCATCAAAAAGTACATTAAATCAATTCAAGTCCGGTGTGTATGGGAAATCAGCTTGCTAGCCAAAGTTTTCACACGTTCTTAATAGCAAGGTCTGAGACTAACACGAGACTTTCTACTTTCTTAGTAACAAGAAATATTTTAGATACAAAGGGAAGTGTTTTGAGCATTGTGTTTTGTCATGAGGTACATATAAATTCAAAGAATATTTTTCATTTTATTATTGACTGTACTTCGAGCAAATTGTTGTCCGTAATATCAATAAGATTTAATTAATTTTATTTATATAAGAGTAAACGATAAATCTGCATGTATGTATGCATGTATGTGCGTATATATATATATATATATATATATATATATATATATATATATATATATATATATATATATATATATATCAAATTCTTAATATAAATTTTATTTATAATCTTTAAATTTTATTTATAATCTTTAAATGTGTAAATTTTATCTTTCCAGATGCCTTAATCAAATCCTTCGCATTTTATCAGCAATAATCTTTCAATTTTGTTAATTTCAATATATGTATATTTAGTCATATGTGAGTGCAGTAATTTATATGAATGTATGCATGTGTGGGTGAGGATGTATATGTGTGTATGTATGAGTGTATGTGTACACACACACACACACACATATATATATATATATATATATATATATATAAACATAAATGTGTTTTGTGCAAATAATTGTATGTAGATGGATGTGCATGCATAGATATATGCTTACACAAATATGTATTTTTAGTATAATATATTATTATATTTTTATATTTTATATTTTATTGTACTTTTAAATTTACAATTTCATTCCTTATAACTTATTTTAAATTTACATATATAATTTTAATTTAAAATGATTTTTTCCTTATATATATAAATGTTTAGTTTATGCTCTGTTAAATAATTGCCTCGTATCGTATGCATTGCTGATATAATGGTGCCGCTTAAAGTAACTATAATCTAACTTACATAAATTATATTTATATTTACGATTACCCAAATCTGTTAAATTCTCGCTCTTTGGTAATTTTCTGTAGTATTTTACATATTTATATATTAATAATATTTTCAATTATTTATATCCCCTACCAATATCAGCTAACTTTTCCCGTTCTTTCTCTTTATTCCTTTAGTAGATTTTTAACGTAAATGTATTTGTTTTCTACAATCAAGTAACACACTCTATAAAATAGGTGGGGGATCAAATTAATAAGGGAAAGAGAAAATCAAAGACTGAGCAAATCATGATGGATAATGGGGCCAAACAAAATCAGGGGACGTTGGGAAACTTGACTTCCGGGAACAATCTAGAAACGACATTCATTTACATAACTTGATACACAAAAGACGTCTAACTTAACCAGGGAGGGTTCACAGGAAACCAAACTTTTGTGCCATAATTTTTTTAAAAAATAAATCAAGAATGGCCCAATTCATCCGAACCAGGCGTGCTACATTTACCCAATCCATCCGAACCAGGCGTGCTATATTTACCCAATTTTGCTGAAAACTCTCAATTTCAAGCACTTTCTATCAGATCTGATATTCATCTTGAGCTGATGCTTAAAGAATCTAATCAGATTCTGATAAGAATAATGCTCATATCACAAGATTCCCTCATCTCGCGAGGTCAATATCACCATTCAAGGTACGGCCACTAACGTGAGAAATACAATTACTTTCACCCAAGAATACTGGGATGACACATCATCACACGTGTACGCGAGATCGATGGGCACAAGAAGATGATTGGGCGCAATACGAGCCGTCAACTCGCCGACAGAGTCTCAAAATGGGGTGCACCTGATGACAATGGCTGAACGCTTGCAAAACCGTTTCTTATAATCCATGGTCATACCAATAACAATCGGGAATATCTATCCCGCCCCATCTGAAGGCCCTGTCATTGAGAGATCGCACGTCCCAAATCAATCGCCACTAAGCGAAAGTTAGGGTTGATGAGGTAATTCGCCACTGACAGCCAAGACCAAAACGAGCATGACTAGGCTAACGACAAGCCGAGCTGATCACGTAGACGGTCCATCAACGCCAACTCTCGACTAATACACGTTACAAGTGCCTCTGAGGACGAGAAATGTCAGTGGAGCGAGTAATAGTTCGCAAAGTACTTCTACATTTGAGTGAGAATTGTGATTGATTTGCGGTCTATGACAGTGCTCATCCCGCTAAACGGGAGGAGTGATAGTAAGGCAAGTGAAGGCTTTCGTGACACTCCTCTACAAATATGAATACTCTATCAACACTGCGTAGGAAAGACAAACTCGAGGCGTCTTAATGACTCGCCACGTGTGGCATTCCCAGCCCCCTACGAGACGGATGTTTGGCGCAGACATCTTTGTTTACATAATGCTTGCGACCAGCCCACACATTTGTCCTGCCCTTAACGTCCAACTGCTGCCGATGCCAAGTCGCGATCGACGCTCCGACCTTTTCCAATACCTCCAACCAATTTTTCTCCTGCTGAAGATCCGGCCAGTACCACACTTCTAGAATGTGGAGGGAACGTCAGTGTATCTTATAGGCCCTGGAAGAGCAACGCACTTTCAGGGACCTAACCTCAACACAGAAGGCTTGCCACGTTTAATTTTGACTTCTGTCACATTTTCATACTGCTCAAGCGCCTTCAGTTCCATCTCACTATCATCCCGTCACGACACAAAAATAGATACGTCATTGGCTACCCTGACGAAATCAACGAGACAGTGCAAATACGTCGGACCAATTTCTGCTCATCTGTACCACAGCATTGGGGGATTGATAAATTAGGCTGATCCACTTTCAGAAGACGGTTTAGAATCCAACGGCCTGAAGGAGAGCTGTCAGATACCGATGGTCGACACTATCAAATAACATGAACGGATCCAAATTAATCAGCGCGGCTTGCTCGTCTTTTACACATTCTAGGATCCTGCGGTTCAAGTGCAGATTTATCTAAATTGTTCGGCTCCCTACAGAATAAGTCTGTTCGAATCCCAAAAGAATCTCGGCAAATGGCTGCAAGCGCCCCGTTAGGTTCTTGGCCAAAATCTTTAACTCTGTGTTTAGAAGAATTATGGTCTTGTAATAATTTAAACACCAAACACCCTTGACCTTTTTCAATTGCGTGGTTAGACCCCTGGAAATCCGGTCGGGCACCGAACCCTGCTGGAACAAATTGTTGTAGACCACCCCGTCAAAATCGGTACAAATTGTTCGACAACATAAAGTAAACTACACTATGAAGCATAATAGGTTAGACGATTACGTTCCAGAGTCTTGCCCATGCTGACCCTCTTCAATAACAAATGAACTTCCCCCTCTCTGATCTCTCCCTTGCTGCGTCAGTCAGGCAAAGCCGAGGAAATTCAGACAAACAGTTGTAAAACTCCTCATCGGGGAGACCAGGCTCCTTGGTAAAACGGCTCTCGAAATACCGCCTAAGTGCCTCACACATATCATTGGTTGATATCAGAGTACGCTTATCTGGGGTCTTGATATCTCGAATATATTGATAGGCACCTCGACAGATTTCTTCCTTGCGCAATTCTGTGCCCATTTTCACGGCTTTATTAGATATCTTGTTTAACCTATGTCTAATCACCTGACATTGGTACCGCTTGCTATCTAACTGGTCCAAATCCTGCCTAACTAACGCTATCTCTATGGGATCCCCACCAGCCTCCGTCTAGTATAGGCTACATTTAAGTGTCTTCACCATGTTAGCCTTAGCTAGGGCTAGCCTACCGCTAGAGTCAGTGTTGAAAGACTTAATAATATCCTTAAGCCTCTCCCACCAATTATTCCCGATAACCGCCCCCACTATTTCCCGATGCACTAATCTAGTTAGCTATTGCAAGAAGTCTCGCTTGTCCAGTAAAGACACGTTGAACTTTGTGGTACGAGTATCCTAACCAGTGGAACGCGGGCCAGTTTAACAAATCTAGATAGACCATTCTAAGATTCTACCCAGATAGCTAACTATCTGGGTAGACGGCCAACGATTATCATACGTCCACAATTTTCCCCTTGGTCATCGACCTTGTATCTATCGTCGAAACCGAACTCGTCAATAAGATCAACCAGGGAAAGGTCACTTCACCTCCAGCTAGCTCCCCGCTCTTTATCTAATTTTTGTTCCAGGGCGGCATTCTAGTCCTCCACTGAGGTTAGGCGCGAATAACCTACCAGGAATAGCCCTAACTAAAGGAATACCGAGAAACGCTCATCATTGGGTGCATAAATCACAACGGCCCGAAACTATCACCGTCGAACCCAGGGTACGTTTAACAAGTAAGTAAACGCCTCTGGCTTGCTGGTCCCCGTATGGTGAATAGACAACTACGTCGCTAGATAGCACACTGATATCAACATCGCAAAGAAAGTGAGTCTCCTGGATCACAGACACATCCACGCCGAATGAAAAAAGTTCACGAAGCAGGCGGGGGAAGCCTTACCCCGATCGATCAAACCCCTCGCATTCAAGTTGGCTAGCCTGATTGTCATTTTCTAAGTTTCATTTTTTAAGCACAAACTGGATGGAAATCTGCGTTTGTACACATTCCAAACGTAATTCGTCCTTCTGACGCAAAGCCACCGATTTCCGTAGGATAAGTGAGTTTTAACAATCTATACAATGAGTGATGGAGAAAAACTGGGTCATTCCCTGCAAAAAGATTTTAAAACTTATTTAGTTGAGAGGACTCTGCTTGAGACATTCTAATGTTCTGAAATGTGTCTTTTGCCCTCTAAAGATTATCCCATACTTTGAGTTGCATCTCGTATTTTTAATTAAGGTAATCACCGCAAGGACATTTGAGAAATTGCTAGGGTCCTCCTTTCTTTCCACAGTCATACAATTGAAAAGAGGCCCTAAGAGTTTCCGCTTTTTGATGAAAGGTCCCGTTCCAGGACCTGTCTGTTAACTGGGCACACCCTCTCGTTGATTAAAAGGCTTTTTCTTTTTTCATTTTTCTTGGAAAGGGCAGAGGGAGGGTTTAGGAGAGAGAGAGTAGAAGGAGCTCGATATGGGGAAGAAAAGAGGTTCCTTAACTTTGAAGTAATGTGAATTTTTACGGGTAAAGCTGTTGCAGATTAAGTTTTAGTGGCTGCTTGAGCCATTTCTGCTATGCTCCAATCAGCTTTTCTTTTTTCTTACTGTTTTTCCTCATACTCTTCTGGTGGATTCATCTGTAGTTGTCCGCGGTTTTTTGCCTCCGGTACTGTTGGTTGTGCCACCTAGGTTTTTGTCGGGTACATTTTCGCTAAATGCCCTGCGTCACCACACATCCAACAGTGGGGATTTTTGCATTCATCTTCCAAAAAGAGTTTCCTATTACAACGAAACAAAACGTCCAGAATACTGTTGTGTTGTAATTGTGTCTGTTTGTGCCTGTAGGCTGACGTCCTCTGTCGGGACTCCCATTTTTCTGGCTACGCAAAACACATCCTACACCACTCCGAATTGTGCAAAAAGGCCCCTACATGGTCGCATGATATTTCTAATGAGACACTATGCACTAGGACACAAGTTGTCCTGGTGTGTATATACTCAGTCTGGAGTCTTACATTCTTGGTCATGAGGAAGTTTCGGACCCCAGCAGTACGTCTCACATAGCTTTTGATCTTCTCGCCAGAACCTTCAGTAATTGATTTCCTAGCTGATTCCGACAAATTTACGCGTTTTTTCATTGCATGTCAGCAGGAAATCGTTCTTGTCGAAATAGCATTGACAGCTTCCAGAATTGCTACCAGCTTATTTTCATTAATGCGTGTTCCCTATTCAGGATGCCTTTGTTCATAATATATGGCGTCTATCTTTTCCAACAATATGGACCATACTGAAGTTCACGGGGCCGTTGCTGTTTCAGTATTTGGCTAGTGAGACTCACTCATAATAATCTCACCATACCAGATTAAATAAATGGGAAACAAAAGTTCACAAAATAAAAGAAAAAAAATAACGGACCGAAGGTTATAAGTAACTTAAAAAAACAAGAACTCTTATAAAGCAATCTTACTTTAAAGATAACAGATCCGATCTTAAATTACAGTCCGCACACAATAGTAAACTGGTCAACACTAAAGCCATTCACACAATTTCTGCGACTTATCAACTGTTCAGAAGTGTTCACAAGTTGACTTGCACGGACATCCGTTTTGAGAATGCTTAATGGCATTTGATTCTTAATTCTACAATGCCTATGTAGTCATTATCACAACTACAGAAAAATTTATAGATAACAGAAGAAATATGAGGAGGAGGTAGCAAGTTCTTTTTCGTAGACAGACAAGCAAAACGAACGCCCAAGACGGACACTAACCTAAGCAGAAAAATAACAAGAAGTAACTGCTCTGGAAATTTGCTTAGCAAGACGTTCACTACGTGAACCAATATAAGTTACCCTGAAATAAACTGAATATTTTCTACTGAATACGGTGTATCCTTAGAAAATATGATTGTTTTATCACGCATCACACCATTAACAACATCAAGTGGATAAACATGTTTGATAGAGTACTGCGAAGAAAATCTAATTCCACGTCTAAATAACTTTCCATGCAAATATTTAGTGCCCTACGTATAAAGGACTTAAAGAAAATAATCATTCGCTTTCTTGGAAAAATATGTACCACCGCGTATACAATCCCAAAAACGTGGTTTTGAGAAACACAGACGTTTTTAATTGTGTTGGGGTCTGATGAACGAAAACATAGAGAAATGAGGAAAAAACATTGTAAACTTTTAAGGACGGATGTAACTGATTTCATATAAGAAAGAAAGCTTTGAAATCTATAGAGTTCATATGAATCCAGCTACTTTAAATATTCTATATTTTCAATATCGTATGTTTCTTATATATATATTCCCATGCGTTGTATAATGGATTAGAAATTTTAGTAATTTGTTCAGGTTTCATGATATATGTATACGAGTAATTTTGCTTATGAAAACTATGGTCAAGATATCGGTATTATCAGTAGGGAAAAATTTAATTCTTTTTTAAATTGTCAGAGTTGAAAGTCAAAGTGACATGGTATGTAACTGGTAAATATACACACACACACACACACACACACACACACCCACACACACACCCATATATATATATATATATATATATATATATATATATATATAATAATTTTAGAATAAAATTTCTAAAATCAAACTTTTCTATGTATTGATAAATGTTACAATTTATATTTTTAAAAATATTTCAAGCATAAAATAAAAAGCAATAATATCTTCATAATACATACCCTATGTATTCTGTATATGTAAATATAAGATAATGCATATATGATATATTGGTTTATGTTATATATATAGGATAAATATATAATATAAAGCGCATATATACTGCGACCTAAAATAGACAGAAAGTAAATGTCATATAATATATATAAAAAAAATAAACATTTATTAAATAAAATCAGATTTAAATCCGACCGATATTTGACTAGACAATTTTATAGTATATTTCTAATTTTTCAATATTATGTGGGGTATCAAAATCTACACTAGAAATTTACTTTGAGTTCGTTTTTTATTCGATTACTTTCGATTGTAAGCATCATTATGAAAATGTTCAATATCGGGAAAAAGATGTTTTTTATATATCTGCTTTCTGGCGAGTTTTAATAAGCTATATTACATTTTGATATATCAAACCAAATTTGGCAAGTTGATTAAACATGTAATACATTCGCTTTTTCTACTACTTTTTTTTACTATATGCGAAAATGACCTGGATATTTTGTTGTGCATATAAGAAACACACGCACAGACAACACCATACCAACATTCACACCAATAAACAGACATATATATAGAGAGAGACAATCGCACACACATACACGTAAAATATATAACGTTCATCATTTTTCTATACAGATAGAAAAAAAAACAATAGATGTAATCTCCATTTTAGTCAATTCTTTGAAGAACGAACATAATGTTTGAAATTCCAGATTATTCTATTATTGTGCTCGGATACTTGAGTTGTCGAAAGTTTTCAAAAAATATATTTGTTTTTTAAAATCTGGAATAATAACCGAATGTTTTATTGAAGACAAATGCATAAACCAAATTGATGAGACTGCATAAAATTTATAATTATTTGCCATCCAACGAGAAATTCAAGAAAAAATACTGTATTTTTAGACAAATTCCTGAAGAAAAAAGATTAATTATTTATATAGTATAATCGCAGAGTAGAAATGGAAATTGAGTACAATAATTTATTTTTTGTTGTAGAATGTTTTATGGCAACAGAGTACATAAACACATTACACATTTCATCATAACCAAATGAAATATTATGATTTTGCTCAATAGCCTAACAGGCACATTTATCTGGTAGTTTTATTCTTTAAAATACAAACCATTACATAAAGCGATTATATCGAAAATCTATAAAATACAACCGACAAAATGGGGGTTGGAAAAAACAAAGGTTTATATTTGAAAGCGACATGAATATATTTTTAAGTTGCTTATAAGACAAAGGCAGAGATTGCAAACAAGACATTCGCGTTAAAAGTACGAATGGCCTTAGCTGCAGTCACGAAGACAATATCATATAATTGGTGTTAATATCTCACGTTAAATTAGTAATGAAATCGGATACGTTGTTGTAAACTTATTTAATTATTGTTCTGTATGTCTCACCTGGAAGCAAAAAAAAATTGAACGATAAATACGGAGAGTTTGATTTGTATGCAAGATGAAAACAAAATGAGAATATTATTATGCACATGTAAATAATAAAAAATATTTCAAACTACGATAGAGGTATAAAGGTATATAGACTGACTATGAAGTTTTCATGTTAGAAATGTGGAATCAAATTTTCTTATCAATAGCTGCATTGTCCCTTACAGGGAAACTGATTCTTGACTCCTCAAAGAAAACTTGAAAACTAACATATAGCAAATTCTTTTGAAAATGTATAAAATTTACAAAATTTTATTGTGGTGCAGTGGATATCCGCTCGGAAGGAGAAACCGGGGAGCGGATTTCGAATTACAGTTTAATTCGTTGTATTCAATTACGCGCAAATACCCTTTGGGAAAGATATTAATTCGCCTCTTCCCTCTAGTTATGGGTTAAATAGAAGGACAGATTAGGTAATTTAACCTTGGTCGGTAACCAGTCTACCGCGGAGTGTAATGGCGTTCTACTGTGGTGAAAATCTTCTGTCCAGTCAGTCATGTCTCCAGCGGGATATGATCGCTCAATCATGTATCATGTATGGTATTTAACTGACTGACTGACTGATTGACTGACTTTTATCGAGCGCCTCCCAAAAATGGGTTAGATTCCAAGGACAGTCATGCTGACATTGTTACCACCTTGTCTGCTGACTCTTCGTTTTATCTTCAGTGCAAAATTAACAGCTAAATTTAGGAGTGCGAATGGAGAGTATTGAATGTAAGCAACTGCAACTGGCATCGAAGAAGAAAACATTAATCGTGTTCAACACCTGGTAATAGATAATATTATTTTAAGTAAAAATCTGATATTCATTCCGATTAGCATTTTTGTGAGATTTGACAATATCCTGCATGATTAATTTGGCATAACTGCCACCCACCCAAAAAAAAATATGATCTTGCTCAAAATATAGTGATAGATTAGAGGCTATTATCTAAAAAGCACATATCCATTGCTATTAGCATTTTCGTGAGAGAGTTGAGAATATTCTATACAAATAATTTGGCATGACGAAGGCTTCAGTTCGGTAGAAGCGATGTCTTCTGACACCTGTTAAAAATGCATAAGACTGCAGATATCATGAGAATATCTGTAATTGCTCCAGTCAGACCAAATTGTTTTATAGAACGCTTACTTGCCAAGATGTCTACTCGTTTCCTAACTATGAGTTAGAGACAATACATGGAGTGGAACCATTCCTCCTCACTCGCTTCAAAGAAGAACACAGTTATTTAATATGCAAGGAAGAGGATAACATCAGGTTATGGAATACATAGTGCATACTTTTAGTGATTATATTAACACAAGCCCTAAACTCAATATAGAGTACTATGCTATGTTGCTAATAGATTTACAAAAGGCTACCTAGACAAAAAGTATAGGTAAACTGACAAAAGATTTAATGTATAATCATAACACTTGAGAATCACATGACAGGATGGAAACGTCTTTACAAATGGGGTCAAAGAATAGCAATTCCATTGGAAGAATTCCGTGGAGCGTTAGGGAGATTATAGTAAGAGATGAAAAATTATTTTGTCATATTTCCTAAGAGTATATATATATATGATAATTCTGTTTCACAGCTCATCAGTACTGTAAGACATCCGATTGCTTTTAACCCAGGATGGAAACCCGACCACATTGGCATCAGTCGGCGATTCTACCTCTGAGCTAGAGACGCTCAGTAGAAGGAGGCATATATATATATATATATATATATATATATATATATATATATGCGATAAATTGTTATTTAGAAAATGTGTACTTCGAACCTTCGACCTTTATTTACACAGGGGAAACTACCATTTGATCTGGCAACGTCTTAGCCCTCTCGACCACGAATTTATAGTAAATAAATTTATGTTCGTAAATAATCAGGCCGGTAGATATAAATATATACTACTGTTTAATTAAAAAACAAAATATCTACTTAAATACGAGTATCGATAAAAAAATAATATTCAAACAATTCATTTCAAATTGTCGGTTGTTTGTAACCAAGTTTCGTTAAAATTCGTTAATTTCCGTAACATGTTTACATTTGTTGATATTACGAAACATTTCAGAGCAGATATGGTTGTTTGCGATGAATCGAAAATTGTGTTATATAGGCTTGATTAAAACCTCGTTTAGACTGGAGGCTATTCGTGGTCAAGACGTCTAAGACGTTGCCAGATCAAATGGTAGCTTCCCCTTTTTAAATAGGGGTCGCAGCTTCGAATCTTGCCGAATGGCACACATTTTCGTAATAATAATTTATCGTAAATAATCAGGTCGGTAGATATGAATATATAATACTGTTTAATTAAAAACTAGAATATCTACTTAAATACGTGTATCATTAAAAAATAATGTTGTTTATAACCAAGTTTCGTTAATTTCCGTAATATATATATATATATATATATATATATATATATATATATATATACATATATATTAACAAATTTAATTCTAAGTTATAATCAATCTAGCCCAGTTAGAAATATTTATGGCAAATAGTTTTTCAATCAAAGAAATATGCGAGTAGAAATTCGAAAACAGAGTTGAACAGGAAAATCACTTGAAACAGATAGAAATGTTTAAGAATTTCACAAGAAACATTCCGGAAGACTGCGGATATCAACGAGCAGAACCAAATATTGGTGGCATTTGAACAAACTTAGCTAGACTTGCAAATGTAATTTCATGTGAATTTGAAACAGTAATTTCAAAATCAACCGTCTATTATATATTTGATACGCTGTTAATATTTACATTAAAATTATAGCTTTCGACCTTAAAGATAATTACCGAGGCTGAAATCGGCAAGGATGTATTCTCATTTCTCTACGCTCAGGACTAGATATAACATGTTCACGATGACAGACCACCAGAATTTGCTTTGAATTTTGTTTTTTTCATAACGAGTAAATTTTAACAAAATATTTTCTACCTCAGAACTGTTCATTTGCAGAACAAAATACCGAGAGGATGGTTTCGAAACAACTTCAATCTAGACTTCATTAATTTTCTCGTCGGACGATGTTTATCATGCAGATCGTTATATTATATGTTTCTCTCTTACAATTATTTCACTCGTTAACCTCATAATTTGAATGAATACTGCTCCTTGTTGTGCATGAAAAAATAGTATATAATATATACACTAGACCGCGCGAATCTAGACAGTTTTATTTTTATTCTCAAATTAAAAAATCCATAGAATAAAGCAAGACATAGTAGATGAATTCAGATATCATCGGATAATTAGAAATAGAACCTTCAATATCTTTCCAAGAGTATGATGTTACTTAAAAGTTAAAATTAACGGTAAAAAATCAACAAATGTTGCTGAAGAGAGAAGAGTCATTGCAAGAAAATGCGCAAAAAACCCAATGGAATATTTCTTGGAGAATACGATTCCAATGATTAACGTTATCAGTAATGCCAGAATTGGGAACGATATTGAATTTAAAAACAGGCATTGACGGCAAAGAATCCTGTCTGTAGATTACTATCTGAATTTCTCAGATAAGAAAATATCATTCGTTCATTTATTTATTTGCAAGTATTCTCCTTTCCCCATCACCCTCTGTAGATTCGATTTAATAAATTTTTAAAATGTATTTTAATAAGACTGATTTTATAATCGTGCAAGACATGCGTACTTTGGTTTGGCAAATATGTACACACAAAATGTTGCACTAATATGTGTGTTTGTTTCTGTTTGTATATGTACCTATTTGTGTCTGTATATGTACCTATTTGTGTGTGTGTGTGTGTGTGTGTGTGTGTGTGTGTGTGTCAATGAAAAAAACTATAAAATATTTAGTATATAGTTATTTATTAAATTTAAATTATTCTGGCATGATATCATACGTATAGACACACCGTTTTATTAGCACACCAATATAATTTCTTCTGCTTTACTTCAGTGACGTGAAGAATATATAGGAGAGCTCAGACGACAATACATACAAATACGTATCGGAAATATAAAATTCCGAAATGTAAGTTGCACTTGTAAAATTCAATAGGAACAAAGCAGCAGGACAATTTGGTATTATCAAAAGTTTTCGTTGTAGACAAAATTAAAGAATTCATGCGTGTGTGTCTCAGTGTGTGTTTTTGTGTGTATGAATATAAAAAAGATACATGAATATAAACTTTACTTAGCCGACGCATTTCGTCTTCTGAGGAGCTTCTTTCTTGCTTTGATAATATACATGAGACGACGAAACACGACAGTTATGCTGATTGCTTTTCTTTTTCATTTTTTCTTATGTTTATATATATATATATATATATATATATATATATATGTGTGTGTGTGTGTGTGTGTGTGTGTGTGTGTGTGTGTAGGAAAAACTACTAAAAAGTTGTAAGTTTTAAAATGTATTTTTTTGACAATATTTATATATTTCTATTTTTATTTTTTATTTCAGATCGTTCTCGGCCCTTCATCAGAAAAAATGATTTTAAAATTTAAATTAGAAACGTTTTTGAGAGAGCGTTCGTCCGAGAGATTGTTTACATCATTTGTAAACGTCAATCTATCTTTAATAATACTTATAAATTTTGTTTTAGAGAAAATGTTTAATTGTATCTAAAAAATGTTTAACTATTGAAATATTTATAAAGATTTAAAATACCTAAGTCCTTATTTAACCCTAGCATGTGTGTATTTAATTTTAAAATCCAGAATTTTTCTTTCTTTCTGCGTGAGTGTGTAGAACTAAAACCGGAGTCTATTAGTAAACATTTGCAGTTTTCTAATGTATGTCCCGGTTGATTGAAGTGTGTGTGTATATATATATATGTATATGTGTGTGTGTTCGTATATATATATATATATATATATATATATATATATATATATGTGTGTGTGTGTGTGTGTGTGTGTGTACATATATGTATATGTGTGTGTTTGTATACCTATCTGTGTGTGTGTATATATATATATATATATATATATATATATATACAGAAAGGAGAGAGAGCGAGGAGGAGCAAGAGAGACACTAATCGTTTAACAAATATAATAATGTAAGTTGTTTCTTTCTTACATTAACTCCTCATCGGTAATTGTTTTGCATATTATTTGCGATGTCTGTACACAGCATATAGAGTGAATTCAACATATTAGAAAAATAAATTATCTGAATTCCTTTCCGTAAGCACGAAAATGATTATCGTTAAAACGAGCATCCAATATAGTAATGATAATAAAGCATATTTTTTCTCATGTATTTCTCATTTCCTTTTCGCTTTATTCTTGTAAACGCTCCTTTGAAGATTTTTTATATATTCTCTTATTTTCATTAAAAGTTTGACGTTAGACTTTAAACGGTTAATTATAGTGTTTATGATTTTAAGTATTTTCTTTATAATTTTGATGGTTAGTAGAGATATTAATTATTTATTATTTATTAATATATTATTATTTTCCTTGATTTAAGGCTGAACGTCATTTAGGTTAAGGACAATTTCTAAGAAGTTAACTAATTTTAGGTTGAAGGAGACTGTAATTTTTAAATAAAGAAAACTAAGGGCTCTAATGATATTTTATAGATTCTGTTCGTTAAAAGTTAAGAGACTATTGGGGATAAATATAAGGCCATTATCCCGATAAAACCCAATTTTTTTATATTGTCAAATTATCTACTGAATATATCTAATAAATACATCACTACAAGATCAGCAATCTAGGCCAAATTATATACTCATATAGGTACATCAAATTTATCATAGGACCGTTTAGTTCTGGTTGAAAGCTTGAGGGTAAGAATTGATTTCCTAGCAGCTAAAATAATCTTAATTCCTCTTAGATTTTTAACAAATTTAATACAATTATCTAGAAGGTTTTTTTTTATTGAAGAACAAAAATCTAACATGTCAATTGGACCTATCTTTAATGTTATTGAGACAATTAATGCTATCAATGTTATTGATACAATTAATAGCTATTAATAATGCTACTTATGCTATCAACAGAATTCCTCCAGAGTTTGGGCTGTAATATGGATTGTAAATTCACAGTTATTCTTTTTAAATTTCTCTAACCTTAAATCACTTTTCGTAGGATTAATGAATATTTTTGTAATATATTTTGAAAATCGATTTTATGATACTTAAATTAAAGTTATGCATCTTTTGTAGATATATTAGTTATTGTATTGCTAATATTTATTTTACTACTTGACAACAGAATTATTGCATAGAAAATAAAATAAGTCACACTCAAAGAGCAAACAAGCAAAAAGAGCTTTCATAACTCGAAGTAAATTTTAATAATTTTTAGTATAGATAATCAACTGAGCCGACACGGCCTTGCTATTGTCTCTCTTTCCCCGTGAGCATTACACACACACACACACACACACACACACACACACACACACACACACACACACACACACACACACACACATATATATATATATATATATATATATATATATATATACACGCAGTGTATCGTGGCACCAGATTATTTGGTAAACATATTTTGTTAAATATAAGAGATAATGAATTAAAACGGCTCATTATTAAACATAAAAGACATTCATTGTCTCTTATATTTAAAAGTATATGTATAGAATATATATATATATATATATATATATATATATATATATATATAAATTAATACAAAATGGTCTCTATTATGATAGTTAGGATATCTTATTTCCAAATTCAATTTCGTTATGTTTGTGATAGGCTATTTCAAATTTCTGCAATATTTTCGTCGATTAAAGTCTGTCTACTCATTCTAAATTTGACCTTACATGTTCCTTACACTTTGCTTGTTACTATAAAATTAGTTTCATAGAATTATCAGCATTATTATTCGTCGGTAGCTTATTATATCTGTTTCCTGAAGTTTCTTCTTCATTATGCGAATATTGTCTCGCAGATGTTTAGATATTGCGTGTCGGTTGAGCAATCACTTTTCTCGGAAGTTCTCTCTCTCTCTCTCTCTCTCTCTCACTCTCTCTCTCTGATTACATTTCTGTTTTCTGAAATTAATCTTCTTTCATGCTATGTTTTATTTTCAAATTTCTGTGTAACAGTTTTGGTTGTTTGTTACGACACGAGCGAAAAAATAATATTTTATCACCTGCTTAAAGATGATTCTCTAATCCGAAATTTGAGTAATATGAAATAAAGTTTTATATAATTCACACAGCATTAATATATATATTGATCAACAATGAACGCTTTCATTTACTGCTTTCTATCGTCATTTGAACTGATAACAATAATACAACTCTGAAATCATTCTCTCTCTTTTTTTTAAATGACGTTGTTACGCTCGAAACTGTCTTGCTTGACATTATAAGCCACAACTTATTTAGAAAATAATTTGCCCTAATTAACAGTGACTTATTTTGATTATTTAATCATCTACGCTCTACATTGTTATACGCAAGTCATTTTTCATCAATTCTAATCGTTCTCTTCAAAAATAGATTGCGGTTCTCATGTTTGAGCAGAAAACCGCAGATTTAGATACTTATCATTATTTCTTCTAATAAGAGTTGAAGCATCCGAACATCGAAAGGATTCACGTATTTGCATCATCTTAGCAGATAGCTGTGTTGATTTCACTATGTTTTATTTAATAAGTTTCGGCCATCTCATCATTGAACTCGACCAGAACTTGCGGTATCATTTCTTTTTTTATACTAAATTGTCCATATCATAGCTAAAATAACGACTTAGGAACAGTACGCTTAGTCTATAGCACGATCTATATAAACAACACATATAACTTTGCTATTTGCACAGCATTTTTTTTTTAGTTCCAGAAAGGTATGAGCAACAAATGAAATTAGATCTCATCATCGTCCATTTTAACGCTTAAATTAAATATAATTAAAATTCATAGATCACAGAGTAGATGTATAAACTGATACTATACTAATTTGCAATCATTATATATACCACATATTTCTTTCTCGGCTTGGATTTTTTTTTATCATTTCAACCCAAGCAAGTCCTCCCACTGCCACTATTGCGCAGGGGGATACATAGGGGAATGTGCTGAGAGTGGTTAGTTATAGGAAATGTCGGAAGGAGGGTGGTAGACGGATGAGGATACTTAGGATGGGGGTTGGGTAGATGAGTACAGTGTATGAAGGAATGAATGCGAGTTAGTGTGATAGATGTCTTTTGACCTTACATTTAAATTCCTGGAGATTGTAGTTGTCAGGTCAGTGCGAGAAGTGCGAGTTAGAATAGAAAATGCGGTCACATTTTATATGTTTCACTTTAAAAGCGTATAATGGTTCTCTAATATCGTTTTGAATTCATCACCTATACTTATCTATACTAAATAATAATCGAATAACGAACCATTTTTCTTACATCAAAGATTTCCTTACTACAAGGTATATAACATTGATTTTTGTCCGTAAACGAATAACACGCTGTATCAGCTTCTGGACAGAAAATATGCATCTACGCTTAGAAATTGGCTGGACGCCAGAGGTAATTGACATTATAATCGAATTTCGTAACTTAGACGAGTGGGTCAGTAATAATAGCAGATAATATTTCCGCGGAGTTGGCATGATTTAAATAATATGGAATTATCGCTGAACAAAGCCATGGTAGTGAGCATGTCAAAATAGTAAGAATTAATTAAGGAACACAAATTCGCATACAGTCATTTATTATCACTCTATCATTTATAGAAAAAAACAATAGAAAATCTTATGTTATAATCCAACACAATCACTATATATATATAGGAGGAATTCACGGATTATGACAGTGGAAACATTTTATTTTGATTTTGTTGCCTTTATTTAAAATTTGTAACAGTGATCAGATTCAAAATAAGAGTTACATAATCTGACATCTATCTCAAACTACCTAGAATAATCTTTCAAAAAGCTCAAATAGATATATACACTTTTTTTGCTTCATCCATGTTAGAACGTGCAACCCGATATTTAAGAGTTCAATCATAAAATCTTTTCAGTGGGATGTAAATTTTCGAGAAATTAGAAATTCTCAAGGGATCTAAGTTCGACCAGTTTTGTGTCAGGCGGTGTCATTAGCCATTAGGTGTATGGAAATAGAAAAAAGAAATTTTTAGAGTGCTATATTTAAGCAGTGTTCACACACGCCAATCACAAAAAGAATTTAATTCATTAATGTAGAGCAATGCATAAATCGAAGAGGTGGTATCTCATTGATGGGGGTGATTGTTTTATAACGCGTGTTACACATGCATATAAACAGACAAGACGTTTGCTATATGTACATACACTTTCATGAAAAAAAATTGTCTAGTGCTTTTCATTAAAAATGAAGCCCGCATCAATACTTCCGTATAATCTCTCTTTGTTTTAATATAATTTTTAAATTCATAATTTTTTAAAAATAGGTATCTGAGAAAGCATAATATATGTATCATGGTAGATTAAGGTACATTTCCTAATTTGCTATTTAGTAATTACTTTAAAAATATACTTCTACAAGCATGTGAATAAGTGAAATTGAGTAGATTTTCTATTTATTCTCTATGTGTGTTCGTATGTTTGCTATAGACACCCACTCGCACAAATACACACTAAAATACACACATATATTTATGTGGAGTGAGACACTGATAGACATATATATATATATATATATATATATATATATATATATATATATATATATATATAAGAAAAATAGACAAGTTTATGTAGAATCAGTGAAATATATACTTTATATATTGTGAACATAACATTTTAAAATGTAATGTCACTTAATCGCATTATATATATATATATATATATATATATATATATACATATTGTCATAATTTTATTTCAATGGAGTATGAGAAAAATTTACACTACGCAAATATTTCTTCTTTCAGAGCAATACCGTTCTTTTTCAAGTAACATGTTTAAATAAATAATGAAAATGATATATTTTGAATATATAAGATGAATTTGAGTTTTCGCTACATAGATCTTCACTCTACATCGTTACATAATCTCTCAATTTTGATAGAAAAATACTGATAAACCTAAAAGAATTTTCTCCTACTAACATGACCTATTTTTTAGAAAAAACATAAATTCATCTTATATTTATAATTAAATCATTTTATGCATTTTGATTTACTCAAAAGTTTTCTTTGAGAAGTGGGATTTTGATTTGTTTTAGTAAAGAAATTATTTAGTACTGCTATTTTATACCTTATATATGTGTTTATATATATATATATATATATATATATATATATATATATATATATATATATTGTCATCCGCAGACAGATCTGTTTCGCCGTATCAGTATGGTTAGACTCCGATTGCTTTTTTACCCAGGATTGAAGCCCGACCGAAATTGTGTCAGTCGATAGAGATAGATTATTAAATATACTGCTTGTTGAATAAATTGTCGCCATGTTAGCAGAAATAGAAATAACACTGACATCTCATTTTAAAATATATAACTATCACTATTCCATAAACAGCTTGAAAAAAACAGAGTAAATTTATAAAATAAAATCACCATCCTCTTCAATCTAGACGACTTCAAAATATTTTGCATTTCTTCGGAACCATCTCTTTGTTTAAGTCGGTAAATGCTGTCATAATATTTGACTTCGTTTTATGTTTTATGTTACAAAGTGTTTTGCTTGTTTCTTCCAAATCTGCGCACTACTGGTGTTACAATATTTAGTCGGCCTTATAACTTAAGGCGAAATGTGACACAAGGTCATTTTTATGTGGGTCTTCCGAGCCATATATCCTGGCCAGAAATATATGTCTATCTTTCTCCAGTCGTGCCTATACCCTTCGGCGGATCCACTAATGGTTTAGTGCTCTCTGCCCGAATACAAAGAACTGACAGTGACAATGGTAGCACAATTGGTGCTACAATATTTACTCTGCCTTCTCACTTAAGGCGAAATGTGACACAAGGTCATTTTTATGTCGGTCTTCCGGGCCATATAGCCCGACCATAAATATCTGTCTATCCTTCCCCAGTTGTGACTCTACCCTTCGGCGGAGCCACGGCTGGGTTAGTGCTCTCTGCCCTAAGACAAAGTGCTGGCAGTAACAAAGGTAGTGTCGTATTTACGGAGAGACTTGGGGCGTATCAAGATCGAAATGTTCGAATATTACATCGATCGGCTCTTCACAGATATTTTGTGTGATTTCTCAAATTCATTTAAAAGGCATTTGCTGAGCTGGTTCATAAGGCTTTTGTGGGGAGTTTTCGGTCGCTGGACAACATAGACCAGTTGGGTAATTCTCTGTTTGATTTTGACTACTTCCCAGAATGTACGCCTTAAAAAGGACTTTGTCGCCAGGATTAAAGTATTTCTTAGAGAGCGAGACGGTAATCATGATCTTCGCTTACCGTGGAATGAGTTTATCGAAATTGGACTTGATTTCTCTTGCGAAAATTTTTACTCTGATTGGACTAAAGATCTAGGAGCATGGACTATGGATTTTCGTGAAACATCTGGCAGTTTATAGAGAATGCAAGCAACAATGCCGTTTGAGCTTGCATCACTTGTGACTATGATGTCGAGATTAGGGTTGTAGTGGATGAGGGAGAAATCCGAAGTAAGTGTTTTCTTTATCTTTTCGAAATGGTCTTGGCATTCAGGGGTCCATAACCATACTTTATTCTTTTTTAGAGTTCGTTCAGAGGTCCTCTAAAATTCTGCATCGTCTTATTGAAACCTTGGTAAAAGTTAGAAAAGGCGACGAGGCTTTGTAACGATTGAACGTTAACTGGGGCCTGCATGTGTCTGATCCCATTAGCTCTTTCTGGATGCTGTCGACAACCGTCTCTATTTATAATGTGACCTAGGTATTTAATTACTGGTAAGAAAAAGTCACACTTTGCTTCCTTAACCTTAAGCCTGTATTCTTGTAACTTCTCGAATACGCTCATTACATGGTTCCGGTGCTCTGCTATCGTTTTACTGGTCACAAGTATACCATCGAAATAGGCTGTTGCGTAGTCAAGGTCCCCCAGTATGGCGTCCATGAGCTGCTGAAAGATTTCAGGCGCAACTTGACCCCAAAATCCAGTCTGTTATATTTGTACAGAGCTTAATGGGTGCTTATGCAGAGCAATTTGCATCTTTCTTCGCTAATTTCTATCTGAAGGTATACGTCTGAGAGGAAAAGAGTTTTCCGCCATTCAATTTGTTGAAGATTTCCTCAGGGCTTTGGAATGGATAATGGTGATCCTGCAAGTCATCGTTTAGCCCTGTGGAAAAATCTGCGCATACTCGTATTTGGTTGGACTTCTTTATGATATAGACCGTAGGTACTGCCCATTGTCTTAAAAATCTATTTTTGATAAAATACCCGCTTGTTTGAGTCTATCTAATTCTTTGTTAATCTGCTCTAGAGCAGCGAAAGGGACATTCCGTTTACTTTTTGCAAACTATTCTTGAACCGTCCCTCACCTTAAACTTTTAATTTAGGAAATTTCTCAAGGCCGCCAGAAAAAAAAAACTGGGAAAGTTGTTGTTTGAGTTTCATTTGAGATTTTTCGAATTGGACGTTGTACTTTCTATTTTTCTGAAAAAAGCGCTCATTGGGTAAACCCATAGATTGAAATTTTCTATCCAATCCGTTCCGAATTGGTTATGGCAATTTTTTAGTATCTAGGCTTTCAGGTTTTGGTAACTCCGTTTAGTGTTACTATAAGGATCACCTCGCCTAAGATATTAATATTCTCGCCAGTTACGGATTTTGTTGTTTACTCTGTCTTTAATAGGGTCACCTTGTTTTACTTTCGCCAAGTATGCCAGTTTATGATCGATAGGTCAGAACCTGAATCAAGCTGGAATTTTATAGAGTTATTGAAAATATCGAGAGTCACATATTTTTTTAAATTACTATCGACTATATTGTCTGATTGGGCTTGCTTAAGTTTACTGTTGCGTTTCCTCATTTTGTTAGCGTACCAGCCCTGCGTTAAGTCATGACAATTTTTATTTAACTTTTGCAATATGTTTTCTTCTTGGATAGACAGAATTTTATCCAATGCAGTTTTCCACATTGGTCACATTGTCCGGGAGGTTTCTTTATCCTATTCGTGTTTTGTTTATTGCATGATTTAGAACATGAAATTTGTCTTTTCTTTTTGCGGGGAATAAGAGTTTGGTTTGGTTCTGATTTTTCTAATCTGAGCCACACCTGATTCCTCGATCGACTTTGAGTCAAACTTGAGAGAAATTACTCTTTGACAATCTCTGTCAATTTTTGGAAAGTCAATCCCGGTTCGTTTTCGAGTTTGGTAAATACCCGTCGTCGGACCTCGGCGTCTTCTACTGATACTAGACCTTGTTCGAATATTAAGCAGGCCAGTTTGAAATCATTAGGGAGCTTGTTTACCGACGCTGCAAACGTTTTGCTAGTTGTCCTTGACTGTGTTCAGGCATGTCCAACGTTTGTAAATTAAAGTTATGTTAGGCCCGAATAGTTTTGAAAGGAGCTTAATAGTCTATGAAAAATTCAGGTTCGTAGTTTTCTTGAGCAATATGAAGTCTATGAACCTACTATGTTCGATAGTTCCCTTAATAACAAACGTACCTTTTTCTCACTAGGTCATTATTCACAGTCTACGTTGAATATATGTTCATAGCACCTGCAAAAAGCCTCAAATGTTTTGTCTTTCTCTGGTACATATTCTAATGTTTCAACCGATTTTTTAGCTTGTATTCTGGGAAAATGTATCTTTTTCAGAGTTTTAGAGGCGTTAAATGAATTTGTAAGTAATTCTTCAATTTGTCTTTGCGGTAGTTCTGTTTGCTGAAGTGTAAATTGTTGGAATTCTATTTGTTGTTTATGTAACTTCATAAAACATTGTTGCTGTCTGTCGTCTAATTTTTTTTGGTAAATTTGCTGTCTTGCTTCGCTTTTTTAAGGTTGAAGTTTCTGTTCTGTTTGTTGATCCGACTGTAATTTGAGGAATATTTCTTCCAATTTCTGCTGTCTTTCATCTGATTTTTGTTGGTGGTCCATCTGGACCTTTAACATTTGGACAATTATCTTTTGGAATTCTTCCATATTCAGATAAAAAAATGACAGCGATTTTATAAAGAGATGAAAGATCACAAAAAAATCACAGCAATTACTGTTGCTTTGAAAACCCGTATATGAAGGAGAGGTTACACAAGAAAATCTAGCAGATTTTTTTCTTTTGTAAAAAAAATCAATAAAAAATATGGACAAACACTTATTCAAATTAAGAAGAACTACTTACTGGTTTAGATCGTTCGAGATTCCGTTTTTCCGTTAATTTTAATGTGACCATTTAAATTTTCTCCACACATTATTTTTTTTCCTGTAGCAAAAAAAAAAAAAAAATTCTGCAAGGAAAGGGAAAAAATTATTTCTTGGTAGGCGCTCAACAGTTCATTTTCATATGCATTTTCAATTAAGAAGGTTTTTTTATCTTTTCTTTCCGTCGCTGGGTGACTTTGGTAATTGTTGAAAAAATGTGGGGATAGGTATAACACTTAGACTTGGATTTTTCTTCCTTCGTTTAGGAGAACTTGCTTTTTTTTTTAGAAAAACACATATCAGTGAATTTAAGGGGACGAAAAATTTAATGCACAAGATATGTAGGAATTCAAGTCAATTCCATAAAATTTTAAACAATTTGATGAATTCGCAACTTGGTGAATAGTTTCTTCTAACTTTAGTCAAAATTAGTACTTCGAGCTCTTGAGTTTACCAGCTTGTTTTGTGCACAAGCTGTTTTTTGTTTGGAAGCAGCCGTTCTCGATACTTGATTGCTCGTTGATTGTTTGCAAATACTTGAGTAACCTTGAATATTATTTGTAAAAGGTAGCTGTGTATTGAGTTTCATTTGCTGATGTAGTAATGTCTGCCCAAAATCTGGTTCAACACTGATGTGGGAACCAATGGGGTTAAACAAATATTCAGTCATTACTGATGTGGGACTGGAGCTTTGGCGTTTCTGCGTGGGTGTGGGTCTAGAATATTCGTCGCCACTGATGTGGACCCAAACTGGGGGCCACGGAAGGAAAACACGGAACACGGGTTAGATGTAAAGAGAGATATATTAAATAGAAAGGTTACAAAGTATAGTGTAAGAGTAAGCGGAGCTTACTATCCATTTGTGTACGATATTGTTAATGGAACGCGGCTGCGCACTACTGGTGCTACCATATTTACTCGACCTTCTCATTTAAGGCGAAATGTGACACAAGGCGATTTTATGTGGGTCTTCCGGGCCATATAGCTTAGCCAAGAATATCTGTCTATCTTTCCCCAGTTGTGACTCTACTATTCAGCGGAGCAACGACTGAGTTAGTGCTCTCTGCCCCAAGACAAATAGCTGACAGTGACAAAGGTAGCACTTCTGATGCTACTACCATAAAAATACTCATCACATAGTAATATATTACGGGAAGTGTCCATGATGTAGGTAATTATAGGTCTCACCGCACGATCATATTAGATAGATAGATAAACAGGATAAAAATATAGATAGATATTAAAACTTTTTGGATTAATAATTAATGAACATTATATATATATATATATATATATGGGAAAATATTTATACAGATATAATGAAAGATAATGAACAGATAAATATCGATAGTGATGTGGCGAATGAATAGAACTAGACAAATAGATAGATAGATAGATAAGTAGAGGAAGAATCAATTTTCAGAGAAAAATAGATAATAAACGGACTGTGGCAGACAAATACATAACGTGCATTTTGCGACCATAGATTACTAGATAAAGAAAAGTTATATATATGGACACACACACACACACACACACATACACACACACAGACACACATACACACACAAACACACACACACACATATATATATATATATGAAAAGATTTTGTAATAGAAAAATGTATTTACTCATTAATGTTTTACGAATTAGTGTTATAGTTTGTGAACTTTTGATAGAAATTAAAATTTGCATTATATTTATATTAAAGAAAAAGAAAGCAATATTAAAAATATGATTATCTTCTTGAAAATATGGAATTGTATTCATCGGTAATTGATAAAATATTTGTTATTCGTGTCACATTATACTTGTGAATATTTTATTGAGTCGACATATTTAAGCCTCGTATAGAAAATAATTGCATATCTGGTTGAATAATTTACACTCTTTCTTTTGTCTAAACTTTTTCATCAAGTAGTTTCAGTTTGTGAGAATTTAATAAGCGACTAATTATGAAATTGTTTATTTTTCATTATTTTTAAGTTTTGCAATTAAATGAGTTGCTGTTTTCTTTGTCGGTGTGATATTATCTTTGTAAATTGTATGAAATACTGATAGAAAATTTTAAAAAACGTATCAGGCAAATTATAAATCGACACCAAATTAAAAATATAGCTAGTAAATTAAAAATGAAGCAGAAACATCTAACAAAATATAAAATATATCGTAATACATGCACTCCATGCTTCTTTTTTTCCGCTATGTCTTCTAAATTATATATGAAATTTCCATAAACATGAAGAAACATGCCTTACTGAAACATAATATGTATTAAGTTTACCTTGTATTTAATTAAATTTACATGTCATTTAATAAAATATATTATTCTAATGATGTTATTTTTGATCGTTTTCTTTCACATCATGGTCAAATTGATATAATATTTAAAATGATGTTCACTCAGAACAAGTCGTAGGAGCCTCAAGTGGTAGAGGGTTAAAGATTAGGAGTTACATTTTTAGAATATGTGAAGAGGATAAAATTTAACCTATAAATGAAGAAGTTAAGAATATTGGTTGTTCGTTTTGTTTTAATTGCATTTCAACCTTTATTGCCAACTAATTTTTTTTTATTTATTTATTGCTGGTAGTACATTTTTCTTTCAAGAACTTATTGTTTTCTTTTTTTATATAAGTTTTGCGTCTAGTAATACTGCCAGTCTGGTTGCACGAGTAAATTTTTGTGGAGGGGGCAACAGTGACCTAAGTTCGTCAGAGCAGACGCCGTTAAAATATTTGTAAAAGAGATAGAGGGAAGCTCTATCCCACCGGTTAGAAAGTGACTGGAGTCGAGCTGCCATATTGGAATCATCACATTGTCCTTTCCATGTCGTTGTGAACCATGTGATGAATAGCAGGGGCGTCTGATAACATATGACAACAGTTATCTATATACGGTCGATTTGTTGCTTTATATATATGCAAGATGGATTCATGCGGAAAAACAATTCCTGACCATACATAGTAACCCAACTTTTCTAGCAGTGGATTTAGGTATGGATTCACTTGAAGGAAAGTAACTATTCTTGGAAATATGCTGCTACATTGGGACTTAATGATAATAGTCCTGAAGAAACATGCCCCGTACAATCTCTTACTTTCTATAAAATGTAGAATAAATGTTTTTCTCTCCCTCTTGTTTTTTTTTTGTTTCTTATATTTCTTCCTATAATGTGCCAGTCTTTAAGAATCCTCTGACTCCATGTACATATTAGCTTTCTACATATATTTGTTAAAGTACATGAGATCCAAATTAACTAAGATTTACTTAAGCCTCTCAGATCACAGTGATTTCTTTCAAACTAACAATATGAATTTGGCTTCAATAGGACAATTGCTGTTGTACTAAATAATATTGCTGAAATATTCTATCCACCATCTGATAAGATTGGAGAAGCTCAGGCTGTTGTTTCGAGTTGTTCAGAAAACTTTGACAGAGTTTGGCATACCTGCATCTTTCACTTGTTAAAAGTTTATGTTATTTTACCTAAATATTTAAACTTATTCAGTCTCTATTATCTAAACAAGAAATAACATTGGTTTCGAACGTCTACTCTTCTAGATCATTCACTATTCATGCAGGTGTTTTCAATCGTCTATCTTTGAACATATTTTTTATTTATTTTCAACAACAACCTTCCTGACGACATCAGTGCTTTACTTAGTATCCCTGCTGATGGCAAAACCATTTCCGCTATTCTCGATAATAAGTCTGATTGGATAGTTAAGGTGTAACTGGAAGTTGATTTAAAGAAACACATATAGTTTTTTTTTTAACTAGGGAAACATTATTTTTTTAACATATTCATTTTACTAAGACTAATCATTTTAAAGACATCTTCATGCCTTCTATTAGTATCATAACATCTATGAGAGTGACATTAATGTCCAGAATACTCGACATATAAAGTAAAGATATTATCATATGCAGTGTTGTGCCTTCTGCTATGAAAACATTTTTTCACCCCAGAATCGATTTTTCATATTCATAAGTCTGTCCTTCTTTTAAGCTTTTAGTCTTGTTAGAAATGTTTCCAGATGTATATTTTCGAGTTCCTTAGAATATCTTGGAAATAATCAGCCAGATCATTGGTTTTCACATGGTGTCTCGGCTTCAGTCTCATTCTAACCGCAGTCATATATATATATATATATTTGCTGGTTTTCTATATATACTTTCATTGTAAGTTTTCGGCCGAACTCGTTGCTTTAGTAAACATATTTTATGAATGTAAGCACAATACCGACTTTGTTACACTTATGTATTTTTTGCTATTTAAGGGTCACTGTGCAGTGGACACTGAGGTCAAAGCCATTTGGCTTCTTTCTAGAGTGCAATCTTCAGGGCTTGAAATTTGCATAAATTCACGAAATTAACTGTCGCTGTATGATGTTGACTTATATTTGCCTCAACAGTATTACCATAAATATAAATTATATTTTACCCATTAATTTAAATTATATTTTTGTAATATAATAATGGTTGGACACTCGATATCGAGGATCACCTTCTACGAGGTCTCTATTGCAGACGCCTGTTCAGACACACTAGTTTTTTTTTTAAAAATCCACAGAGCCCAATGTTTATAATATTTTTAGAAGATCTTATATACAGTTTCTGAGTCACCTAACGGGAGCAAGAATCTGAACAATGACAGAGCGCTCAAACTCTCGGTCACGATGAACTTGTGTTTTCGAGCTTGCAAGAACATCGATGACTCATCATGCGGTCTACACAATTTCACTCACAAAGCTTGCGTAAACCCGTGGTATGGTTTTCAAAGGTGTTACAAGCTGGTTTCGCCACCTCCATACCGAAAACATCAAAATATCATCTTCATGACAAATCGACTATGGTGAGATTCGAACACGGGGTTCATGGTCAAAAAGCAGACGTTTTAACGACGCGCCCACGTAAACATTATTACTAGTAAATATTTGTACGTATGACAATAATTAATTGAAGTTATTCGAGGGAATTTTAACTAATGATTTAAAAACAGGGGCTTTTTAATAATTACACAACTTGGAATCTATGAATATCGTTTTTTAAAAACTACTGTCAATATAATAAAATGTCCATTAGAAACATCTCTGTTGCATAAGACTGAAATAAAACTTGAATAACAATATGTTTCTTTTCTTTCAGAAATGTCAGTATAGTTTATCTCAGAGATTTCTAACTGGTGTTTCATTTAGTTGCAAATAAACTAATTTCAAGGGATAAATTTGACGCATATTAAAATGAATACCCAACTATCTGCGAATAAATATTCAGATAGCTTTATTTTATTACCGTTAAAGCAGATACATAGATTACACATGTGTTTGCACAAACACACTCAGACACAAACAGATAGATAGATAGATAGATAGATAGATAAAATGTTTTCTAATTTAATTAAACTTCTTTCTTATATTATGCAGTACATTCTTCAATTGAGTTTTTAGTAACTTGAAACGATTTTCATAACTGAATCTATTTGTCATAGCAATTAAAAAAATTCATGACAACCTAGGTCAGAAAAGGACAGTTAATATATATATATATATATATATATATATATATATATATATATATATATATATATATACCCAGGCTAAATTCAATATTTCTCTCTCTAAACAGTATCCATTAACTATTTTCTCTCAGGTGTTTCTCTCTTGATTTCGTCTTTGCTTTTTTATTTCCTCCGTGTCTTCTCTTTTCTCTTTTCTTTTTCATTTTTTGATTTTACGTGTGACATTCTCACCTATTTTTCCCTCCTATATTTTCTGCTTTTTAAGATCGATGTAACTCGTGCAAAAATATTTCCAAAAATATAAGGAAGTGATTCTTTTCTTTTCAATAAAAACATTAATACCATCATTATTAACTACCTGATGAGGCATTGTTCTTTTATTGTCGAAACAAAATGTACAAAATCATAGTGACTTTTAATTTGTATATTTTCTAAAGTATAATTTAAAATAAATATTAATTGCTCTATTTTTGTATTGAGAACATATTTAAATTAATGTTTTTAACGTTGCAAATATTTTAGTCGTTCCTTATTCATATATATATATATATCATATATGTCATATATATATATATCATATATGTCATATATACGTTATTTTTCAAAACAGTGAGGTGGCCTAATCACTATGGCCAGTAGTGTGTGAATATATATATATATATATATATATATATATATATATATATATACTGCTTTTTACAGACAAATGAAGGATCACCATTGATCGGTCCGATGAATGGGTCGGCGACGGGTTTGCAAGCAACATAACTGAAGAAAAATTTCTAAACGCCAACAAAGCGCCGGTGGGATCATGATATGGGCTTGGATTATTGGTAATGTGATCGTAGGTCCATTTAAATTGAAAGACGGGATTAAAATGAATTCCAAAAGTTACTGTGATTTTCTACAGCAATATTTCTTCGAATAGTTTCATAACCAGGTTTTATCCAAGCGTAGATCTATGACCTTTATGCAAAATAGCGCATCAAGTCATGCATCAAAGTTTACTAAATCCTGGTTGAAAGAAAAGGAATTTGTTGAAGATTCACTTATGAACTGGCCTTCAAATAGCTGCGATTTGGATCCCATTATAACCTGTTTAGATTCCTCGAGAGAGATACTTAGTGTTATGGAAGGCTATTCACCAGCAAGTGTGAACTCTGTGAGGCAGTTAATGTTGCTGCAAACAGTTTTCCAGCCGCTAAAATTGCAAATCTAACATCAGATGTTGGCAATAGACTGCTAAGTTGTATTGAAAAGAGAGGAGCATATTTGCAATAAATTTTAAGACATTCTTATTAATTTTGTTAAAATATCTTTCATGCTTAAAATGTTTTTTATGTTTTCGCTTTTTTAATTTTACGAATTTTTTCTAAAATCTTTTCATTATATTTTTACATTAGTTTTAAAATGTAAAACTCTTTAAAGATATAAATAAATAGTTGCAAATAAACTACTGACAGTCAAATTAGTTTGTTTTGTTTACTTAGTAAAAATTTTTCCAACCAAAAACAATCATTTTCTTTATCAATATATATCTAAGTTTTAAACACTCAATAAAATCAACTTTAAAACCGGAAATAACATATTACATTGCATTTGACTAATTGGTTTGTTGTCATTTCGCGCTAACACGCGGTGTGACGTCATAAAACCGCATCGCAAATTTAAGAACTGCGTTTATTACTTTTGGTAACTATTACCGTTGCCAAGCGGAGTTTTATGTCAACACAAAATAAAATCGTCGGTGATGGTGGATGTTATAATATTTCAGTTTAAACAACCTCTCTGAAGATGGCTCATGTGAGCCGAAAGCTTAGGAGAAAATCAATAAATAATTAGCCAAATGTCGGAGAATTTTTGTCTTAATTTTCAACTGAAATTAAAGCAAAAATACGACGTTTAGAACGGCTCATGATTAAACATAACAGACATTCATTGTCTCTTATATTTAACAGCATATGTTTAGAAAATTACTTGCTGCCTCGATATACTATATATATATATATATATATATATATATATATATATAGTTTTTTATTGTTTTTCTTGTTAGAAAGTAGATATTTTGCATAACCAAGATAACGAGAGAGCGTTAATAGAAAAATTTAGATAATATTGTCTCTTAGATCATCAGAGTTATTTCATTCTTGCGCCTACGATGTTTCGAGTAGGCATCATAATACTGCTGCTTTTTTGTTTGTTTTTTTCGGATTTACATAAAATTTCATTTTACATCATTGTGGGTGAGTGACTTTCTTTTGTGTTGTACTAACTGAAAAATATTTCATGATTAATATTTGTGTTTATGTGCAAATGTCGTTTGGTTGTTCTTGTATGTGATTCTTGGGAGCTTGGTGTGTGATTATTTCATTCCATTTGATGATTATTGTATTTTCTGATTGTTCTTTTTGTCTGTTTTTTTTTTCTTGTCATCTGCTTTTTACCTTTGCTTTGTTGTTATAGGTTGTTTATACTTGTGTTTTTCATTGTGCTAGTTTTGGGGCTATGTCTTTTGTTCTTTTCATTTGTTTTTGTTGGCATTTACGTAGCAAAGTAAGTATTTATTTGAATGTCTAAACTTCCCTATTGTCTTGCTTTGGTTGTTAAAAGTTGTTATTTTCATTTTTTCGCAAGTGTTAGATTTCGATTTCGGCTATTGATATAGTGTGCGATGCTCTTTTTATGATTTTCTATTTAATGTTGTTGGCGCTGATAATTTTTGACTCTCTATGCATTTTGATAATGTTGTGTTCTTTTCGTATATTTCATTTTTAAGTGATGTTTTGACATTGATAAATATTTCTTTGAAATTTGTTTCTGTGACTCCAATGTATTTTTTCGTCTATGTTAATATTGTTTGTTAAGATGGCTTTAAATATTATGTTGCTTGTCAGATATTTATTGTTAATTGAGTTGTTGTTTTTGCTTAGGCACTTGCATTTATTGTTGTTGTTTTATTTGTTGTAGGTTTTCTTAATTTATTTCAATATTCTCTTATTGTGCTTTATTAATATTTTTGCACTTTTGTCCAAGCAACTTTAAGTAGAAAATTTATATATACAAGCCAACAAATCTAGAACAATCTACAAAATGTTCGTCAAAGACATTAAACATTAGATAAGAAAGCAACGATATAGAAAACAACATAAAAAGTATCACAATGTATCGCCACCAAAATAAATGAAGGGAACAGATTCATACAACTAAGGGAAGTAGAATGTTTCATAAAAGCAGAGGCCATAATAAAAAGAAATTAACCAAATCAACATGCAGATTAATACATCCTACAGAAACCAACCTCAGAAAAAAAGCAAGCGTATAGTTGAGAAAATAACCTCAAACCTAAGGCGTACACTAAAATAAACCAATGCAAAAGCACAAAAGAAACAATTAGTTTAAATGTATCAGCAAGTAAAAAGAATGCTCATTTGTACAAATGGAGATAAAATGCTCCTACATATCCATACCCAGAGAGAGACACACAGTGTGTGTATTTTGCAAAGTCCCCTCCGTACTATATAACCAAATATCAATTTAACTTTTAGTTCCTTTATAGAATAAGTTACCAATGCCACAAAAGAATTGCTATGCTAGCGTTGGTGACTAGTATATAACTCTTTTCGATCAACAGTGTTATAGGCTATGACGGAATTGGCATTGGCGGGATCACTATATTTTAAAGCTTACGTAGGAAAAGTTTATGAGCGTATTTCTTTATGTATTCCTGTGTTTGAAATTACTGCGTTAATGTGTAACATCAACTAAATCTATCTCGATCATGATCAAAAGTGATATGCATTTATCTTATAGATAGCATAACTTTTCAGTTCATACATAAAATGCCCATTCAACATTAAATATAAATATACAATTCGTTTGCTTCATTTCAAATATGCTGCTTGTGATCTTTTAAAAATATCGACTGTTTTTGCCGAATGTGCTTTTATATAAAAATAGATTATATACTCAAATAAAACATTCCGCCCTGAATGTCGTCACCAACGACCTTTATATCACAGCTCGAATGCAAACAGATGAAAGAAAATTTGACATTTTAGCAAGAATAAAAAATAATCTTTTAATATTTGATGTTTTAATAATTTTATTCTAAATATGGTTTTTCTCGTTACTTAATAGGTTTGTTTTTTTATTCTAATTTATAACTGCTAGTGAAATTGTTTAAAGAATTTTAAAAAGTTTATCATGAAAAATCAATGATTTTTATGTATAAAAGTATTGCATGGAATATATATATATATATATTATAAAACCGTTTTTATATATAAAAAAATCATTCTAATAGTATGTAAAACCTTATGAAAAACCATTATGTTAACCTGTTATTTTGATTATGATTATGATCAATATTCATTTTTTGGAATATTAACAATTTAACGAGACACAAATTTGAAATACCTGGTGTTTTAATAGAATTTGAAAGGGCATTAGCAAAATGGCAGTAAAGAATTTGTAAAAAAGTACCCACATACATTTATTTTTTCCAAGTATCGATTATTCTTTCGCTGTATTACAGCTCATCAATACGGCTTAGACTCCGGTCGCTTCCTAACCCAGGATTGAAACCCGATCGAATTGGCGTCAGCCGGCGATTCTACCCCTAGGTCACGAGTGTTCAGTGCGCGTGGTACAGTGGATATCGGCTCGGAACGAGAAATCGGGGAGTCGAGTTCCAATTCCAGTTAAATCCATTGTATTCACTTTAGCGCAAATACCATTGGGAAAGGTATTAATCCGTCTCTTCCTTCCAGTTATGGGTTAAATAGCAGGACAGATTGGGTTCTATAGCCTTAGTCGGCAACCAGTCTACCGCAGAAAGCAATGACAACCTACTGCGGGATAATCTTCTGCCCAGTCAGTCATGTCTCTTTCGAGACATGATCGCCCGAGCGTGTATCACGTATGACACTTAACTGACTGACTGCTCGATTACTAATGGTATTTTCAAGAAGAAAATTTTAAACAAGAAATATTTAGAATATATCTGTATTTGAAATTAAACTTGATATTGATATACAGTAAAGAATAAATAAATTGACATATTTTTGCTAAATATTTAAACGATTGGGTGTAAGAATGGCTTACAATTAAATGTTAACTTTTTGATTCCCGGTTTTCATAGTATAAATTCAAAGTGCGTTATTCTACATTAATATTTTATCGTGACATTTTATATGAAACGTCGGTAGGAAATACTGCTTTATATCAGTTTATACTACCTACGTGTTATTGCAATGTTGTATTTTTCTCTAAAGAAACCTCATGCAGGTATCATATATATATATATATATATATATATATATATATATATATATATTCGATTGTAATTATAGCGTTGAACAGAGTTCAACGCACATTTTATTTAGATCTATCTACTCCAATTGATCTATCTACACATTACACAATCTATATTGTTCGGACTATTGTCATCATCTTTGCCGTCATATTGGCCCTTGTACATCCCGGATTTCTTCAGGTGCTAGGAATTTCTAAATGAACCCTTCATTACAATTATAAAGTTTTCAAAGCGAAATTGCTAGCAATTGAAAAAGGCAGGGGCGTACAACGGCCGAAATGTCGTACAAATGAGGACAATAATGTAAATGCTACCTTATCTCCAAAATACAGACAATTTTTTTTTTACTTTATTTCGCTTTGCAACTTAGCACCTAAATAGTTTCCTAGACCTATCTGGATTCAAAGCCAGAAAATATTCAGACATATATAGAGATGTCTGAACCCGTAGTTTTTCAGGTCAAATATGATCAATCCAGTCAGTTTGGAAGGATTGCTTTCGTCACAGAGAAGTAAATGTTGATTCAAGTAACCACATGCCCTAGTCGTTGAATTCACTCTATGAAATACCAACTGTCTGCATGAATTCATATTTTGTACAGCATAGTTCTTCATGACCATAGTCCTACAAGAATATTTGTTAAATATTGGACACGTTTTGATTTAATTTTAATTAGCCAAGCAATGTCCTTGCTAGATATATAAAAAAATAAAAGGTTTGTGGACCGGTTAAGTTGCTGATATCTCAACCATATCGCAGATAATACTTAGTTACATGGCATCAATATTTTGTAGAGTTACGTGGCATAAATTTTATTACAATATAATGAAATTCACTTTTATGATATTCTAGCTGTGTAAATTGTAATACCTTTTAAGGTTCATTAGTAAAGAATAATCAGAACAGAAGATAGTACATACGTTGCAATAGTTTATTTTACTATAATAAAATCTCAAGTCAACAACATAACTATTGTTAATGCAGTTATTTTCATATTTGATTTTATCCGCTTTATTTTACCGATTTATATTTAGTACTAAGACTCATCAAAGTCATTTATCATAATTTAGTTTAGCAGTTGATTGTTTGATTTGTGTCATATAAACTGTTTGCCGAAATTAACTTTTTAAGGGGCTTTAAATAAAAGAAAATGTTATTATAATTCAAAATAGAATACATGGCAGGGCATACTAAGTTTTACCTCATATAAAATATTAGACATCTACAATACCTTCCTATTTACATTCACATCTTAATTTTTTTTTTCTATAACATAACTATTCTTCACCAAGACAAAAAAGGGAAAAAACTACAGATGCACGAGGCAATATTAATTAAAGTACTTAAACTGGTAATTATTAAAATCAGCTATCAATACTGTTGTAATATTCTAAAATATTTATAAAAAAAAACACATTTTCAGCCTTAATACGTGCATGACCATGACATTACAACATAAACAATTTCCTTGTGGATAATTTTCCCTTTCTAATGAATGCTAAGCAATTTGCCAACCGTTATATTTGAAGCAATATGACAATTTGCAGCAATTTTTAGTAACACTACTTCGCATCTATTTTTTGTTACCACAATTTCACTTCTAAAGAGGATCTCCGAAGGATACTGAAAGTACATGGAATCATCGGAAAATGGATAATAAAATCATCGCTGAAGATTATAGCGTATTTCTTACATTTTTCAATTATGACACGTAAACAATTATCATTGGGTACGGAGGGAATTCTTTAAAAATAATGTTTGCAATTTATCTAATCTCTCTCTCTCTCTCTCTCTTTCTCTCTCCCTCGCACACACACACAAACACGCACAAATATATGTATTGCTGATATTGTTTCTATTAAAATCTATATTTTGTACGTATAATAGATTTGATTTATCAGGGGGGTTATTATTTTTCCATAGCTGGCTACCTAACAGGTGCTAACTACGAGTTATAGAGGACTTGTACACAGTAATAATTAACAGAATATTCCACGCACTGAATAATTTCCTTCTCCTGATCAGTGGTTTTGTCCGATGTAGCGAGATAAGTCAAGGATATAAATGATTGCCTGACTTGAAGAGACATAATAACATAGACCTGTACTCTAGTGTCACCGCGAGTAATCAGTATTTTTGAAAACTCATCAAAAACAATACCATTCATTTTTTATTTGTCGAATCCGAAGAGATGTCGAGCATGACAGAAGTCTCCTATTTACAGCTGATCATAAATTATATTTTTTCTAAAAACGAAATCACATGGAATATTCACTTACTACGCTGTTGATCTTTGAGTATTTGTTAAATAAATTATTAAATAAATGTTTGATAAACTTTCAGGTTCTCTTTTAATTGCATTCGTTCATTTAATTGAATAGAAAATAGGTTCTTCTCTCGATATGCATGTCATGTCGGCTTTACTAAACATAAATTTTTCGATGCCAAAAATAAGAAAATACGGTACTAGTTTTTGTTATATTATTCCACTGTAATAAATTTTATTGTTTTATAGAATTCTATTTCATTGCAACATTTTATTTTCGATATAAAGAACTCACTAATACGAATTTATAAAACAAATTTTATTGTGCCTTACTAATATTTTATATTGTAAATATCAAAGTAATTAATTTCTCTTTTATTTTATTGAATTTACTTTATTGTAATTTAGTTATTATTTTAGTTTCTTCTATTTTAATGAAACGTTTTATGTTAAATAGAAAATTCTTATCTAACTATGTTTAAATGAAATTGGTTCTTTTGAATGGTTTTAATACATTTTAGTTGCAGAAAATATGTTGATTTACATGCTTACATTGTTTTCTCATGAAATTATATTGGTGTAGGCGAGGAAATCTAAGCGAGTCGTCGGAGTCAGTAATTAATTGCCAGGAAATTTAGTTTTGAATTTGGAAGCCAATCAATTTCTATACTCTTATATAGAATAATAGATATTGTGATTTTTCTTTAATGCTGTTCTTTAGGTTGGAGTTTAGAAATCAATAAGTATGTTTTAGTATAAAGCTTGTGCTAGATTTTAGATTAAGGTTTCATGGTATACTAAAATCTCAATGAATTGAAATGCAATTTCCTTTTATACTACACGTGCATTTTCTCTCATTAAAAATGTTTATTAAGGACGGTTACACTAACCCTATAAATATATTTATTTCTGAAATAATACTAGTCATTACGGAATACTTGATAAATATGTGACAAATAGTTAAGCCTAACCAACGGTTTCGAATGAAGGAAATGCGTCGCCGAATAAAACGAGAAAATGAATGAGAAGAGTGTAGTTTCTTTTAAAACTATAAATCAAGACATTAAATATTTATGATCAGAATAGTCTCACTGACCAGTAAGAATCTAGAAGTAATTATACACTTTTTATAGATAATACAAAATAATTCTTGCTTAGTTAAATAAGTATTTAATAGCATAATTTTGTTTTCTTTCTTAGAAATCGACTTAAATTTTCAGGACAACCCAGTATTAATATTTTTTAATGCTGATCAATTCTCATTACAGATGGAGGGAAACTTGTGTAAAATCTTATAAATAATAACAACGGAATATTTTTCTGCAAAAAATCAGTTGGTAAGTTTAATGAAGAATGCAGTTTTAGTTAAAAAAAAAGACATTGATGTTAGATTTAAACTTTTAAATATCGTAGTTATCAAGGAAGCAAATAAACGGAGAGGATTTCTACAGGTGGGAAGTGGGAGAAAAGACATGTTTGGTGTATTAGTGTTGGTTGCTTTAAATATGCCATTCAAGTAACACGCTTAAATTCCAGTAGTTGGGGCACTAAAGGAAAAAGCTCGTTAAAGCAGTTGCCTTTGAAATATTTGTAGAAAGGACAAATTGAATCCACGTTACATCGGTTATAAAATGACTGCTTTCGAGAGGCAAAGTAAACATCAATTACATTACCGATTATTTCTTTAATATTGTCAAGAACGTCGAGATGAATAGCAAAAGCACCAGGCTAGATATGGCGGCAGAATTTAATGCATAGCCGAATGAACCTGACATTTAAAACACTTTTGGCATGCCACATATATCCTTGCATTAGATATTGATATTGATTCGATGTAGTCCCTCTATTTCAAATGAGTTGAAAACGTAAAGCAGTCAAGTCGCACTGTGTAGGTCTCAAAGAGTCCAGCATTCGCCATGATGATGGCAAGCAAAAACTTTCTCTGTATTGGTTAAATGGTAACAATTTTGCTTTATTAGCGTTAAAAGTTATTTTTGTCCCAATTAACATTGGATTTGATATTTTGTAACAGCAACTCAAAGATTTACTATATCAGCTTTGATGGGTTTACTTTTAATAATTAATAGTTAAACAGTAAGTATTATCGGCATAAATACCTCCTTGGGTAGTGATGATATGAGGAAGATCATTCAAGAAGATCAGAATCAGCGTAGGACACAAAATATATGATTGTATGAAATCATCTGAAAGCGAACCTGATTAAAACGATATTCATTTCCCTATTTGAAAAGAACATTTGGATTAAATCAAACAATCGTCTTGCAATATCTGTGCCTTGGAGCTTGCTTTGAAGATCAGCGTGTCAAACCCTGTCAGAGGACTTAAAGATATCTAGAGTCACAGTTCACGCTTCGCCGTTATTATCAAGAGCGTAATATACATATTCAGTGATGGCCGGTAACAGGTCAGCAGAAGACAAACAGAAGTAATATTGTTTGTCCGACAAGTGGTCATGAGAATTGAAATGTTTAACCACTTCAGTATTGCGTATATCCTTGAAAACATTACCCAAATCGGTAAAATATTAATTGGGTGGTAATTTGAAACGTGAAAGCCTTCTCAAAAATTCTGACAAACAAAATGTACACAGGAAGATTTCCAACAAGCTTGAAAACAGAAAGCAATTAGCTGTTGTCTGTCAACCATCACAGGTCACCTCTCCTGCCTCCCATAAGCATAGACCAAGCGATTCTTCCTGAGAGCAATACACTACGTCTCCTCGGCCTTACCCTCTCCTCAGACCTCAAATGGAACCAATATATCAAATCCATAGCCAAATCTACTGCTATGAAGGTTGGGTCACTATGTCGATCCAGGATGTTTTTTTCCGCCGGAATGCATCCTGCATATATACAAGTCAACCATCCGTCCGTGCATGGAGTACTGCTGTTATTTATGGTCAGGCGCCTCTGCCGTTCTCTTCAGTGTTCTCGACAGGCTCCAAAGGAGAGTCTGTAATGTGATAGGTACTGATCTGGCGGTTCGACTGCAGCCACTTCCCCGCCGTCGAAATGTGGCCTCTCTTTGTTCTATAAATACTTTCATGGCTTCTGCTCGGAAGCACTTAAGTCACTGGTGCCTCCTCAAATAGGTGTTTACTCGTGCAACCGGACTGGCTACTGGGTCCCACCCATTCACAGTCAGCTTAGCCAAATGCAGACGACAATTCTACTCCTGGAGCTTCTTCTCTCGCACTTCCCGCCTGTGGAACTCGTTCCCGTATTCTTGATTTGCTGACAGCTACAACCTCCAGAAATTTAAATGCAAAGTCAATACTCATCTATTAACCACTGGACTCTAGCTCTCTCCCCACCCCCGTATATCCTTCCCCTTCTCTCCACCTATGTATCTGTCATCGCACCTGCATTCTCAGCTTTCTATTGCTCCTTTCTAATTAGTTTGTACTCCTCACTCTTTTCTAATTAATCTTTTTACAGTTATGTAGCCTCCCGCTCATCAGTGACATTTCTGCCTTGCTCGGGGTGAAATGATTTAAAAAAATGGTAATTGTTAAGTTTTGTAGATACCTCGAGCCTGCTTGCAAGCACGTTACTAATTAGATCCAGAAGGACTCACTAATAATTCAAGTATATTGAGTCAGTTACATTTTATTATTTTAATTTAAAAGATCATGAAAGCCAGTGGAATAGAGGAAAACAGTCATTTGTGTAAACTATTTCCAAATCTACCAACGAGAAGGATATTTAAAAAATTGAAATTTGCTAGGAGATAAATAGGAAATATATATGTGGAGAGTCATGATGTCATGTTCTGATGAAACACGCTTCATAAATAAGTCGTAATATGCAATACAACTTCAGTATTCTTAAATTCGTGTGTGTGTGTGTGTGTGTGTGTTTGTGTGTGTGTGTGTGCGAACGTACGTGTGTATTGGGTGATCTTGTTAAGCAATGAGTCAACATCTGTGAGTTATTTACAGTTGAAATCTAAACATTTTGAACATAATCATATGGCTTCAACTAAGTATAACATGTTGGTATATTTACAATTTATAGGCATTGTTGATAATTTTACTATAAATTGTTATAATTGGTCATTTTGTCACTTAAATATGTGATGGTCTTTAATATTAAAAAGGTATTTTTACATTTTCAAATTATGTTATTTTTGTTTTTAAATTCATTATTTCCTATAGCGGGGAGCTTAACAGGTGCCACCACAATGGGTTCGTACGAACCTTGTAACAACTGCAATTAAGAAGTGGTTTCACACAACTCAAAGCCTCACGCTCTGAGATCTTGCTGCTGGATGTAGTTAATCCTCATACCCCGGACTAGTGTGTGTGCGTGTGTTCGTCTCAGAGTGTGAATGTGTGTATAAATACGCATTCCTAACTGTCTGTCTCTTGTGTGTTTTATGCACGAAGGATGGATGGAAATTAATAGAGCCTGGCCAATTTTACACAATCATTTTTACGAACGAAATATTTTCTTGCTAGATGTGAGAGATTCTAAATAAAGCCGTGTATTCCTCTATCTATATTAAAATAAGCAAGGTCGAGCCAATTCATATTTAGCATTCAGACATGAAAACGACATATATTCCATGCTGTTATTATATAGACAAGTTTTCTCCAAGCGAAAATCAACATCTTCATGTAGCATCGAAATACCAATAAGGATATGTTGAAATATAATGTCTAGATATCCATCCATCCCTGGTAAATATAGATGACAGACTGTGCTGACGAAGAGATGTCTCTTTATTGATCGCAAGAATGATCGTTCAATCTCATGTTGGGCAATTGTAATGATCCTTAAGAAATTTACCGCAAAGGAATTGAACGTAATTTATTTTCGCTAAAACGGTATATTGGATATCTAAAATAAAACTTTGATGATAATATTGATAGAGTAAATGAAGTTCTTTTTTTATTTTAATGATGTGATCATCAATAAATGCCAACGCAAGGAGGGCAATCTGACCTAACCTTGCCTTCTTATGAATAACCAGGTGACGAAATAGACCACTGTTGATAACTAATTTACATGAAGAAATGTGTCTACAACGCACCGTTGTCCTATCATGTGACCAAAACCGTTGGAATCGAGATTCATCAGCCCACTGTAGGCGTTGCTATTCAACCCGAATTAAATTTGTGAAGTCATGAGAACCTGTGTGTGGCTGTGTATAGTATCGTTGCCTTAACACGGACTTTCTGGAAGCAATATTATCTCTTTTTGTCGTAGACTCATTGGTCCCTGATTTATTGAAAGTGAAAGTAATTTAAATCATAACCAGTTCCGTCTGTCACTGTTCACAATTATTAACGTAGTTCTGATATGTGCTTATCAACAATTGATGGTCAAAATTCTCATATATACAAGTTAAAATATTTTCTTCAATTTGTTGTCCATAGTCCGGCCATCTTATGGATATACTTATTCACGTCATGTCTTGCACATCCTAGCCTGTTTTGCTGATGCATTAGACAACCCCGTACTATTGACAGAGATATGGATATTTACGCCTTTTTAACTTTGTGTCGGTGATGCTTTCTTCCATGATATTTTCATATTGTTATCTCATAACATTTCGCTAATCTAAGCTTATTTATAAATGGAAATTTGTCTGTGTGTGTGTGTGTCTGTGTGTGTGTCCGTTACTTATAGACTCCGAAACGGCTGAACCTATTTTCTTGAAAATTTACACAGTTGTACTATGAGCGTCTGCAAAAGTTCTTGGCTAGGTTTTGTGTCAAGGTACCCCCGATAAATATCGAAAATCGATAATCTAAAAATTCGGGTTATAGAAGGAGTGGTCCGATTTTAATCAAATCTGATACACACATAGACAAAGACATAAGAAAAGATATTCAGAAGTTTCATGGTTGCAGTTTTTACAAGAGTGCAGAAAATTTGATATCGATACCAGGAAATCAAAATTTGACAATTATTATTAATAGTCATTAATTATTAATTATTTTTCTTTCAGTCTACGGTTTCGCTTTAACTGGAAACAACTATTGCTTTTTAGTCTTTCGTGCCAACATCCAGTGTCTGAGCTCCGGGACCATGGACTAGTTTTGAAGCATTCATTACACCCGAGCAACGCCGTGCGTTACTGCTAGTCAGTTTAGTAGATGCTTATTAAATGAAGATTAGATACTTGGTAGATACTTATTAAATGAAGTTAGGGATGATATGATCATTGCATAGATTTATATCTGCAGAAGCTTCAAATATTATTGTATTAAATTACTGTGATGATAAAAATCTCATTCGGTTTGTAAAATAATTGTTGTTTTTTCAACGTTAGATATGGGCATATTCAGGAATCTGTCTATTCGTAACTCCAATATTTAAGTGTTACTGCGCAGTAAATACGTAATATATAAAATGATAGGTATATTAAAAAGGCCAACAACAATAACTGCAAAAAGAGTTGTATTATTGAACTAATGTAATGTAATTTCTGCAGCGGATAAAGCGTTAAAATATAAAATATATAGAATAACGAGCTTTGAAGTTTTCAAAAATATAACAGACATCGGACAAAAAATTGTGTATTAAAATATGGATGCCTGTTAGAAGGCAATGTTTAGTAAATTCATCTCTTAAAACAAAGTGTGATTTGAGAACGACATTTATACAAGATCAATCACAGGAAAAATTCACACAGATACATCGGTGTATTTATGAGTTATAAGAGATTTGGTATTGAAATTGAGAGAAATTGTACATAGATTAAAACTGTGCAATAGTAGCTTCGCCGAAACCAAATTCTGCAACAGAAACAAAATAATAATCTAAAAGCTCTATGGTTTTATATAGGTAGACTCTTCAGATCGAGGCTTTCCGATTGATGTTAGGCATTGTGCAAAACAATTAAGAAATATCTACTCTGTCAGATCAATGGTCATAAACGGATTAGAGTATATAAAACATATAGGCAGCAGTAAAAGTCATGTATTTTTCAAGCCTCTTGCGCTGGTGCTTCAGAACCACAAAGAAAATCACACACATTCAACAACAACATCTGTATACAAGTTTTCTCACATCAATGGGCAAAACTGTTTGATTAAAATAGATCTGAAACCTGTTTTTTCAAGCCTTGTGTTCTAGCATTTCTTCTGCTTCTATATGACTAGTCCTTCCAGGACGTAGGCAATAATGGTTTTCCACGTCTTCCTATTCCCGGTGGCTCTTATCACGCTTTTCTCACGATACATCAGACAACCCCCGATCTGTCATCTACTTTATCAGACCTCATCCGCTGCTTTTCTCTATCTCGTTTTCCTTATATCTGGCCTGTTAGTATCAGATTCTCCAAGCCCTGTATCCTCATTCCTTGTCCCAAGAATTTTAGTTGTCTCTTCCTGGTGCTCAGCGTTAATTTCCTTTTTATTTTCATCCTTTCCAAAATCTCATCATTTCTCACATGCTCGATCCATGATATCAGCAGCATCCGTCTTTAGAAACACGTTTTACATGCTTCAAGTCTTTCCTTCATCTTTGTTGATATTGTCCAGTATTCACTGCTATATTGCAACACTGACAACACATAGCAATCCAGTCCTCTCTTCTTTATCTCTAGCAAAATCTTTCTGTCATTAATATTATACTCAAGTGTTGGAATGCGTCATTCGCCATGACAATTTAACTTCGGATCTCTGTGTCGCACTTTCCGTCTTCTGTTGGAATACTTCCCAGGTATTTTAAATTTTTACCTGCTTTATTTTAGTATCCTCCATCTGTATTTGGCATATTGGGCTGCTCTTTTTGCTGATAACTCTGCATTCATTTTTTTACAGTTTATTTGTACTCCTTTCTTGTTACACTCTTCAGCTACCTTCTATAGGAGGTTTTGTAGTTTCCTTTCCTGGTCTGCTATCAGCACTGTATCAACTGCGTATTTCATGTTGTTCAAATTGTGGCCTCCGATGTCAAATCCTGGAATAACATTTATTGTCCTCAGAATAGCCGCGCTCTACAAATAGATCCGTTTTAAAAATCTCGAAGAACTGTAATAATTAACAGAAACAATATGATGACATTCAACAACATAAAGAATTAGCATATATATCTCTAACACAAAATAAGATACATAAGGGAAATATTGATATTCTGCTCTACTTTAAACGTCAGCTTAGGAAAGACGAACCCATTCAAGACTAAAAAGGTCAGTATCAGCTACTGAATTTAATAAATATTTAATCCTGAAAACCTATTTTAAAAGAAATCTTTAATATATTTCAAAAGACAACAAAAGTTAAATATTTACTCATAATGAAAATATTTATAATTCTGTCAAAAACAAATGTTAGCAACAACTATTTTTAGAGTGATTTTTGATACTGTATTTTATTTAGTGTTACTACCTTTAGCGATATACAATTACACTCATGAAACAATGCAGGAGGGAAAATTACCTTTTAATTTGCAATGACAACTAAGTATAGTTGAGTGCAACACACATTTACATTTTTGACTAGTTTCAGCATAAATATTTTGTTCGACGTCAAGTGTGGGCTGTGAATTGAGATTTAAAATTCTTTCAAACTTATTAGATAAAAGAATTAAAAATTCATAAATTATAAATGAATTGCCAGCTAATCTGTCCAAAAATATAAACACTAGATAAAGTGTGATCAGTTTAACACTTCGCAACCTTTTGAATCATATTCATTTTCTTACCATGATTTGGACGAAACTTTCAAAAAGATGTTTTTCTTCTTTATGTTTCTTGAATTCTCAGGACGTAGGTGATCATGGCGATAATCGGTTTTTACAATGTTCTTCCCTTTGTTGTTCCCAATAAAATTTGTATGTTCTTTCTTTTTCTTATATCTTGTCCAGAAATTAAATTATTCAAGCTCATCCATTATATCATGCCCTCATTTTCTCTGTCATTCGTATCTTTAATTAGTATCAGATTTCCTAAAACACACTTCCCCAATATGTTCCCGACAAATTGCAATGGTACTTTACCAGTGTTAAGTATAAAGTTCCTTTCTGATTCATTTTCTGCTTGTTGTTCACATGATAGGTCAGCTTCCTTCTGCAGAACCACATTTCTGTTACCTCACGTATACTTGTTTTTACCATATACATTGAATAAATGTACATCAGTTCCGATGTTATTTCAATGTTAATCTAACTTTTCTGAGTGGATACAATAACATCCTTGTTCCAGCTATATTTACTAACTCGAATTATTATATCACAACACTGCTCATATCCCAAATGGTAGTTGATCTAGAGTGGCTAAGACCCCTGCAGCACTCTCAATGATGGAATGGCCCATTGCATGAAATCGTCTAACTAAATAAAGAATAGTAGTATTTGATAAGTTATATTCAAACGATTTGCAAGTAATATTGTATAGTCTTCTTGGGTCAGCGAATAAGGCTAGCTAAGATAGTTTAGGACAGATTAAAACCAGCCTTCCGCAATGACTATTTGTGGCTTCATGTCAGATTTTTTATTATATAGAAAAATAACTAAATATATTATTATGGTATTTGGACTGAATAGTTAGGTGGATGTTGCGATCTAAATGCCTCCTCTCTTGTAACTTCTGTCTGGCCTGTCATGTTAACTACTGTACTGTTATGTGTTTATCCGTTTAGCACTGGATTGTGTTGAGTGATACCGCATTCACACTTTATCTTTTATCCTCCACAGCAATACAAAATTTTACACAACAATGTCAAAGCCTTATGCCATTCTAAACTGCAAGGCTGACAAAAAGAAATCTATTTGTATATAAAAAGAGCACTTAAAGCTTAGCCCTATTTCGCAACGCCACAAAAAATCGAGGGAACTGAAAATATTCTCAGTCAATGTTTGGCACAGAGCCAAATGAAGTTATATTGAGAAAAAATATAATAGGAGTTATGTAAAAAAGAATAAAATAGTAGCCATCGATTGTCCGTTCCAATCTTGATCAGACTGATTTGATGGGTTCGAGTGGTTGGACGGGCGGAAGGTCGATACGAATCGAGTAATCTATTGATCTTGCTACTTGGGAAATCCACTCTGTGAAAAAGCGAAGATTGTTCAAGTGACACTTTCATCAAGTAGCCTTGACATTTCATGCCATTCAAGTGGAAAAAGTAATAGTGATACCCAGTTGGACGTGTGTCAAAAGTATGGAAAAAATATAAGATAGGCCATTATTCTATGCTATAACTTCAAAATTCGAGGAAATAAAGTTATTTACTTTTTACTATTTTTATTATTAAGAGTTGGTGGAAAAGTAAAATGGTAATGATAGCAGTAGTAAAAAATGTAACTGCGTTTAAATTGCTGGATCGTTTGAAATTTAAATATCTTCACACGATTTGGATTAGATAGAAAACATAAAATTGCAAATAATCTCAGGCATTTAGTGTCATCATCTAAATGCAGAAAATAATAATAACTATTTTTGAAATACAAATATATCAATAAATCTAGGCAAATGGGTGAATCTAAGTGTTTCAAATGAATGTAATATATGGAACCTTCATATCTCACCTGCTTTAAACGAAGGTTAATAAGAAAATAAGTGAACACTGAACTTCAACAGAGAGGTCGATAAATTGGTGTTGTCGTTAGGTTAAAAAAAACAATAAAATAAAAAAATTAATTGAAATATTAGGGAGTATTTAAGACTATGCCACCGGTTGCAACTTGTGTGAAGACTGAATAATAATAATAATAATAATAATAATAATAATAATAATAATAATAATAATAATAATAAATGCAGAGTAAGACCCATTCCGAAAATGGTAGTGAATATAATTCGCCGAGCTAGCCTGTGATTATACATCTGTGTGTTTCCCGTGATAACTTACACTTTTAATATTATTAATTGCTATGCATCAGAGCTAAGAGAAAATATTCATGCTAAAATACAAACGCTTCTCCCTAATGTTTAGGACAATCAACAAAAAATAAGATATTGACCAAGAACAGAAACTGTTTAAGGATAAATTCAACTGCAAATGTAATTTATAACCACAGCCTGTTAAGTATGGTTCTGTAACATTACGGTCTTAAAACTACATTCTGTGGGAAAATACACAATAACATATTTCTGCGAAATGTATCTAAGGGAACCAAAACTATAACCCTCAACTCTAAAAACAAAATAAAAATATATGCAGATAAACAAGTAGGTCAGAAAGATAGTAAATATTAACTCCCAAAAATATCTGCGTTATAAATACCAAGTCAGAACTAAAGATTTTGATGGAGATTATAAAGTTAACAATTAACCCCTAGCCTCTACTTTGAACATTATACTATCCGAATGCCTTACTGCTATCAAAGTGCGGACTGGTAGTCTTTCCGTGATTTCATTTGTGACGTTCATGGTACAAATTGTTTAGGTTCCCTGCTGAAGACAGTGAGTCAGAGGTATCCTCCTGGATGAATGTTAGCATCAAAGCCTTCATCCCAAAATTCCGAGTGGAACTGCATTGATTCCCTTTTTCTTACTTGCTCGGCCGTCATTGCCCTCAAGAAACACTTCCTCCGGTTTTACTGCAGCGACGCGTCTGAATATATTAGGCGCTTTCTTTATTGTAATAAGTGCAAGAGGATCATAAACAATGCTAAGCTGCTGTTTGCTGATAAAATGATGCAGCGAATAACAGCAGGCAAGTTTTGTTTCAAAGATTATTCCCGGCTCTGCATAAGGTGTCTCTTCTTTTCATCAACAAAGTTTTCGTTACTCACATTCACAACGGATAAGGCCGAGTGATGTGTTCGTAAATTCTCTTCCAACTTCAAATTTGATGATCTGGTGTATTCATTCGTAACTTCGCACTTACAAATGAGGCTAAACTGAGTGATGTATATATATATCTTTAGCGTTCGTCTCTAACAAACTATTCTTAGCTTGAACCCCCATAAAGCTAGCCGAGGTGACGCAATTCCACTCATCCAGTTAAGAAATGTGCCCTCAAACATTCCCCTGTCCTCTCCAAACTTTAAAACTATTACTTCTCTTTTTCTTGGTTTCATGATATCTTGCAGTCTTCTTTTGTAGTTCCTCTTTTTAAAAACTCTGAAGAAATCACAAACCTCTCTAATTATCGGCCGAACAGCATCTTACTGACTTTCATATAAGTGTTCGAGGCTATTATCAATGCCGAGCTGTTCAGCATTTCACATTTCATCAGTTATTCTCTGACAAACAATGTGATTTCCGCTCTCCAGGTCTACCACTGATATACTAACGACCATCACCAAATGCATATACCAGTGGTTTGATAATAATGGCGAAACTCGATCTCTTGCCCTGAATATCTCCAAATGGTTTGCCTGCCTGCTTTCAGCGCATGATTCAGTGTTATGTTATGAATAGAAACTTGTCCGAACGAATCCAATCTTTCCTTTCAAATCGTGTAATGAAGGTCATATTAAACGTGCATTTTTCCTGATCCTATAACCCAATGACAGGCGTCCTACAATAATCTGTTCTAGGTCTTATGCTTTTCCTGAACTTCATCAATTATCTATCTGATGTAATCAGTTTACAAGTATGTATCTACGCTTGAGACATCACATGTACTCCTGCCTCAATAAGAATTCGGTTCAGACTGATAAAGTATACCTTGCTCCTGCTCTTAATAAGGACCTCCAATCCGTGGTCGACTTGCAAATGAAATGGCTAATAAATATAAATTCTCTCAAAATAAAAGCTGCTTTCCTTTAATTACCATAGACAAACTGTACTACCTCCCGTCAGTATGTTGACACTAGTCTCACAGCCATCAATACACTTCGCCTCTTCGTTATAAACCTTACAGCCGACCACATGTTGAATAACTACATCAAATCAATAGCTGAAGCTACTCCTAGGAAATTCTGATCACTGTAACAGGCCAAGAATATTTTATCTTCAAAATCCAACTAGCACATATAAAAACCTACCATTCGTCCACGCACTGAATGGTGCTGTCATATCTGGTCGAGCGCTCATGTTATTTATCTAAGGGAGCTCAACAAAATTCAAAGGATGGTCTGCAATATAATCGATAAACATTCGGTAGATTTAACCACTTTCTCACATTCGATTATGTGTCTTCACCTTGTATTTTCTAAGAATAATTTCCCGGCTTTCCCCTGGTGCCCCTTCCATACAAATTTACTTGTTCACATAGACTGGCAACTAATTCTAACACAGTCAAATATAACCACCTCATCTACTCCACCCGTTTCTTTTCACGCACCCCTGCTTTAGAAAACACTTTCCGTACTCTTACATCCCTGATAGCTACAACACCCACGTGTTTAAATACAATGTCAATTGTCATTTTTTACCGCTTAATTCCAGTCTTTCCTTCATCATTTCCCTGTCCTACCTCTGTATCTTGTTTTTTCTCGCTTTTTAGCCTCTGCGCACTAGTGACTGTACTGCTTTGCATGGGGTGAATCAATAAAAAACTAAAAATTTGCTATTCAGATGCTTCTTCAGAAGTCTGCGACGCAGTTTCAGACATTTGTTAGATGATTTCGTAGATATTTAATTTTTTTTATTTGATTTCTCGTAGCTTTTTTCTACTTACAATCATACACTCTATTTGCAACTGAAATTCACTACTTCTTGGACTTCCTGCATTTCCTATTCTGTTCCTACCCACACCATGGTGTAATCTTATTATATTTAGAGTTGAAGAATGTATACAACAAGAATAAGTCTTGTTATGTCTTCTCGTTCAGTTAATATTGCGTATGCTGAATAAATCTGTTATAATAACACATCCGTTATTTTAGAGCATTTTTCTATTTGTGCAATGTTATTCAATTTTTTTTATCTCCATGCAGGTGTTTTTTTTTCCTATCATACATTTCTCTAATACGGTTCTCAAATTCAAGAAATAAAATAATAATTTTGCTGACTTATAGTAAGATTTAATGAAATTTTAATTATGAGGGGAGACATCGTACTGTTCAGTATCTGTGGGTTTTGAAAATACTTTAGTTTACTTGCAAATGTGAAGAAAGAATTGGAAATCTAACAGCACATTGAAAACATACCGACAATAATAGGAAAATACTAGTGTAGAAATTAAATTAATGAATGATTTGTTGTCACGGGAACCAAAGCCAGATCAATCAGAGATTGAAGTGGATATTATTTTTAAGGCTGGTGAGAATAACACTGATGAAATAAAGCAGAAGAATAGCAATGTTTGGTTGGTTAATAAGATTTCTAAGTCTTATCTAACATCTTCAGGTTATTTAAAGCCAGAATATATATTTGGATCGTAATTGTTTGAATATTCTTTAAGATAATAATGGTTTAGTGATACTCGTTTAGTAACCAACTGCTAGGGGAATAGACATTGATTCATATTTTTCTTCGGGCTAATTGCTCGTAACTGAATATGACGAAATCAACTGAAACTGAACTCTGATCTCCGATCAAAAATTCCGAGCCATTATCAATTGTGCCAAACGCCCATCCACACTCACTACACTAGACTTTTCTTGAAGGGTTATCCATTTAGGTACTGGCCAGTTTCGACATTGTTTAACTTCAGTGATCAAAAGGGAACTGATATATGAACGTGATATGACCGCAAGCCTTATGCTAACGGCAATGGTGACATTAAATCTGTAAATATTAAGTGAGGGTTGAATTACATAAAATGATTCTCTTAAATCAGATTTTCAGGCAAACAGTTTGCTGAAGTTCACTAATATTTAAGTTAGTGTGCAAAGACACAATCTTGATAATCGGTATTTTATGTTCGAGTTAAATGTGCTATTATTTTAAATGTTATGTCCGCTGAAAAAGTCCAAGTGAAGACATTTCTCTTGATTGTTAATTTGTATTTTGTACTGCAGTACCAACACTACAGATATCATTTTCCTAAAGTCATTTTTAAATATAAATTTATATATATATTTTCGAATTGGGCATTTTTGAACGGGTTATGAGACATGGGTCAGAGCCATATATATATTTATATTTGGTAAAGATCGTTCATTACTCTAGATATTAGTTAATGTTTGCTTCACCTTCTAGTGTTGGATTAAACAAGACCTTATCTTGTTTAACATAATAAATAGTAATAAATGATAAAATGTTTCACATGGTAAATAAATTTAGGAGATAGGAAATATGACTTTTCTACAACTTTCTGTTTTATGGTATTCTTCATGTGACGTATCCCTTCAGAATGTAGTCTATCATGTGCTTCTACTTGCCTCTGTGCGTTTTCTAGCTCTCAATATTTTTTCTTTTTAGTATCTCTTCCAAACCCTGTTCTACCATTCATTTGCCTAGACATAGCAAGTATGTTTCTCACTGCTTTTCCTTGTCTCTCTTTTGTCTATTTGTTATCTAAGTATTAAATTCTTCAGGGATTCTTCCTTATTTCGTGTTCTGTAGGAGATCTTGCATTATTCTTTCCATGTCTGCTATCAATCCCGTGTCGTTGTATAGGTGGAATAGTTTAGGTTAGAAAACGCATCCTTGTCTTACACGTCTTTTTTTTTTGTATAAGTGCTGAAATCACTTTCTATCCGTAAAGCAGTGGTTTGCAGTCAATATGGATTCATGGATATCCTAAATCCTTTTCCTAAAATATCATTTTTGTCGAGCATATCTATCAAGTCTTTGTAGTGTACTTAGACAAACATCTTCGAGTAACTACAAAGTGCAGATAAAAGTCCTTCTTCAATTGTATTATTGTTTCAGATAGCATTCTGAGCATGAATATCGCTTTCTTCGTTCAAGTATCATTAAAAAGCCACAGTAATCTTGTCTTATCTCTGGGCTGATTTTGCTGCGCGCTCTGTTAATTAGAATCCGGATGAAAAGCTTTTTTATTTGACTCATTACACTGATTGTTCGGTGGAGTTCACATTTCTTTGCATTTGTCTTTTAAATCGTGTTTAGAAAGTTGATATGCTTTGGTCCTCTGATGTATTGCTGATATTCTAGATTTCGTTTATTATTTCTGTGGGCCAGTCATTGCCAAAACGGTGTAAGATCAACATCTCTATTACAAACCCATTGGTATCTTCTGAATTGTTTATGTTCCATTTCCTATTCCACTTTGATTTTCAAAATTTCTGGTACTATCATGAAAAATGCAAATTCACTAATGCTAAATATCTATCAAATGAATATCGAAATTTTCATATAAGGTAAGATATAATTTCGTCTTTTCTAATAGTATCAAATTTTTCCTTTAACATCCAGCTCTTACTTTGTTATGTATCAATTAATATGTATTAAGTAACTTGATGACTTCCCTTGCTTCTTTTACACCGTCAGTATATCTTGTGATTATTCAGTTCTCTTGGCCCTTTACATTATTATAAATGTAAAAATGATCTGCTATTTTTAAAATCTCAGTGAAAAAATAATTATTAAGTTATTCGTGTTGTCAATAACACTTCAATTTTGCACGCCATCAACAATACTAAACAATAATTACGAAAGAATTGACACAGGAATTGTAACAAAATATATATCCTATTGTCTCTTTATTTATAAAATGTAATATAATTTGAAATTTAGCAATGATAAATATTATTTTTTCAAAATCAAATTAATATTCAAATGCGTTGATAACAGAACATATGTAAAATCGAAGAATTCAGCTTCTTACTTAATTTCTGTCATACTGTTGAAAAAGAGATCAAAGTTATGATTCGGTAGAATACAAGGTTTTGTTAATACAATGTGCTCTTAAAATTTGCTTCGTCTATTACATAAACCGAAGACTGATTATCGTAACTACTGTCCCTACGTCGTCACTTAAATTTGTACTAAACAGACTAAACGCTGCCTAAGCATATTACCTCGAAAAGAAACATCACCGTTTTTTTGAAAATAGAAGTCAGAATTTTGATAATAGTAGATAATGTAATTGTAATTTCCGACAAATAACCAAGGAACGAAAAGCATGTAAACCTCTTTAATAAAACGAAGATAAAGTATATCGTGAATGATTAAAAGAAAATGCACCGTGACATTTATTACGTAAAATTGTGGGAGTAAAACGCCCCAGGAATTCAAAGATTTCTGGTTGCCAACAATTGACCAGAAATCATGTGTACCCTACAACGGACGTTCGTGACGTTTTGATTTATATTAATTATATTATTAAATTGAGACTTCCTGAGCATAAAATTATTTGAAATGAATAAAATAATTGAAAATACATAGTTAAGTAACGAAGGTTTAAGCATACATTTTCTCATGAAGTACATGTGAAATCTGTAACTTGTCGTGAGGAAAATAACTTGAACTCACAGGATAAACGACTAGAAAAATTAATATATCTAATAGAATATATCTAATAGAAATAAATTGTGTTCAAAATGTCCTCACTATTATAATAAATACCGTTGAATATATATATATATATATATATATATATATATATATATATATATATATATATATATGTGTGTGTGTCCAGAAACTAAGCAGCGAGGATAACTCAACAAAATTATCTTAATATAAAATATTAAGTGTTATAGTAATATAGAGAGCTGAATGGATGTTATCCAGAGCAATATTATATTTTAGCTTTCCTATATATATATATATATATATATATATATATATATATATATATATATATATATAAATGCTTTGGTCCTCTGATGTATTGCTGGTGTTGTAGATGTTGTTTATTATTTGTGTGGGCCAGTCTTCGCTAAAACGGTATAAGATCAACATCTCTATTATAAACCCGTTGGTATCTTCTGCATTGTTTATGTTCCATAAACAATGCGAAGATACTTAATAATTATATATATATATATATATATATATATATATATATATATATATATATATATAAGAAAAAGATGTGAGAAATCGTGAATATTTTGATTAATAAGTAGATTTTTTTGTTGTCATTATTAGTAATAATAGTTGCTTTGTGTATGATATATTAAATGTCAATTATGGTAATTGTGCCTCTACATGTATTTCTAATACATGTATTTCTAATACATGTATTTCTAATATAAAATGACTTTCTTCAGGCAAATAAATTTGTGACTTCACGTATCGAAATATTTTTTATGGACAAGTTATCGTTTATAAAATCATAAGCGGTGAGCAAGTCAAAAAATCATATACGTGCGTAGATGTTGTGTTTTTTAACACTCGCACGCTAGATATCTCCGGTAACCTTTCGTTGGCTACAAAAATGTTCATCACTGACAGGCGAATTATTATTTCGTCTTTCCACACCAATTTTTTTTCAGTGATTTTGATAAATTTCAACTGTACGAGTCATCTAGACACTTTTATTGTTTTTGGAATACTTTTTGAATTTAATGGTTTTTTTATACGTTTGATAATGTGTCTCTGTGTGTGTCTTAGGTATGTCATGTTTTTCGGTCGAGAAAATGAATTCTTTTTTAATGTATTCTTTCCTACATGAGGTATATGTTATAATCTGTATTTTAGTAGAGAGCTATTACTCTGAATTTATCCCCATTGCATTCATGTAAATGTTGGGAGACATGAAATTTCATGTTATTAACTAGTTTACTTTTAATTCTGTGCAGGGCTATTCTTTTATTAAAGACTTGTGTCACCCAGCACGTATATTTTCCACATAATTGTCATTTTAGAACATAAATTACGTTTTTGAAATTGCGTCTCAGAGTTGTTTTTATTTCGAATATAGATGTGTTTTAGAACTTGAAGTGCGTTCCTTCTATTATTGTGTTGCATACTCACATCTTTTTTGTAGCATTTTCTGTCACTCCTGTGTTGTATGTTGCTCGAAGTTTTGGTGACCTTAGTATGATATTTAAATTTTTGGATTGGCGTTTGCTTTTAACTATATTAGTTATCTTTATATAAACAATAACAAAAACAATAAATCTACATTTTAAACAAAAGCTTCACGGCTTCACGTACTTTTTCTTCTATAACAATTGTTTCAGTTGGGACAACACATACTTGTGTTTTTATGATATATATATATATATATATATATATATATATATATATATATATATATATATATATACACTTGCCAAATTCAGAGGGAGATAACCTGTAACAAAACAGTCAGGGATCCTTTCAAATATGTTTCTGTCATTTTTGACATCACGGACCCACTCATAAAGAAGATATATTACTTTCTTTTCACCTCCAAGTACAAAATTTCTTGACTTGTAGATTCATTTATTTTACCTTTAAATCATAAATTTTTAACATACGTTCGACTTATAACTACCTTTTTCTATTTTTGATATTACTGATGACATATTCATATTCCTTTTTTAATTTCACTGCTTTTGTTATTTACATCGTTTTCATTCGGGTCTATATCCAAACACTATTTATTATCTCTTGTCATCACAATGCTTCAGTGGTTGTTCATACCGTCCTTCTTTATATACCTATTTTTCAAGGTACCCTTCACTAACTGACGGAATGTAATCAATTCCTATGTTTATGTCTATAGATATCCCTTTTGATGTATTTATTAATTATTGCTGGCTATTTATTCAATGAGTGAAAACGTGAGCTGTCCAGTTAAGAAAATAATTGGGCTGCAAAATATGAGGATGTTACTTATATGTGGCAATAAAAATTGTAGAAACCTTTCGACATGCTAGCGTATACTTTTTCAAATAGTTGACACTCTGACATTTTTCTTTATTTTTCTTTTTATCATTATTATTATTATTATTATTATTATTATTATTATTATTATTATTATTATTATTATATGCCTTTTCATGCTGTAACGATAATGGCTCTCCATAGTTCCCTGACTTGTGTAGTTTTTAGTAAACTATTTTTATAGTTATTTAATAGCTTTTCAGGCTTGTTAGGCAGGTTATGCCCTGCTATACTCTGTTCATCAATGTTTTTAGTGTCAAATATTTCAAGCCATTTTCCTCAATATGTGATCTATAAATGTTAACTTACTGTTTCTAATGCTATGAATAAGCGTTCATTTTTTTCTATTTTCTTTGAAATTTTGCAGTTGATTATGTGTTCATTCCAGGTTGTACTTAGTATCGTTTTGTAAAACTGTACTGTATTACATCAAGTCTGTTTCACAACTTCGATGAGATTGTCCAGCATTCATTGCCACATAGCAGGGCATACATAATATAACAATGGTGTACATTTTCTGGTTTGTTTCTTTCGAAATATTAATGTTTATTTATACATATCTTTAGCTTCTGGAAGGTCTCTTTCTATATACCAATGCACAATTCCAATTATTTTCAAAAAATAGCGTTAGAGTATTTTCCTTCCTCTTTTAAAACATTAAATTTTAAAATTCTTTACTTGTTCAATTTAGTTGACAGCAATATTTAACTTGAATGATGACACGATTTATATATATATATATATATATATATATATATATATATATATATATTCAGGGTGTGAGAGCGCAAACAGATCTGTTTTGCTGTTTCACAGCTCATCAGTACGGTTAGACTCCGATTGCTTTTAACCTATGATTGAAACCCGACCGAATTGACCTCAGTTGGTGATTCTGCCTATATATATATATATATATATATATATATATATTTGCTAAAAACAAGTCATCCCGATTTTTTAAAGTTTCTTGAAAATCTTTTTTCTTGTTTTCATTATATTAATAAATTCCAGGAAAATATTAATATGCGAATTAATCATCTAAATTGGTGATTCTTTAATTTACGAAATTCGAACAATTCGGAAATTTCAAGAATTTCTCTACGCATCTAAAAGAGAAAAAAAATTCTGATAATATATTAGCAGTGCCTATGATTGTTCTTATGTTTAACGACGGAAGTGTGCCATATCATTGTGAAAACTTTAAGGATGATTGTTCAATTTGAGTGTTTAATTTGTCGTCGGGAATATAGTTGATTGCAACATTAAAGTAACGTACGTAAAATGTCGCACGTCTCCAAACCGAAATGAATTATTGCAAGAACATTTTTGTTAAATTTTGTAATTTACCCAGTGATCGCCGCGTCTTATTGTTGTCTAAAATGTTGTCATAAAACTACAGAAATACATATATTAATCTGAATGTAAATAATGATAATTTTCATCCCAGGAATTCAGATAGTTGTATATTTGCTTTTTCATTTCAGTTGACTGCATTTAATTAAACTGGAATCTTTTGTTTAAAGGAAAAATTACAAGTAAGGTTTCTGCTTGTTTTGTTGAATTCTGTGTATTCTATACTTTTTATATATTTCTTTTGTTATCCTTTGGTGGATAGTTTTTTCTTTTTCTTTTTTATTTCTCGACTGATTTTTTGTATCCCTTTTTAGCCTTTTTTCTAATTAATTTTCTTCTCCATTTTCCTGTGTTTACACCGCTGAATTCTTATATATACTACCGTCTTTGTATTTTGACTCTTCTGCGGATATTGTTTTGTTTTAATTTCTTCTTTGTTTTGTTCGTCTTCAAATAAAGATTATTGATTTAAGTCATCAAGCTATGCAAGTTGTTGGTATTCGTTCCTTTTGTATTTTGTTACTACCTGAGCGAATCCTGTTGCTAAACAAATAACAGACCTTTACAATTCTCAAGAAAATTACGCAGTAATATTTCTGATTTAAGTCATGTTCTCGACTTAATTGTTTCAATTTTTCTAAATATTTGGAGTTTTTCTTGGATTTCAGTAAGGTACTCATGGTCATTTCAGTAAGGTAACAAAAAGGAAATTGATGCTGAGCATCAGGAAGAGACAACTGAAGTTCCTGGGACATGCAATGAGGAAGGAGAGCCTGGAGAACCTGATACTGACTGGACAGATAGAAGGAAGGAGAGACAGAGGAAGGCAGCGGATAACATATTTGCAGGGACTGATCAGGTGGATGACGGAACGGGGATTGCCAGGAGCAACAGGAGCAAACATACTTAGAGCCACAAGGGATAGGGAGACGTGGAGAGCCATGATCGCCTACGTCCTGAAGAGACAAGGCACATAGAAGAAGAAGAACCCAAATAGATGATGATCTGTAGGAACTAGGCTCAGCATTAATTGTAGAATTAACACGTAGAAAACGAAGAAATAAACAATCTTCAAACACTGCTCTACAAATTTAAATAAATTTATGTTATCGAGTATTTGTTTTTTTTTGTTTGTTTTTTCAAAGAAACAAATTACAAAAAATGTTTGCAAAACAACTTCGCACACAAAGATATTGTGTTTTTTCTTTCTTTAAAATACAACCGAATTAATTGATTTAGAAGAAACAGAATATGTTTACATAAAGAAAGTATTACGTATTTACGTTGTTTTATGAACGCGAGTAATTTAAAGTAGCAGCAGAAACGAAATTGTATTTTACTACTACCTAATATTCTGTTGTGCGTTGTGGTGCAGTGGATATCGGCTCGGAACGAGAAATCGAAGAGCCGAGTTCGAAGTCTAGTTGAATTCCTTGCATTAACTTACGCGCAAATACCCTTGGGAGAGGCATTGATCTGTGTTTTCTCTCCAGTTATGGGTTAAATAACAGTAGAGTTTGGGTTCTATAGCCTTGATCGGCAACCAGTCTACCGCAGTAAGCAATGGCAACCTACTGCGGGATAATCATTTGCCCAGTCAGTCATGTCTCTTTCGAGACATGATCGCCCAAGCGTGTATCACGTATGGCACTTAACTGAATAATCTGAATTCATGGTCATTTTAAAAGTTCTAAACAGCAAGTAAAATCTATCTATCTATCTATCTATCTATCTATCTATCTATCTATCTTAGTTTTACAAACATTTCGCTTCTGGTATCCGCACAAACGAAAACATTGTAATTTCTAAAATTTTTTCGATATTAAATATTAATTTCATTATTAGATTATGAAGATAACAAGTATGCGTTATGCTTTCAGGACGCTGGTGAGGCATCAATATTTACGGTAAATTCAGGAATATTCAACTGAAGTATTCAATTTTTTTAACTGTGTCTTGATTAAAAATATTCGCTTTTATTCGCGCGATCGTGTACTGAGAGTAAATTTCATTAAAAATTAAAGTAAATTAATTTTATTCTTATCGTTATTTCAAAATTTATAATTCAAAATAATTCTAAAGTGTCATTAATGCAACAAGCATATTGTTCCATCTCAATAGGCCACGTACCTAACAAAATTACATATTTTGTTGTTGGCTTCCACCTTAAAGTGACACAAAAAAGCACTTGATCTGATTGACATTCTTTCCTTGCCTGTATTTTGAGTGGCAGTAAATCAAGAAGAAATTCTACTTTGAATGACCAATAATGCAGAAGACAACGGGATATCATTTTTTTCAAGAAAAATATGGTAATTTAGAAAAAATCACTTGTATAGTCAGATGATTTTCTACATCCAAAATGGATAAGAAATTTAAAATAATAAATAATGACTATTAGTTGATTAATAATGTTTATTTTTTCTTGAATATTTACAAATCTATCATTCGTCTGAGAAAATAATACTGCTAACATATATGATCTCTTACTCTTCCTTGTCATTTAGCTTCGCGAAACTTTATCCAAACTCCTCTGCTACAACAGTTCCTTTTAACCCACTTCATGTCTGTAGAAATCTATTATGGTTATTACTTTCTTTGCTTTCTTCAATGATTTAAAAGAAATGTCAATCCCCTTCTGTCTTTCTGAAACCTGTCCATAATTTGACCCTTCTTAAATCCTCCTGATGGAATTTTCAATGCCCTTCTGCAGAACAACAATTTAATTGTCACCAGGTTTCTCTCCATCGAGATTGCTCAATATTCACTGAAATGCTAGAAAACTGGATTACATTGCATTTCGGCAATATTTTGTTTGTTTCTAATGAAACTTTTCTGTTTCAAAACATTTTTTTTAGTTTTCACAATCCATCTCAATGAACCTTTCCTTATAATACATTTTCTATCGCCTTTATATTTATTAGGCCTAATGTCCTATACGTTTATTAGTTTGATTGATCATAATACTAGTTTTAAAAAATATAATCAACAATATTTAAAAAGAAAAATTTATTTTGTTTGGGTTTAGTTTTGAGCCAGGGTGAGTATTATATGATTCAACACACACACACACACACACACACACACACACACACACACACACACACATATATATATATATATATATATTAAAAATTATAGTTTAGAAGAAGTAGAAATTATAAACTATAATTTTTTCAAATATTCATAGCTCTATTTCTATATCGAGCACTGGTTTAAATGAATGTTTTAAATGTTGTTAATATTTTCTTCATTCTTTATTCAGTTGCGTATATATATATATATATATATATATATATAATTCTCTGTATAATATTTTAATAGAAAATAAGAGTCGGTAGGTAGAAGCTTTGGTTTTCTTAGTTATATAGCATATGTATTTCTATAGGACATTTTGTTAATAGATTATTTTTTTTATTTATTTATTTTTAATCGTGTCACCCCAAGCAAGGCATTCCACTGCCACTATAGCGCAGATTGGGATTGGGTAAATGAAATGTCAGAAGGAGGGTGTTAGACGACTTAGGATGTACATAGGAAGAGAGTTGTAGAGAGTGGGTGTGAGTTAGTGTCTATTGACCTTACATTTAAACTCCTAGAGGTTGTAGCGGGATGTGCGAGGAAAGAAGCTGTTGGAGTAGAAATTGCGGTTACATTTCCGCGGTTTCACTGTAAAAGGGTGGGACCTTGTTGCCAATCTAGAATCTCGTGCAAATTCACACCTGGGGGGGCACCAGTGATTTAAGTTCGTCAGAGCAGAAGCCATGAAAGTATTTATATAAGAGACACAGGGAAGCCACGTCATGCCGGTGAGAGAGATACTGCAGGCGGTCAGCCAAGTCGGTATCAATCACATTACAGGTTCTTCGCTCTGTTTTGTCAAGAACCCCGAGAAAAATAGAAGAGGCACCCGACCAGATGTGGCAGCAGTACTCAATACACGGGTGGATGGTGGATTTATATAATTGCAGGATAGATTCAGGCGGAAAGAATTTCCGGGCCCTGCACAGAGAGCCGACATTCATAGCTGCAGATTTAGCAATGGATTCGACGTAGTCATTCCACTTGAGGTCTGCTGAGAGTGTCAGTCCAAGCAGGCGTAGTGATTTACTCTCTGGGAAGCAAGCCTGTTCCATGCTAATGGGAGGGGTGCGGTTGTCTGTGGTGGTTAATTGACAGCAGCTTCTTTTTGGAAGAATTGAATTTAACGAGCCATTTCTTACCCCAATCCACCACGGATTGGAGGTCCTTCTCAGGCTCGGCAGCGAGGGTCACCTTTTCACCTACACCAGATTTTTGATCGAGGCGAGAGTAAACTGTGCTATCATCGGCGTACATGCCTACTTGTGATCTTATGGTATCAGGGAGATCATTGATATAGATTAGAATGAGCGTAGGTCCTAGGATAGAACCTTAGGGTACACCCGCCTTTGTAGGGTAGTTCTGGGAGGCATGTCCGTTTAATTCCACCTTCAGTGTGCGGTTAGAGAGGAATGACCGGATTAAGTCCAACAAAAGTCCAGTTATGCCATATCTTCGCAGTTTCCGTAGAAGGCCGGCATGTCATACTCTGTCGAATGCTTTAGAGATATCCAAGGCTTCACCATTCTTCGGGCTTCACCATTCTTGTCGAGAGCCTGTTATATATACTCGGTGATGGTCGTTAGCATGTCAGCAGTGGACCTGGTGAAGCGGAAGCCATGCTGTTTGTCCGTGTGGAGCTCGTGGGCTGTGAGATGCTGAACGACCTCGGCATTGATAATGGCTTCGAACACTTTGCCGAAGATCGGAAGAAGACTGATGGGGCGGTAATATCCGGGGTCCGATGGTTCACCAGTGTGCTTGAATATTGGAACCAACAGGTAGGAAAGCAGGAGGAAGATAGGCAGAGGTTGTAGAGCTTAGAAAGGATAGAGGAAAGTTTGTATATAATGTTTCATTGACATAATTTTGTAAAAAAAATAAATTATTTATTTATTTAAATAACGTTCAACTCGGAAGCAAATGAGAAAATGATTGCGGCTGTTCTACCACAAGAACATGTGCATATCAAGGTTAATGGAAACAGAAATTAACTTCTCGACTATTAAAAAACAGGCTTTAGCATCAGTATGGCGAATGGAGATAGTATGAATATTTTTATAGGAAAATATTCTTATTCAAATCGAAGTAAAAATCATTAGAATTCATATTCAACCCGAGAAAAGAATTGTTCAAATGACTTCGTTAAGGATTTTAAGATGGGTAATGAAAATAATGACTTTCGAGTTTGGAAAGTGAACATTATTCTTCATGTAGACGCTTTATCAATATTGCAATTAAAGAATGAAACTGATCAAAGACAAAAACATTTTAAGATAAAATAATACTCTTGGTAGAAACACACGGTCTTCTTCTAAATCGATTCGAAATAGAAACTTATCTAAATCAATATTAAGCAGTATAGTAGAGAGAATGAAAGAATAATATAAGGAGTAATTGTTCGATGGCAGAGCGACTATTTAAGAAAGTAATGCACAAACTAACCCAAGAAAATGACATGATATGCAAGGAAGATGTTATCGAAGCTCTGCAAATACCTAGAAGTGACACATTAAAAAAGTACATTGTGGTATAACAAAAACGCAAAGAAGTCTAAAGTGGTATGCTTGGTGGTCAGGATATACGCAAGATGTAATTGAATCCGTTAATATATGCAAAAACTTGCAGAAATAAAGAACTTCAAGAAAAAAATATACGCATTGCTCAGAAAGCAGAGGCATGGGTTGCTAACCATATGGATCACGCACATATCAGATATAGGGAATTATGTTTATTATTAGTGGACTCATATTCAAGATATGTAGACTTTGCAACAGTGAAAGACTAAAGAACATCACATTAAAACAAATACTATGAAGCGAGTAATTGTGTACCCCACCCAGAAGTCACCAACAATGTATCCGGATTTTCGACGAGAATTTATGTGACATTGTTACGAAACGAGCTGAAGGATGTTGAGACAGAAGATCAGGAACGAAAACAACAAATACCGGCACATACACATCAATTCAGAAGCAAATACGATATAGATAATGTGGATAGGGGAGAACAGGAAGACGCAGAAATTTACAAACTTTGGACAGAGCAATAAATAGAAAAATTTGAGAATGAGGAGATGAATGACGAGGGAGGAAAATGAATGATACAGAGTTGACCATTAAAGAGAATATTTGAGAGACAGGATAAACAACAATACAAAGCAAAAATAGGAGTAGTAAGACAAAAACAGATGTTGTATTACCTCTCGAAGTCAGACAGGGGTAGAATCGTATTCATATGTAGAGAACCAATATATATAAAGAGTAACTAGAGAAGTATTATAAAATAGCCTGTCCTCACAGAGAACAGGTAGAGCACTTCTAAGACTATTGCTGCTTACATTGATATGTGAAACACTAATATGATGCTCTTAAAATACATACGGAAAAACTGTACTTATCACGGCTGAATTAATTACAATAAGAGAACAGTAGGTTTTGAAATGCCTGACGCGTTGCATAAATTTTGAGTGCATAAGTGAATTTCCGATAACCTTGAAATACAATCAACTAAGATGTCCAACTGCTGATTCATTTAATTCACTTAGACCTTACTTCATCGTCTCCATTGTTATCAAAGAAGTAAATACAAAGCAAACTTTTCATGCTAATTACTAATTAAGATTATTGGAACGTGAGCGGTTTACTTCTGCTATCTAATCAACCGGAAGCCAAATATGGCAAGTCAGGTGAAACATATTGACCTTACAAGGTCCGGGTTTGGTTGATATCCAGTATGTAATTTGGCTTTTAGGATAGGATGGTTAAATCTTTGGCATCTTTCATATAAAGGCGAATTTTACAGGGACGCTATTTTAAATCACATTCAGACAGATAAAAATCTATATTAATATTTCCGATATAAAATTTCTATAACAGAAACGAGCGTTTCACTTTGAATAATATTCTTTCATATGATTCGTAAAATGTCAGTAAAATATCTTAGGAAAAAATAACTATCTTTCCATTTATGTAGATTGTTAGATTAATCACACCCTTACCATAAATACAAGCAGCGAGATTTGGGAATTACTTCTCCCTGACCATAATTACAGGCGACACGTCATTTGAGAGCATAGCTCTCTTTCTCGGTGACTTTTCATAACGAAAAACGTATTCTTCCCGTTCCCGTTCATGAAAACTAATCTAATATCATTTGATTTCTCATCTTTTCTTTCGTAAAATCTGCTGTCAATTTATTTGCTAATAATCTTTCTTCATATTCTTCAATTTTTTCTTTTGGATTTACATTGGTCCATCAAAAATTGTTATCGGGTTAATTGTAGTAAGTGCTTTTAAATTTAATAAAATATGTTTATGCATGTAACAAAATAAGATCGTATATTTTCACCCACCTAGTATATATTTTATGGTTGCAAGTATCTGCCTCACATCAAAGTAGCCCGTTGCCAAATTTTCTAGAAATAAGGCTTATTGCTGATAACATATATACATAGCAGGAACATTTGAAGTAATTCATCTTACTAATTACAGTAGTCAGAAAGAGGTACGTTGGGCAAAATAACAAACTATTTTACCCTGTAGAGAAAAATTATTCCTCTGAAACATTGCTTTTCATTAGGAACAATTGTGGCTCTCCAAAACTTCCTATTTTGATCAAGTACATTTTCATCCGATTCTGTCATTTTTTTTCCGAATTGAAATGGTAAAAAAGACCTTCTAAAAGAAAAGTTTTAAGAGACATAGAATTTGTAAGAAACAAAATAATAATTACTGAACAGTTATGTAGCATCAGTTCTCGATAATGGCAGTGAATATTGTGCAATCTCATTAGAGATAAAAATATAAAGAGTATCTTGAAGAAATTATAAATGGTTTTAGAGAAAGTTGCTGAAAGTCACATAGATTAAACATATGAGCGACGACGATATTGTAGATAAATTGGAAATTTATATTTAATATCATGAAAATACAGTTGAACTTTCTTTAGCTTATAATAAGAAAAAAGTGCATAGAGATTTTGAAACTCACAGGACGGATTGAGGGCAAGAGTAGAAGAGGAAAACAACGCAAAACTTACCCAGAGGACTTGAGTAAATCTATGGCAGAGGAGAGTTTAGGAGACAAGAAAAGTAAACAATATTTATAAGGAGTTACAAATGACTGGTAATTGTGGAGAGTCATGATTGCCAAAATTCTGAACATAACAATACAAGAAGAAGGAAATAAAGAATAAAATCACGAGACATTTCAGTCAGCTCGTTGTAATGGTTCGTTTATTGTGTATGTTAACAGTACATGTCTCTTGTGTAGGGATTTATAAATTTGTAATAAAGTTTTGTAGGTTTGCAACCCAGATACTTCTGGTCATGCCCTGCGAATGTGTATGCTTTGGCTTTGAGTCACACCAATTCTACCTCTACATGGTTCCCTTCATGATCTGGTGTGTAATATTTATTCTGTCATTATGTGAGAGGAAACACATACTAATATTTATTGCCCTATAACAAATTCTTTTAAAATGATATCGGATACATTCTGCCTCCTTCTGAGTTTTTTAGTAATATTTTTTTAGTTTTAAATTGTTTAGATCATTATATCCTTATGTATCACAGAAATTTCAAAACTATATATTTGACTGTAATAATTCAGTTATTTTGAATAAGTTCTTTTAAATAGTTTTTCAAAAATACAACTGCAATTACTAGACAAAATGAATAAAAAAGAATCCGGATTTAATTAGCTAACAGTAAAGGCACAAATTATGTGTCGATTCAAGTCGGCCACATTTTGTTCTTTGCTTAACACCATTCGATGTGCAACAGTGAATTCACCAAAATATACGCCGATTTCATGTGGAGCGGGGCATTTAAAAAGTACACGATAAAAATCCAACGGGGCAGTATAAATAATCATATTGAAATAATTATAACAGAAACTTATTTTTATTACATTAATACTCCCCAAAATTACATTATGTAATAATAAAATTAATACAATAATAATAATAATAATATAGGCATATATATATATATATATATATATATATATATATATATATATACAATTCCGTAAAACCCTACTTGAAAACACAACTATAATTAAACATGAAAACAATAAACAAAAATAAAAATTATTCTAGCTGTACACATAAAATAGATGAAACTTAACCTGAACAAGATAAAGCATGAAAACTCCACAAATATGCTGAAATGCCTATAATTAATAACAGAAGCCATTGGTTTATCCCAATGGCTTTCCATGCATAATGTTTCCTGTTTTCACTCTCGCTGAAATGCGACATTTGCTTCTAGCGTCCAAAATGCATGCGTTTGTTGTTTGCTTCCATGTAAACAAAATCTGTTTGTCATTATCGTTTGTCCACGTTTGTAACATATCATTTAATTTGACATCAGTGAAAATGGATTATGCAAGCCGAAAAATTAGATTAGATTATTAAAATATGATGCATCAATATTGTAATTTCTTTCTTCATTTAATGCTCATGCGATTAATGCAGTGAATATGAAAATATTACATAAAATAAATGAACAAAGCTTGTCTATATTATTTGATGAAACATATATTAATAAACAAATGCTACCAAAATACACACAATATATATATATATATATATATATACACAATATATATATATATATATATATATATATATATATATATATATATATATATAAATCTGTGTAATTATTATTAATATTATTGTCATTACTGCTTCTGTGATAATTGTCATTATTTTTTAAGGTATTATTTAGTTTGATTTATCTTGTATCTTTATCGGTACATAAAGAAAGACGTAAGTGCTGAAATAGTATCAATGTACATTCCTCAGCACTTTTGTGTTAGAAACAAAAATACAAACATATATTTCATGTAAACCCTTGTAGAGTGTTTTGGTTTTGTATGAAACAATCTATGAGTACATCAGAATTTTTTCTTTTCTTTTTTTTCAAATCAACCCTGGACTCTAACTACAACTGGAATTACATTTCGTGTTACACACATGAAAGTTCCAAAGGAAGAAAATAGTAGTTTGATAGATTATATAGAAACATTTCAGCTCATCTACTGGGTGCAGAATACGCCCTGTCTATCTTATTATTATTGTTATTATTCTTAGTAGTAGTAGTAGTAGTAGTAGTAGTAATAATAATAATAGTAGTAGTAGTAGTAGTTTATATTTTTTTGTAAAATACAATAATTTCACGTGTTCTTCACATGAGATTTAAATGTTCCTGGTGAATGAAAGCATTTTCTGTCTCTAGATATGTGATTCTTCATATTAGTTTCTGCTTCCCTGAATTGGAAAAATATATATTTCTAATGTGATCATTTCTAAATCATTATTTCTTTCAATAATTCCTTTATACTAATTTATTTTTTCTGCAATACTTTCACATAATCGTTAATTTCAAATTTATAACAATGCAATAGATGAACTTAAATGTTATTCTATAATCAGAAAACTCACAAATACCTAATTTCAATCATTAACATCGGAATGATATTTTATAAAAACTGTAACTTTCGTTATATCTGAAGGTATAAATATGATTATTGTTGGTTAAGATGTAGAGCATCACCCAGCACGGTGATGCCATGTTAAAATATATAACAAACGGTATATAGAGGTCGTATCATTCAGTCAGATGAGGTTATACCAGACACATAAAGCACATTCAAATGCTCACCTAAAACTGATAATGCCAGATTAAATAGCTCATAAACCATTAATCGGGCCGAGTAATATGTTTATTCAAATCATGTAACCCGGGAATGTCAAACTCTTTCATGTTGAAAGTGCTGTGAGAGTTACCCAGAATATATTATCGATTTTCTGCACTATTGTAAGAACTGAAACCTTGAAACTTCTGAATATCGTTTCTTATGTCTTTGTCTATAAGTGTATCAAATTTGAATTAAATCGGACTACTCCTTCTATAACCCGATTTTTTCTATTATCAATTTTCGTTATTTATCCGGGGTACCTTGACACAAAAACAAGCTAAGAACACTTGCAGACGCTTATAGTACAACTGTGCAAATTTTCAAGAAAATCAGTTCAGCCGTTTCGGAGTCTATAGGTAACGAATACACACACAGACACACAAACAGACAAAAATTCCATTTATAAATAAGTTTAGATATGAAAATATTGTCATTACATTGTATGTATAATATTGTGCTTCTTTACACATAAATGCAGCTTTTTATGGAACCATATTTGTAACATATACCCAATATATATATATATATATATATATATATATTGAAGATAAACCAGAAATACCTAATTTTTCCAGCTCATGAGTAAAGACGATCAATGCCTCAATATTTCCGGATATATCTGGCTTGCTAACATCAGACTACCTTGATGCACATATGTGGGACTAAACTTTGAAATTTAAAATTTTAATTAATTAAAAGTGATAATGTAAATGTTTTCTATACCAATCAGTTAAGTGCTGTATTGATGAAAATCGACGACTTCTCTAGAGGTGGTAACATTGTAGCATTTTTCTTGACATTCTTCTTCTTTTCTTCTTCGTCTCCTCTTCTTCATATTATTATTATTATGTCATTTTTCATCATATTTCATTTCTGCTTTGGTCTCACTACCAACCACGTCTGCGCGGAGACCTAAGGCAGGTAGTGGCGTGTTGTTCTGACTCCATTTCATGTGTTTCTATCTTCCATTTCATCCCCAGCATTACATAGATAAGGTTTTCCTTAGTGTGTGAGCTGTACTTAAGACAATTTTTTGTATATCTCTTAAGCTGGGGTTTCCAGGGATTCTTTATTATTATTATTATGTCATTTTTCACCATATTTCGATTTCTGCCTTGGTCTCACTACCAACCAAGTCTGCGGGGAGACCTAAGGCAGGTAGTGGCGTTTTGTTATGGCTTCATTTCATTTATGAATGTAATTTTCAGCATTACATAGATAAAGTTTTCCTTAGTGTGTGGGCTGTATTTAATAAGACAATTTTTTGTATATCTCTTAAGCTGGGGTTTCCAGGGATTCTTTCAATGTGTTGTTTTGTTCCATTTTTTATCATTCCAAGTGCACCTACTATCACTGGCACAACTCTTGTTTTCAATTTCCACATTTTTTCTATTTCAATTTCCAGGTCTTTATATTTTGACAGTTTTTGAAATTCCTTGATTGCTATGTTACAATCCGCTGGACAAGCCATATCAATTAATAGACAAGTTTTCTCCTTCTGGTTTTTAACAATAATGTCTGGCCTGTTTGCTTCAATTTTTCTGTCTGTGTAGATGGTGTAATCCCATAGAATGGTTACATCTTCTATTTCTGTAACCGGTGCTGGATGATGTTCATGTTCATACCAGTGTTTGTTTACAGCTTTTCCATAATGTTTGCACATTGTCCAATGTAAATATTGCCCAACTCTATCGTGGCGATTTTTATATTCGTTTGGGGCAAGCACAGAACAGCCTGAGATTAGGTGGTCTATTGTTTCTTGGTGTTTATCAAAAAACCTGCATTTTGGATCCATATTATTATGCATAATATTTGCCTGAAAGTTTCTCGTGAAAAGACTTTGGTCTTGTGCTGCAAGTATAAATCCTTCAGTTTCAGACTTTAATCCAGATGCACGTAACCATCGATGAGTATTAACTTTATCAACATTGGATTTATTGGCACGTACTGGATATTGGCCATGCAGAGGTTGGTCTTGCCAGCGCGGTTTCATCTTTTCAAGAGCTTTATCTTTGGCTTTCATTTTCATATTTTTTGCCGCAATAGTTGGTTCTTGGCTACTGTTTTGCTTTTCTACAGAATCTACTAACTGTAAATCTTGTTTGAATTTACTGCCTTCTTTTATTATTGGATATTTTTTCTTTCTTTCTTCATGTTGCCTTACTAATTGTAACATCCAATCCTTTGTTGTTTCTATGTATGTTAGTAAGCCAATATTATTATTATTATTATTATTATTATTATTATTATTATTATTATTATTATTATTTTGTCATTTTTCATATTATTTCAATTTCTGCTATGGTAGCACGATCTACTAAATGTGCGGGAAGACCTAATGAATGTCGTGCTGTGTCTTTATGGCTTCATTTCATCTTTTTTCTATCTCCCCTATCATCCCTAGCGTTACATAAACAAAGTTCTCCTTGGTCTGTGGGCTGTACTTAATGAGACAATCTTTACTTATTATGTTACAATCCGCTGGGCAAACCATAACAATGAATAGGAAAGTTTTTTCTTTCTGGTTTTAACAATAATATCCGGGATATTTGCTTCAATTTTCTGTCTGTGTAGATTATATAATCCTGTGGAATGGTGACATCTTCTGTTTCTGTAACCTGTGCAGGGTGATGTTCATGCCAGTGTTTGTTTACTGATTTTCCATAGTGTTTGCACATTATCCAATGTAAATATTGCCCGACTCTATCTATATTAATTTCGGGCAAGGACAGAACAGCCTGAGATTAGTTAGCCTATTGTTTCTTGGTGTTTATCACAGAACCTGCATTTCGGATTCACATTATTATCTATAATATTTGCCTGAAAATTTATACTGAAAAGACGTTGGTCTTGTGCTGTAAGAATTAAGCCTTCAGTCACCGACTTTAATCCAGATGCACGTTACCATCGATGAGTATTAACTTTATCAACATTGGATTTATTGGCACTTTCTGGATATTGGCGATGCAGAGGTTTGTCTTGCCAGCGTTGTATCAGCGGTTCAAGTGCTTTATCTTTGGCTTTCATTTTCATATATTTTCTGCAATATTTGTTTCTTGTCTTCTGTTTTGCTTTTCTACAGAATCTACTAAATGTAAATCTTGTTTGTATTTACTGCCTTCTTTTATTATTGAATATTTTTCTTTCTTTCTTCATGTTGCTTTGCTAATTGTATCATCAACTCATTTGTTGTTTCTACGTATGTTAGTAAGCCAATACTTGTTGTCTTGTATGACAATTCTATCTAAATAAGACCTCTTCCACCTTCTTTACGGGGTATGTATAGACGGTCTACCACAACCTTTGGATGATACATCTTATGCTTAGAAAGAATCTTTCTTGTTTCAGAATTCATTCGTCTGATGCCGTTTATAGTCCGGTTTAAAATGTTGAAACTCTATTGGGCAACTGTGATTGCAAGATTATTAATGGACATAATTCTGTTCTGAGAATTCAATTCTGTTCTTAAATATTAGTTGTAGCCTTTTATCGTACTCATCACGCACTATTTCTTTAATTTTTTGTAGGTGACCTTGGTAATCATAAGCTTTTTCTGGCTTTAATTCTTTTATTGTCACAGCAGGGTCTAATATAATTGAGGATGTTTGTTGTAGCAATCCACGTATAACTAGCTTTAGCACATTTATTCAAATTGAATTTCATTCCAACCTCATCGTTGAAGGGATTTAACAGTTTGCAGAAGATCTTCCAGCTCGTTATCATTCTTAGCATACAATTTTATGTCATCCATGTAAAATAGATTGCTTATTTCCTTTTGGTCTATTGTATAACCACATTCTGTCTGGTTAAGATGGTTGGTTAGAGTTATTAGTGATATGCAGAATAGTAAGGGATACACAGAGTCAGATTGAAATATACCTGTTTTGATGTTTATTTCACCTGACTTATAGATTCCATTTATATGATTGAAGTAAAGGATTGTTTTCCATATCGGCATGCATTGTGTGATGAAATTCATAATGACAGTTGATATCTTGTATATATTTAAAATCTTCAAGAACCAGGACTGTGGTACATTATCAAATGTCTTACGATAATCTATCCAGGCAGTACTACGATTTTATTATTATTATTATGTCATTTTTCATCATATTTCGATTTCTGCATTGGTCTCACTACCAACCAAGTCTGCGGGGAGACCTAAGGCAGGTAGTGGCGTGTTGTTATGACTCCATTTCATGTTTTTCTATCTTCCCTATCATCCCCAGCATTACATAGATAACGTTTTCCTTAGTGTGTGGGCTGTACTTAATAAGACAATTTTTTGTATATCTCTTAAGCTGGGGTTTCCAGGGATTCTTTCAATGTGTTGTTTTGTTCCATTTTTTATCATTCCAAGTGCACCTACTATCACTGGCACAACTCTTGTTTTCAATTTCCACATTTTTGCTATTTCAATTTCCAGGTCTTTATATTTTGACAGTTTTCAAATTCCTTGGTTGCTATGTTACAATCCGCTGGACAAGCCATATCAATTAATAGACAAGTTTTCTCCTTCTGGTTTTTAACAATAATGTCTGGCCTGTTTGCTTCAATTTTTCTGTCTGTGTAGATGGTGTAATCCCATAGAATGGTTACATCTTCTATTTCTGTAACCGGTGCTGGATGATGTTCATACCAGTGTTTGTTTACAGCTTTTCCATAGTGTTTGCACATTGCCCAATGTAAATATTGCCCAACTCTATCGTGGCGATTTTTATATTCGTTTGGGGCAAGCACAGAACAGCCTGAGATTAGGTGGTCTATTGTTTCTTGGTGTTTATCACAAAACCTGCATTTTGGATCCATATTATTATGCATAATATTTGCCTGAAAGTTTCTCGTGAAAAGACTTTGGTCTTGTGCTGCAAGTATAAATCCTTCAGTTTCAGACTTTAATCCAGATGCACGTAACCATCGATGAGTATTAACTTTGTCAACATTGGATTTATTGGCACGTACTGGATATTGGCCATGCAGAGGTTTGTCTTGCCAGCGCTGTTTCATCTTTTCAAGAGCTTTATCTTTGGCTTTCATTTTCATATTTTTTGCCGCAATAGTTGGTTCTTGGCTTCTGTTTTGCTTTTCTACAGAATCTACTAACTGTAATTCTTGTTTGTATTTACTTCCTTCTTTTATTATTGAATATTTTTTCTTTCTTTCTTCATGTTGCCTTACTAATTGTATCATCCAATCCTTTGTTGTTTCTATGTATGTTAGTAAGCCAATAGTTGTTGTCTTATATGACAATTCCAGCTGAATAAGACCCATTCCACCTTCTTTACGGGGTATGTATAGACGGTCTACATCAGCCTTTGGGTGATGCATCCTATGCTTAGAAAGAAGCTTTCTTGTTTTAGCATCCATTCGCCTGATGTCGTTTAGAGTCCAGTTTAAGATGTTGAAGCTATATTGGACAACTGGGATTGCAAGGCTATTAATGGCCATAACTCTATTCTGTGAATTTAATTCAGTTTTTAATATCATTCGTAGCCTTCTATAGTACTCTTTACGCACTATTTCTTTCATTTTTTTATGGTGAATGTTTTCGCTCTCATTTACACCTAGGTATTTATAAGCTTCTTCTGGTTTCAATTCTTTTATTGTTACAGCAGGGTCTAGGCTAATTGAGGATGTTTCTTGTATTGATCCACGTAAAACTGTAGCTTTAGCACATTTATTCAAATTAAATTTCATTCCAATGTCTTCGCTGAAGCATTTTACAGTTTGCAGAAGACCTTCCAGCTCATTATCATTCTTAGCATATAACTTTAAGTCATCCATGTAAAATAGATGGCTTATTTTCTTTTGGCCTATTTTATAACCACATTCTGTCTTATTAAGTTGACTGGTTAGTGCTATTAATGATATGCAGAATAGTAAGGGATTATTATTATTATTATTATTATTATTATTATTATTATTATTATTATTATTATTGTTGTTGTTGTTGTTGTTGTTATTTTATTATTATTCCGATTTCTGTTATTGTTACACTAGTTACTAAACATGCGGGAATGCATAAACTCTCATACCATCACTAAAGAACGTTCTCCTTAGTTTGTGAGTTATACATATCAAGACAATTTTTTTCTCTCTGCATTTCTATGAATTTGTTCTTGTGCAGTGTTGTTCGTTTCATAAAATTTAATGAGCACCTACCATGTATGGTACAAGTTTTGTTTTCAATTTTCATATTTTTCTATTTCAGTTCCCCTTCTTTATAGTGCGACAGATTTTCAAATACTTGTGTTGTCATTTTACAGTCCACAATATATAACTTAGTAGGCAGGTATTTTTATAATCGTTTCTTGAGATGTATATCGTAATTATTTGCTTCAAAATTGCTGTCTGTATAAATTGTGTAATTTTAGATGTCTGTGATGTCTTATATTTCTGTAACATGTTATGCTCACACCAGTAATTGTTAACATCATTTTCAATGCGTTTTACAAATTGTCCATTGTAAATACTGCCCCACTCTCATAACTATGATGAGTATTAACTTTATGAACATCGACGTTATTAGCATGTTCTCGATAATGGTTATACAACGTTTTGTCTACCAACGTTGATTCATCTGTTTAAGAACATAAAACTTACCTTTCTTTTTCCTATTTTCGCTGCAACAGTTGATTCTTGAATTCTGATGAGGTTATCTTCAGAATCTACCAAGTATAAATCTCGTTTAAATTTCCAAAATTCATTCACGATTTCGTATTTTTCCTTTACATTTTTATGTTTATTAATTAATTCTATTATTTAGTACTTAGATTTTTCCGTGCATATGATTAAGGCAATAGTTATTGTCATATATGACAATTCTAATTGAATAATGTCTCTTTTCTATTTTTTACAGAGTATATTTACACAGACTGCATCATCATTTGTTTAGAAAAAAAACGTTTTTTGTCTTCGAAAAAATTCGGCTGATATTTTAAACATTTTAGTACAATATGTTGAAACTATACTGATCTGGTGTTACGGCCAAACAATTATTGGTCAGAATTTTTTCTGAAAATTCAATTCAATTGTTAATATCATTCGCAATTCTATTCAATTGATAATATCACTCTTTTCGCTATATTTATTTATTTTTATGGCAATTTCTTTCGATCTCATTTTCACCGAGATACATATCAGCTTTTTCTTGATATAATTCATTGACTATTTTGTAAGGTTTCATACTAATAGAGGTTGTTTTGTAGAGATAATCGTAAAATTATGGCAGTCGGATTTATTTAAAAAAATGCAATTCCAATATCATCCATGAAAGAATTTACTCTTTTCAAATAAACTTGCAGCATACGCTCATTTCTAAAGTACATCTTGAAGTGATTCATGTAAAATAGATATAATATTGTATTTTGAGATAAATTAAAGCCATGTTCTGTCCTGTTAAGCTGTCTGATTAATGCTATTAGGGCTATAAAAACGGCAAGTGAGAAAATGAGTCATCTTGAAATATTTTTCTGTCGATGTTCATTTAACCAGACTTAAAAATTCCACTCATAGGATTGAAGTGACAATGTATTTATATATATCCAATCTGATCAATTACAGTTTTTTAAATATATTTTATTGATAACTAATAGGTCTTTGTGTCCATAAGATCCACGTTTTCACCCTTTTCTTTCATGAGGTAGTATTCTATTTTTTATAAAATCTAATATGTCTGTATTACCAGAAGAAATGTAACAGTTTGTAACTATTTGGAAAACATATATTATATTTGGGGACAGTTTTATCATTATTCTTGAGTAGAAGAAAGATAATTCCTTTGGCTATTCATGCCGGAATTTCAGTAAAATCCTTAAAAATTTCTTGAAGATCTCTGGCTAATTTTTGTATCCTGTATTTATATGATGTAGACAAAACTTAGCAATCCTTAATTTTACAGAAGCGTTCCAGTTGTGTTTTTTACAGTGCACATTCACCTTAGTGTGATAACTGACTATGTTTTGGTTTACATTGCATTCTTTCTGTTTCTTGGGTAATATAAGGTGCTATCGTTTTATTCTTTAAGACAAGCCCGAAATTTTCCAAGATATTTATAACCTCCCAATTTGTTGAAAGAGTTCAATTCGGTTTTCTATTTGTCTAAATCTCAGTGAATTTTATTCGCGTTGGTTTTAAAGATATGTTAATCTTTTTCTATTAGCGTCTGATTCTTTGATCATTCATTTATATTGTTTGTTTTATTTTTCTTTAGCTGATGGGACTTCAATTTCATTCATAATTTTTTATTTACTTTTGATTATTCTGTCTTTACTCGTACTTATAATTATACCTATTGCCAGTTCATTGAGTACTGGTACTTTACTTCTAATTTGGTCAATATCTTTCTCCATTTATCTTTTCCATTCTCGATCGTCATGTCTCTAAGACGGCTCGTACTTACTTTGATGTTTAACTTTTTAGTTGCAGCTGTTGCTGATGCATATATTGCTTCGTTAAGTCTTAGATGTTCTTTTACTTCATACATAATTAATTTGAGTGCTGCAGTCTAGAGTTTAATAAATTTCAGGTTATGCTTTGTGGTCGTAATTTTAGGAGATGTACTCGTTCTTCCATTTCAGCGTTTGAATCATACGCCTCATAATTTTTCTTTGCTTTCTTGTATACAATTCATGTTTTTCGTAAAATAATTCGGTTCAATGTATTTTGAACTCGTTTTATTGCAGACTTGTGAGCGACAAGTTTATGTCTTTCTAACTATTCCAAACTTTCCCTCAATGTTTGTGTATATCTCAGTCTATTCATTATGATCTGTCGTTTGTGTAATGTTTGGACATTTAATGTCTCTGTCTGGTCCCATTTCATGTTCTGTTGATTCACCTATTCTAGTTGAAGTTCTTTTTTATGTCTTCAATTTCAGTATCTGCCAATTCAGCTATCTCTCATGATGTACTTTCTTACATTGGTTAGTTTATTTATGCCAATGTACGTTCTAATTGCTTGTCCAAGTTTTTTCTCGCCGATGGTCATATGATGGCGAGTTAAGATTTTTGTGTTTTTGCAGCACATTACAAAATGTACTCATCTTACTTTTTCTTTCTTAAAACGAATGTTTGTAAATTTAGATAAAATATCAGCATGGCTATCATTAGGTTTATCTTGGTTGTGGAGACAGGAAGATTTATTATTTGTTGTAAGTGTTTGTTCCTATGGTAGATTTTTTGATCTCAAATAAAATTAAAGTCATGCTCCCTGTTTATCAAGTGGAAGAGTTATAATGTACATTGTGGTTTGAATTCGCTTCTGATATAGTTCATACGAGAAATGTACAAGTAAAAAAGTCCACCGAATGCAGCCCGGTACATTGTATTACTGGCTTTTACAGACATAGTTCCGAACCCTCCAGGAGACCGTTCACGATATAACGCAGCAGCCATCTTCGGCATAAAGAATATTTTAAGATGCGGAATGTCTTTAGCAGTTTTATTTAGTTTAGATGGGTTGTTGTTAGGGGATCCTCCTATCCATGGGAGAGACCTGATTGAAATTTAAAAATAAAGATGTTGGAAAAAGACATTGAAAAAAGAAGGTATTCGAAGATAAAAACACAACAAAAATATTATACTCCAGCAATATAATTAAATATTAGATTAAATATTCATAATTATGAAAAAAGTTCGTTGGTTATTTTTATTTATTTTTCATATGTTCATCAATGATTCCGTTTTTTAACAGTTGTTGCTACTGCTCTTGTTACAAATTAGTTGCTAATTAACTAAAAATATTATTTTGCCAACAAACTAGACATTTTAATGAAATTAATTGCAGAAAAAAACATAATTTGCTAAAAAATTTTAGCTTGTAAAATAATTATAATAATAATGATAATAATAATGTTAATTACTTTTTACGCTTAAGAGAAATATGTTATATATATATATATATATATATATATATATATATATATTATATATCTGTCTACGGACGACTATATATATATGTGTGTGTGTGTGTGTGTGTGTGTGTGTATGTGTGTGTGTGTGCGTGCGTGCGTGCGTGTGTATGTGTGTGTGTCTTTCATCCACGATTAATCAAATGCATATGTATATATATATATATATATATATATATATATATATATATATATATATATAAATCATTCACTCATTTGTTCGTCTATCGGTATATTCATCAATCTATTCATTGTACTTGTTGAGAGCATTTACAGTTATATACAACTAAATCTGCTGTTATTCTTAGAAAATGTAATATAATCTTTCTTAGAAAAAAAATCTGCAAAAACTATTGTAGTCCTTTTAAGCAATATATCTCTGAAACATTTAAGTAACCTAGTTAATTCAATCAGAGAAACAAATAAAGTGAATAATCATGAAAAATATTCACAATAAAAATCAAAACTTAGTGTTTAATGGTAACCTTTTTAAATTCCTAGTGGAAATAAATTTGAAATTTTCATGTTTTGAAAAATGTGTCATTCTTGGTATAATTCCAACCACCTCTTCGTCTTGTTTTAACTGTTATTGTACTGATTCTCATTTAATATACGTCACCCAATATACGAAACAGAATTCGAATTATATAGGGTGTACCGCGTAAATGTTATTTAAAAGATTCAATGGACAGACGTATGTTTTCAGACAAAACAATGCGACATCGACGATGCTTCTACAAAATGTTATTCCGAACAACTGTATTGTTGTCAAGCATTTTAAAATACGAATTCTGAAGAAATATTCGAAATGTGCCTAACTTTTGAGCCTCAAGTAACATGAGGATATCTTCTTAGGCAAATCCTTGTTCCCAGGCCAAGTGGAATTAACATAATGAAACGAGTGTTTCAAATGTTTCATATTAAGCTGTCTTAGAAAATAATAATCCAACACAAAATTTCAGCAAGAACAAGATACAAATCCTATTACACACTCTTCAGTTTCATCCCCTCACATTGTCTTCGTTTCCTTCGTTTCGACACATTGGTTACTAGTACGGCATTTTTGGATTTTTACTTACAAGAAAAGCAACCTTTTACAAATACGTACATGCAGTGGATATCGGCTTATAACGAGTAAACATATACCCAATTTCGAATTCTATTTGAACTTTTGCATTCCCTTACACGCAATATATCCGTAGGAAAAGTATTAATCCACAGCTTCTCCCTCCAGTGATGGATTGAATAGTAGGATATATTGAGAGCAATAGCCTAGGTTGGCAACCGGTTTACCGCAGAAAGAAAGAGCAATCTACGGCGGGAAAATTTTCTACACAAGCATTCAATTATTTTTCGGGACATGGTCGACAAAGTCCGTATCACGTATGACTCTTACTTGACTGATATGATTTAATACATAAATTTTGAAAAACATATAACTTGAATACAGACTTATCTAGAAACCGAGCATATACTAGTGGATATGCAATCAAAATTCGAGATGTCAAAAAAAAAATGTACTGAGTTAGCACGTTTCCATGGTGATTTGAATAATATTCGTTGTACATGTGCAAAACCGTAGAGTACAGTCTTTGTTAATGTCTATTCTTGATTTCAATTACAATCTTGTGCAGCTAGTTGGGAATTTCTGGATTTATGGTAAATAAAAGTGCAGCCCAAAATGCCAGTTACAACTGAGGGACTCTGAAATCAAGCAGGTACAGAAATTTAAATACATAGGAAGTGTTCTAACAGATGACGGAATGTGCGATACTGAGATATGAAGGTGAATTAGCATGGCAAAAGAAGCATTCTAGAAGTCGAGTAAAGTATTAGGAAACAGGATAATTTCATTAGAAACAAAGAGAAGAGGAATAGATTGCTATTTGATATCGTTTCTTCAATATGGTAGTGAGTATTTGAACAATATCTTCGCAGATGAAGTGAAAGCTTGAAGCAGCTGAAATATGGTTCTATTGAAGGATAATGCGGATATCATGCGCAGAGCATGTGAGAAATGCCGATGTTTTAAAAAGGATGGAGAAGAAAAAGAAATTAATACTGAACACCAGGAAGAGACAACTAAATTTCCTGAGACATGCAATGAGGAAGGAGGGCTTGGAGGATCTGTTACTAACAGGCCAGATAGAAGGAACAGAGAAAGAGGAAAGCAGCGGATAACATATTTGAAGGACTCAATCAGGTGGATGATGGAACGAGGGTTGCATGTTGTGACAGGAGAAAGAGTGCTAAGTGCTACCAGGGACAGGGTGATGTGGAAAGCCATGATCGCCTACGTCCTGAAATGACATGGCACATAAAAGAATAAGAAATGAACCAGGAAGTCTGTATTAATTCCCGTCTCTCTTTATTGATCTCAACTTATACATATACCGTTTTTATATATCACAGTCTTCTTGTTTTAATTCTCTGACAACCACCCAATTGTCTACTTGACATTTAATAAGATCTATGATAGATATTCTTTCATATGTATCTGGCAATACAAATAGCTGTTTATCTACGCAATAGATCATGGTTACATTGGATCATGACATGCCAAAAATTATATTTTTTTATCTTATTCAAAAAATATTACAGGAGATGGAACAAATGCAGTAGCTTTCAACTGCCAGTAGATGGAAGTGGTACATTTTCCTCACGGGGTGAGGACGTTCCTGATCAATCCTGAACACACAAACTCACCTAAAATTACCCAATACTGACATGAACTTCAATCTTCGCAGCCATTTTCGTTGTTCTAATTCTTCCAGAATCTAACCTGAGACCAATGGTCAGAAATGTCTTGAATATTTGTATAACGCGAAAATCACACATATGTGACAATAATAAATCTCCCCCGTAAGATGTAAGGAATGCTAGAGAAAATATGAGCATCTATTATTTTTAAAGTAAGTACAAGTAATAATCCCTTTAATGAGTATGTCGGAACCTTTTTCAATCAAATCTATGATTTCAACCACCACTAGATTATTTCGTTTAACATGACTGCTACTACGGATTACTTCATTTAGTCTATCATACAATTTTCAATAAAACCACAACTACTAGTTGAATTGTTGATGATATCACATGACAAATTTGTAAGATTTTTATTTCGAGGCTTTTAATTTGACTGTTTTTTAAAGATCTTTAAATATAGTGTCTACGATGTTAGGGCGATTAGATATTATTGATCTGTCTGTGTGTTTTCTAAAGTCCCATAAAATTAGTACAGGTTTCATCACAGTATCTGCGTCTGGGTTCTGTTCCTTCCAATATTCTGCATTTCCCTCTCGATAAAAGTGGAATTTTTTCAATGTAGATATTAGCCCACTCGCTCATGCAGGTTTAATGGCTACAAGTACAGAACAACGTCATACACGATGGTCAATTATTTATGGATATTCATTACTTTTTCAGTACGTGTCGTTGGTAATTTCTACTTAGCAATCATTGGGCTCGTGCAGCACAAAGAAATCCTTCAGTTTCATCTTTTAATGCTGCAATACGTAACCACTGAGGATTACCGATTTTGTCAACATCAGCTTCTTTCGTACGAACAAAATCATGTAGAGACATTTCTTGCCAGCATTTCTACATTTGGTACATATTATTTGCTTTTGCTTTCATTTTTAGATCTGTAGCTGCTCTATTTGTATTATGGTTTAATAGCACACATATGAAATATACTTTTGAATTTGTTGACGCTTTTATTGTGAATAGCGATTTTTTTTCAAGTTTTTTGACATATAATCCATTGTTTTTTTTATTTTCTCCATCATTTTTGGAGAGGATGTTTGCAAGTTTGTAAGAAATTCTGGTTAAAATAATCTTCTGCCTCCTTCTGAGTTGGTCACAAACAGGCAAAGCACATCAACCTTACAAAGATTCATGATATGACGTATTATGAGATTTCACCTTTTGGCAGCCATTTGCTTGATATGTGCAGTTAAGTACGTTTAAACGCATTGTAACACAGGTACAGCCAAAGTATTTATAGTTGATCTCCTGTCTTGTCAAAACCGCACGCATGCGAGTGTTGAATCTTTTGTCTTACATTTTCTATCATGTGTGTATCCTTTCTTCTATTTATTTCGTCGAATCCTAAATATTTATTGGATTCTTCTTGTTCTAGTTTACAAATATTTGTGAACAATCGGGATCTATTCACTGCGTTTCTTTAATTCTTTTTTTCTTATATATTACTTTTGCATATATATATTCAATCTAAAAACCATACCGATGCCCTCACTGAAACATTTTACAGTATTGATGAAGCCTTTCAACTGACTGTCTTGTTTGGCAACGTGTTTGATACAATCCCTGTTAAAAAAAATGACTAAAGTCTTTCTTTTTTTATTTTTATCCATAGTTATTTAGTTTTATTCAGACGAATGTGAGAAAAATGAAAGACAGAACGGAACAAATTACAAGGGATGAGAGGGATTTTTCTTGAAAGATACATCGGATAATCAAAAAAATTGAAGTGGTTTTCCTTTTCGAGTGATTTTGGTAGAATAATTCTATATTAGCCTTAGTTAACTTTGCAGCTAAATAACAACAATTTGATGATATTTCTACCTTAATTTGATGCATTTTTATAAAATCATATTATTTGTTAGTTATTGAGTAGTAATAATAATAATTGGACTGCGCAAGAGATAGAACGAATGAAAAATAAACCAGAAAAGTCATAGGGCTGGAATCACAGAAAAGGATGTGAAATGTGCACTGAAAAAAGCACACAAATTGGAAATTTCCAAGAATATATAAAATTCCAAAATTTTGGCTATATTATTTAAACACAGCACATAAAATTAGCCAAAGAATGTCAACAAATGTTTAATGATCCCACTAAAATTCCTGCATGGATGACCAAAGGATTTACATTTCTTCCACCCAGGAATAGTGACACAAATAACCCGAAAACCTACCGACAAATTACATTCCGACAACATACAAACTATTAACATCTATTTTAACATAACAGACATATTTATTCTTGGAAAGAAATCACATACTACCGCTTGAACAAAAAAGGTGCAAACGTGGCTGTTACGGATGTAAAGGTCATTTTTTAATCGTATCACCCCGATCTAAGCGGTAATGCCAGGGGTTAACATAAGAGTACAAAGATTAGATAAAAGAGAGTGAAGAGAATGACAAACTAGTTAGCAATGAGCAAGAAAACAGTGTGATGACAGTTGAAAAGATGAAGTGAAATGAAAGGATATAAAGGGTGGTGAAGAAAGAACTAGAGTCAAGTGGTGAAGAGATTAGTATTGGCATTGCATTTAAATTCCTGGAGGTTGAAGACGTCAGGAAAGCAAGAATGTGGAATAGCGTTCCACAGGCGAGAAATGCGAGAAGAGAAGCTACAGGAGTAGCTTGCCGTCTACATTTTGTTGATCTAAATGTGAATGGGTGAGACCCTGTTGCCAGTCTGGATGCATGAGTAAACACCTGTTGCAGAGGCGCCATGACTTATGTTCTTTGGAGCAGAAGCCATGAATGTATTTATAGAACAAAGGGAAGCCACGTGACCTCGGTGGGGAAGTGGCTGGAATCGAGCTGACAAGTCGTTACCTATCACATTACTGATTCTCATTTAGAGCCCGCAAAGAACAGCATGGGCGTCTGATCAGATATGGCAGCAGTACTCCATATACGGACGAACGGTTGATTTGTATAAAAGAAAATGTTACAATGCCTGGATAGATTATCTTAAGGCATTCGAATGTGTACCACATTACTGGATTTTAACAACTTTAAACAAATACAAGGTGTCACACGTCATCATTAATCTAATCAAACGATGTATGTCAATATGAAAAATAACCCTTTACCTCAATTATATAAATGGAACCTATACGTTTGGTGGAATAAACATAAAAGAGGTATATTTCAAGGTGACTCTTTGTTCTCTTACTATTTAGCATATCATTAACAGCATTAACCAGTCAACTTAACAAGACAGACAGTAGTTATAAAATAGCTAAAACAAAAATAAGCCATCTGTTTCACATGGATGACTTAAAGTTGTATTCTAAGAATGATGATGAGCTGGAAGGTCTTCTGCAAACTGTAAAATGCTTCAATGAAGACACTGGAATGAAATTCAACTTGAATAAATATGCTAAAGCTACGGTATCACAAGGATTGCTACTACAAACATCCTCAATTAGCTTAGACTCTGCTGTAAGAATAAAATATTTATAGCCTGAAGAAGCTTATAAATACATAGGTGTAAATGAGAGTGAAAACATTCACCATAAAAATGAAAGAAATATTGCCTAAAGAGTACTTTAAATGGCTACGACTAATATTAAAAACTGAATTGAATTCTTATATCAGAATTAAGGCAATTAATAATCTTGCTATCCCAATGTTCCAATTTAGTTTTAAGAATTTAAACTGGACTCTAAACGACATCAGAAGAATGGATTCTAAAATAAGAAAGCTTTTTTCGAAGCATAAGATGCATCATCTAAAGGCTGATGTAGACCGTCTATACATACCGCGCAAAGAAGTTGGAAGAGGTTTTATTCAGCTAGAATTTTCATGCAAGTGAACAACTATTGGCTTACATAGAAACAACAAAGGACTGGATGACACAATTAGTCAAACAATATGAAAACAGAAAGAAAAATATTCAATGATGAAATCAGGCAATAAATACAAACAAGATTTACATTTAGTAGATTCTGTAGAAAAGCAAAACTGAAGCCGAGAAACAACTATTGCAGCAAAAAATATGAAAAAGAATGCCAGAGATAAATCTCTGGAACTGATGAAACGACGCTTGTAAGACAAACCTCTGTATGGCCAATATTCATAACATGCTAATAAATCCAGTGTTGATAAAGTTAATACTCATCGATGGTGAGGTGCATCTGGATTAAAGACTGAGTCTGTAGGCTTTATTCTTGCAGCGCAAGACCAAAGTATTTTCAATAGGGACTTTCAGGCTAATATTATACATAATTATATGGATCCAAAAGGCAGGTCTTTTCTCAGGATGTTCTGTACTTGCTACAAATGACTATAAAAATCGACACAATAGAGTAGGGCAATATTTACATTGGACAATGGTCAAACACTATGGACAATATGTAAACAAACACTGGCATGAACAGCACCCAGCTCCGGTTATAGAAATAGAAGATATCCCATTCTATGGGATTACACCATCTAGACAGACAAAAGAATTGAAGCAAATTAGCCGGATATTATTGTTAAAAACCAGAAAGAAAAAACCGTGTCTAATAGTTTCTATGCCTTGTTCAGCGGATTGTAATATAGCAAACAAGGAATTTGAAAAACTGTCAAAATATAAAGACCTGGAAGTTGAATTAGAACAAATGTAGAAATCGCAAACGAGTGTTGTGCCAGTGATAGTGGGTTCACTTGGAATGATAAAAAAATGGAACAAAACATACACATTGAAAAAATCTCTGGACACCCCAGCTTAAGAGATATACAAAAAATTGTCTTGTTAAGTACAGCCCACACACGAATGAGAACTTTGTCTATGTAACACTAGGGATGATAGGGGAGATAGAAAAAACAAGAAAATGAAGCCATAACAACACAACACGACCTGCCTTATGTCTTCCCTCAGACTTGGTAGGTAGTGCGACAATATCAGAAATGGAAATTTGATGAAAACAGACAACATAATAATAATTTTTGGGGTTTTCAGCTGACGATAGAATTCCTCAACCATTATATCATCAAATTAAAATAATCGCATTGTCCAAATGAATGTGTATGTACTTTTTTCTGTTACACCATTTATTAATTTCTAATTTTTTGTCACTTTAATAATTTTCAGATAATATTATATATAATGATTCACACATTAATTTTTCAGAAAATATTCTGACCCTTACAGTATTATAACCCTTTCTATTAAGCACCTATGATATTCTGCAGAAAGACAACATCTTATATATTTCTTATTTAAAACTTTTTGTTTGTGTTGAATGATCTTTGTCAATTTTAGAATATGAAGGCATTTTTAATTCGTATTTTATGTAATTTTCTTGGTATGTCTAGACCTAAATTGTTTATAAAATGTTCATTTTATTATAATTCACTATCAGATGATTTATATTTTAGTCTGGAATATTTCAATTATGATAGGATTAAATCTCTCCTCTCTTCCTCCGTACAGACATAATTAGTTTTGTTTTGAACAATTTCTCCTTTAAATAATTGAACCTGATGTTTTCGTCATGGGCTTCTCTTGTAAGTGATTTTATGTTTTTTCTTTTAGATTTATAAGTCGCAGTTGATGTCTAGGTCATTTCGTCTGCAATTTTATTTGTTTATTTTGTGAATTCTCTATAGAAATGTTTTTTACTTTTCTCTCTCTTGATTTTTCATTTCTATTTTTATGAAATGTTCCCCGTTGTTCATTTCTTTTTAATTTGTTGCTCCTTGCTACAATATAAAATATTTGTGTTCTGCGATGTTTCCATTGTTCTGTGCTGCAATTTCTTAATTTTATTCATGTTTGATTGTTTCTCGTCTTCGATTAGGAAAACTATAATCATCAGAGTTTGGCTGTGAAGGATTTGTTTTCAGTAATTCACTTAATCCAAATGTTGAGATTCTCTCTTATAGACGGAGTAATGTAGATCTTCATCGGGTCATTTTCTCTTATTTATTAATTTTATAAATTATCTTTTCTCTGAAAAAAATTTTCACTGAGTCAACTGTTCTGTTTCTTTTTAATCTTTTCACCAAAAGCGTGACAATTACGCTGCTAATACTTCACAAAAATGTTTTAATATTGTTTCTTTGAATCACTTTACCAAACACAAGACAATAAATCTTTTAATGTTTCACAAAAATCTTTTCTTATTTTTGTTTCTTTTTAATATTTTCACCCAAAGCCTGAAAATAAACGATAATTCTTTTCTCCAAAATGTTTTATTTTTTATTCTTTTCAACCATTACACCGAAAGCGAGTCAATAAAACTGCTAGTTTTAAACGAAATGTTTTATGTTGTTGTTTTAATCATTTCACCCCAACTATAACTGCTCATACACAAGTGGTTGCTGAGTGTAAAGAATTAAATAATAAAATCCATTATTAATGCGCAAGGTAGATAAAAGAAGAGGAATCATGACGACTGTAAATGCCTAGTAACGTTTTAAGAAATTTCTGAATATAAAATTTGGATTGAAATCAAAAAGCCTGAGGCGTTTTCCACAAGTTTTATTTTCTTAATTTTTAGTCAGACTCTCCTATGCATTGATGTTGTTTTCTTATATATCATATGTCATTCTGGTAAACTTATCAATCACCATATTTTATAGTTGACTACATTTTTGCTGCAGTCTCGTCAAGCCGCAATGCTCTGTGCTATATTTGATTAATCAGTACCTATCCAGCCTTAGATTTGAATATCAGAGTGTGTCCATATTTTTCTGCATTATCGGTTTCTCTCCTCTGTTCACAGAAAAGTGTTCTCTAGCATATTTTATTTTTTTCAGATTCTCTTTCGTCTTTCTTTAATCTTTATGATGTATCCTGCTGAAGAGAACGTTTTGTTTTACATCTTTTTACACATAACTACTGCAGCTCTGATCTGAAGATTTTCTATTTCCGCGCATTTGCGTCTTGCCTTTACACGCACTTCTTTCTGTTCTCTCTTTTTATTGCCTCACATATTATGCGCCATTATTTGCTAGCTCTCTTTCATTAGATTGAGAAAATCACTTGTAATTCAATTATGTTTAATTTTCTTAATATTTTATATTGGCATGTGTTCTTTTTGCTGTTGTCACCAGCGACCTTTTGCGAATGTTCCAATTTAAGATTGAAACTTCTTTCATATTAGAACCTGACTTTATCCACGCATGATTATTTTCAAATGGACTCCCTGTAGTGTTTTTCGCATTGCAAAGAAAGAATTGTTTTGTAACATTCACCTTATTTTCCGCGTGACAGAGAAACGATCGATTTCTAAATCAACGCGATACGGAATTATTGAGTCCAAATCATTTTAATGATTCAGTAGTCTGTCCGTGATGAACTATGCCGTTGTTGTTGTTATAGGAAAATAGATTCCAATAGTCACTCTTAGTTTCCTCGTCGACACACTCAACAAATCCGGATGATCCACCTGCCGAGATTGCTCGTTTTATATTAGTTCTAACTGGCCAAGATTTACATATGTTACACGTTTGTAATTTATGAAGTACACACACCAAGGACGCTCGTGCGCTTATTGTCGACTTCTGGCACTCTTCACGCGACACGCGTTCGCGCTCGTTTCCGATTCGAAGGTAGGCCGTTGTTAATCAGTTAACTTTCTTTCCTTGTTCAACCAGAATATGATCTAGCTAGGCACGGTTGCTATATTTGCGTAAGCGTCCGCTATCCTGCTTGCATATCACGCATCCCACTGGTTGTCTCTTTGAACGGGGTACTGTAGAACCCACAGATTGCTGCCTTTCACTTCCGCTTATTTTTCTAAGTTCACGTGTTATTTGACACACGTCAATTCAAGTTTTTTATTGCCTGTTTAACCGTTGCAGAAACATGTCACCGTCATTTTTACGTAACCAAATTCGCAGCATCCCGAAATATACACGCTAATTTTAGCTTCCTATAGATTTGAATTTAGGTTATCTCTGCCAATTCGCATTATAGTGTTATGTATTCAGATCTTTTTCGTTATTCGAGCTTTCTGTTTTGTGCGCATATACCATTGTAGTCGCCATATTTAATGTCTTTCATTCAAATTTCACTTTAAAAAATGTATCATTTCATTCCAAGTAAAGTGATGAAGCCATTAATGTGTTACTGACAATGAAAGAAAGTGAAAAAGCGTTGCTGAAAAATAAAAGAACAAAGTTAAAAAGAGAAGATCGCAGTTTGCGGGGGATAAAAAAACTGTAAAAATCTTCGCGAGTGAGAAATGAGCGAGCAGAAACTGCTGGTGGAGGTTTTGCTGATGTCCCTAGCAATTTCAAGTCAAAGATAATGAGAACAATCCTGACAACGTAGAAATAAGCATATGTACGTGGATTCAATGTATCCGAAAAGAGAGCTCAGAACAATTAATACGATAACATTTAAGGAAACTGCACAGTGAATCTACGCTACTTTTTCAAAAAATCATATGTAAGTAAAGGCTTCCACGTTTTTATTATATTCATAATGTGACACATTTTAAAATGTTTTAGCAAAAACCTTAAAATATCAATTAATTAGAAAGTTCCTTTATTATTATTATTATTATTATTATTATTATTGTTGTTGTTATTATTATTATGTCACTTTTCATCATATTTCTATTTCTGCTTTGGTCTCACTACCAACCAAGTCTGCGGGGAGACCTAAGGCAGGTAGTGGCGTGTTGTTATGGCTTCATTTCATGTTTTTCTATCTTCCCTATCATCCCCAGCATTACATAGATAAAGTTTTCCTTAGTGTGTGGGCTGTACTTAATAAGACAATTTTTGTATATCTCTTAAGCTGGGGTTTCCAGGGATTCTTTCATTTTTTTGATTTATTCCATTTTTTATCATTCCAAGTGCACCTACTATCACTGGCACAACTCTTGTTTTCAATTTCCACATTTTTTCTATTTCAATTTCCAGGTCTTTATATTTTGACAGTTTTTGAAATTCCTTGATTGCTATGTTACAATCCGCTGGACAAGCCATATCAATTAATAGACAAGTTTTCTCCTTCTGGTTTTTAACAATAATGTCTGGCCTGTTTGCTTCAATTTCTCTGTCTGTGTAGATGGTGTAATCCCATAGAATGGTTACATCTTCTATTTCTGTAACCGGTGCTGGATGATGTTCATACCAGTGTTTGTTTATAGCTTTTCCATAATGTTTGCACATTGTCCAATGTAAATATTGCCCAATTCTATCGTGGCGATTTTTATATTCGTTTGGGGCAAGCACAGAACAGCCTGAGATTAGGTGGTCTATTGTTTCTTGGTGTTTATCAAAAAACCTGCATTTTGGATCCATATTATTATGCATAATATTTGCCTGAAAGTTTCTCGTGAAAAGACTTTGGTCTTGTGCTGCAAGTATAAATCCTTCAGTTTCAGACTTTAATCCAGATGCACGTAACCATCGATGAGTATTAACTTTGTCAACATTGGATTTATTGGCACGTACTGGTTATTGGCCATGCAGAGGTTTATCTTGCCAGCGCTGTTTCATCTTTTCAAGAGCTTTATCTTTGGCTTTCATTTTCATATTTTTTGCCGCAATAGTTGGTTCTTGGCTTCTGTTTTGCTTTTCTACAGAATCTACTAACTGTAAATCTTGTTTGTATTTACTGCCTTCTTTTATTATTGAATATTTTTTCTTTCTTTCTTCATGTTGCCTTACTAATTGTATCATCCAATCCTTTGTTGTTTCTATGTATGTTAGTAAGCCAATAGTTGTTGTCTTGTATGACAATTCCAGCTGAATAAGACCCCTTCCACCTTTTTTACGGGGTATGTATAGACGGTCTACATCAGCCTTTGGATGATGCATCTTATGCTTAGAAAGAAGCTTTCTTGTTTTAGCATCCATTTGCCTGATGTCGTTTAGAGTCCAGTTTAAGATGTTGAAGCTATATTTGACAACTGGGATGGCAAGGCTATTAATGGCCATGACTCTGTTCTGTGAATTTAATTCAGTTTTTAATATCATTCGTAGCCTTCTATAGTACTCTTTACGCACTATTTCTTTCATTTTTTTATGGTGAATGTTTTCGCTCTCATTTACACCTAGGTATTTATAAGCTTCTTCTGGTTTCAATTCTTTTATTGTTACAGCAGGGTCTAGGCTAATTGAGGATGTTTCTTGTATTGATCCACGTAAAACTGTAGCTTTAGCACATTTATTCAAATTAAATTTCATTCCAATGTCTTCGCTGAAGCATTATACAGTTTGCAGAAGATCTTCCAGCTCATTATCATTCTTAGCATATAACTTTAAGTCATCCATGTAAAATAGATGGCTTCTTTTCTTTTGGCCTATTTTATAACCACATTCTGTCTTATTAAATTGAGTTGTTAGTGCTATTAATGATATGCAGAATAGTAAGGGAGATAAAGAATCACCTTGAAATATACCTATTTTGATGTTTATTTCATCAGACTTATAGGTTCCATTTATATGATTGAGGTAAAGGGTTGTTTTCCATATAGACATACACTGTTTGATGAAATTGATGATGACGGGCGATATCTTTAAAATCCAGTAATGTGGCACACTATCGAATGCCTTTCGGTAATCTATCCAGGCAGTACTAAGATTTTTCTTTGTACTGTAGCAGTTTTCCAGGATCATTTTGTTAATTAGCAATTGGTCTTTACAACCATAACAGCCACGTTTGCACCCTTTTTGTTCAAGCGGTACCATGTCATTTCTTTCTAAGAATAAATATGTCTGTTTTGTTAAAATAGATGTTAGTAGTTTATATGTTGTCGGAAGACATGTAATTGGTCTGTAGTTTTTCAGGTTGTTTGTGTCACCATTCTTGGGTAGAAGAAATGTAATTCCTTTGGTCATCCATGCAGGAATTTTAGTGGGATCGACAACCATTTCTTTGAGTTCTTTCGCTATTTTTTATGTGCTGCATTTAAATAATATAGCCAAAAGTTAGGAATTTTTTATTATTATTATCATTATTATTATTATTATTATTAATAATAATAATTATAATAATTATAATATAGTCATTGTTATTGAGTTTCATTATTCTCATTCTATTTAATATAATGATAGTTTTCAATACACGAATTTCTGTCCGAAATATCAGTATCAGTTATTTTCAATTTAGCTCGACATTCCATGAGCCTTTTAATTTTTGCTGTTCGCCAGGTATTGAACTCACAAATCTTTATGTTGAGTCAATAAATGACCTGTTGAAGATGTTAACTTTCTGTACACAAATGACATACTTTAGTTTGGGATCAGACATACCGGAAAGATGAAGTCTTAGAAGTGTGGTTGCCATTATAAGCAGCAATGGCTAACATTTATATGAAATATGGCACTGGAATCTACATCACTAAAGCTAACATTATAACCGAGATATATAGTTTTCACCTTCATAATCTGGCCACACCAGAAAGAGATCCAGCTACTACAGGGTCATGTGAAACAAAAAAAAATAATCGATACATTTCATAACGGAGAGAAACACGAAAAAATAGAATTCCTGGATGTACTAATATCTAGAAGGGGTTTCGAGACATTCGTATACCGCAAGTCAACATGGACCGGACAATACGTCAACTTGAATTTCCACGGCTCATACATCGTAACAAAAGTAATCATGCACTCTTTACAATATCGGGCAAAAGTCATAAGTAGCGAATTAGAATCTTATGAAGAAGCAAGTTTCATTAAAAGCATTCCCGTACAAAGTAACAGCAACCCTGGATACATGACAGATCTTCTGACAAACTGCAATACTACAATGAAAAATGATAGCAACACTCAAAAACAGCATAGATTTGCTAACCGTATGTGAAAGGATTATCAAAAAAGATGCAAAAGGTCGGTGATTCATATAAGATCAGGACGAGATTCAAATGTCATGAAAAATACACAGATACCTTTGACTAGTAAGAACTCTTTTTTACTTTTTTTTATCATTTCACCCCGAGCAAGGCGGAAACGCCACTGATGTGCAGGGGGTTACATAAATGTAAAAAGATTAATTAGAAAAGAAACTAGACTAGAAATTATATGGGCAAATAAATTATGATTTTAATCATTGTTATTGTGTCATTTTTTTAGTTCGACCATTCTATCATAAATGAAACCAACATATTGTTTTTTTACCTTGTTTTTACGAAAAACTTGTCTGAAGTTCTCTACATCATACAATATACAAATAAAAGTATATATTATATCTTTATTTACATTTGATAAATTAGAATTAAATGAACTAAGGTTAATAAAAACTTGTGATGAAAAAGTGCTCATACCCACAGTCTCAATCTTATGCAAGTATACAAACAAAAAAGAATAAAAACATGTAATATATTTTAGGTTTATTCAACATTAAGATTTGTTTAGGTTCTCAATTAGATTTCATTTTTGTATTGTGCATATATTTTATGTGCGTTGTGGTATAGTGGATATCGGCTCGGAACGAGAAACCGGGGAGCAGAGTTCGAATACCAGTTGAATCCATTGTATTATCTTACGCGCAAATACTCTTGGGAAAGGTATTAATCCGTTTCTTCCTTCCAGTTATGGGAAGTTATAGCAAGGACAGATTGGGTTCTATAGCCTTGGCTGGCGATCAGTCTCCCGCAGAAAGCAGTGGCAACCTACTGCGGGATAATCTTCTGCCCAGTCAAACATGTCTCTTTCGAGACATGATCGCTCAAGAGCACGTAAATGGAAACAACTACAAATATTACATACAATACAATCGCAAAAAATATATAAGCAAATAATACATAGTTTACGTAGAGACACCATAATAAAACAAAGATACAAAAATGTAATATTTTAAAATGTTTTAAATGAGGAAAGGCAAATGCGGGAGATAAATGCAATGTAGAAACCGAATAACAAAGATAACCTCAAACAGTTTAGCATTAAGTTTTGAGGGAAAAGGTTATTATAACAAAGAAAAGAGTACTGAAATGTTATGTCATATCCGAATTCCTATATAGCCTGACTGCAAAAAAATTATTCAGAGTTGTATAAAAGATATGAGAAAACAGAAATATGGTTTCTCTGAATCCTTTTGCGTGAACATGTGGGTAACTTTGCAATTTTTAAGAAAATAAAAAATGAAAAACCCGACATAAAGAGAAATATGAAATTACTACCTTACATGAGGCTGAATGTGGCCTGGAAGTATAGGATACTCACAGGTTATACTGTAATACTAACCTGATGAGGAAAACAGCAAATAAACTAACAAGAAGAAGAAGGTAAGATTATACTTTAAAATTATAGGAAATTTATATGATTAAAGTTGACTTTCGTACTACTATAATCACAGGGTTCTGTTAAAAAATACAAAAGGGTAGCTCAACACTAAATTTCTCAACCCGAACAACTTTCATCCTAAAAAAAAATATCGATAAAAAAATATTGGAATCCATACCGAGAATTAAGTAGTATGATAGCAAATATTCTGCAATATAATTACATATATATACGCTTAGGACACACATTTAATATATATATATATATATATATATATTCTCTTCTGCCCTTCAGCTTACCTAAATAGTTTAATGCAGGTTGCAGATTACTTTCCCGGCATATTTGGGTTTCTAAATACCTTCCGAGCCAAAGATTTGCAAACCAACTGTACTTAAACTACCTATTTTATAGTTTTTGAGAAAAAGTACATCTGGCTTGATAAGCAGTTGAACAAGGTTAGCATGACCAAAACGTCAACCTCGATGACTTGTTACTTTGTACTGCCATAGCAGTCACATCGAGGACTTCTGAAAGAAAACTTGGGCTAAATCCCAGTACGATTAAAAGTTACTATCTAACTGTTCATGCACACAGATATCATCTCAGACCAATAATTTAAAGCCAACTTGTTAACACTGTTGTATTGCTATTCCCTGATGACAGATGCGAGGAAGCACTCACAGGATAATGAATGTGAATATTGTAAGGATGTTGTAATAATTGTTCATTACAATAATGTGCCGGGTTAATAATGTTTGGTTATCATTAACTTTGAAGTGGTTCAGAAATTTAATCGGACTGAAGTCATTTGTGTAGCCTTTTCGATGAAATTCTGAAAAATATTTATCAAATATGAAACAACTAAGTAATATTAAATGTTTATTGATGAATCGATTTTGCATACGTGACGCAGCGATTACAATCTATGAAGGTCGCAACTGGTAGAAATTACGGGATTTAGCTAATTGAATATCTGCTATAAAAGTAACGATGTAATCACGAATGTTGAGTAAAATTTCTTCTAGTAGTGAATATTTATATTGCTATAATCATTAAAACTATCTGATGAGCTATCAAAGAGAATTGTTTCTATTGAGATTCTAACACGAACATAATAAAAACTGATGTTCTAACATTAATATTTTTAATCAATATCACCCTATGCATGGCAGTAAATCCGCTAAAACACAGGCGATTAGAGCGAGTGAAAGAATTAGGAATATAAAACAAATAATGTACAAGCGAAAAGAGTAATCAGGTGGAGAGCAAATAGCTATTGACATTAGATTTAAAGTTTTGCAAATTATAGCTAGCAGGGAAGCATGTAGTGAGAAGGGAGTTCTACATGCAAGAAGTACGAGAAAAATGTTGGCATAGGATATATTTTTGACATGAGCCAGCTCAGATGTAAATTGAAGATATCTTGGACCCATTATAGTACTGCACTGAAATTAATAAAGTCTACGTGACATAGTGTAGGCCTGAAACGAAAAATTAACATGAAAGTATTTATATAAAATATGAAGAAACAGAGAGAAATCAGAGAGATCCTTGTGGTGGTTGAAAAGTGACATAAGCGTAGGTGCCAGTTCATGACGAGTGCCAGTTCATGACAATTAACGCGGCTGATTATATATATATATATATATATATATATATATATATATATATGTATATATTTGTTTTTGTTTAATCCGAAGTGAAAGAGTGGGAAGGTAAATTCCAAGAACTTGATCCTAATCAATATTAAAAAAATTTAACATTAAAAAGTGATGCAAGCAGAGTGCTCAATGTATTGGAGGGAAAATGTAAATCCACCCAGGTGATTCATGAAGCCCGCATTTCTCCATCTAACAAAAAAAACAAAAAACTTAAGGACCTATATCGGTATGTCCGCCGGTCCTTTCAATCAGTGACTGTATAACCACAGGTACTCGTTTTCAAACCCCGGTCTGAGGTATCAGGCAGCCCTTTCGCGGGCATTCTGGAAAATGAAAGAAAAATGAAAGAGAAAGGGCTGGATCATGAAATTAGCTGGAAACTGATAGATTCAGCCCGTATTCCGAGGAATTTTCGTGATAGGTGCTGTCTATGTTTACTGGAAAAAATTTCAATATTAAAATTCCCCCACCAACACCGGCTACTGAATCTTAGGAGGAAATTCATCAATAAGTGCCGCCACAAGGCAAATTTGTTGAATACTTAAATTTAGAATTTAAATCCTCGTTGACTAGATGTTAGAATATATATTATATAGATTCAATTTAAGTTTAAATCTTAATTTAACTCTAACGTTAACCATAAAAAGTATTTTAACCACCTACCTTCCTATCCCAAGCTCCTTTAATTGCCTATCTTCAGAAAATATGGATTCTTTTACTAAAGCCCTTTTTCCTTGGTTAACACATATATGTACATATATATTTTTTCTCTAATATTTTTTTCTGTAATATTTTTCTCTAATAATCTTTAAACTGATAACTTCCTGTAATTGGCATTTAGCTCGCCTCTACCTAAAAGGTTTAATGAAATAAACTTAAATAAAAAAATTTTAAAATCTTATATTGAAACCCATTCCTTCAAACAGCCCAAAATCTTAACTTTAAAAAGTAATTTAACTCATTTAGTTGTCTGTCTTTATAAAATATGAACTCCTATTCCTCCCCTTTCTAAATATACCATTTAAACACCCTGTAACCCCGCGACTACCATCTCTGTCCTTTTTCACTTTGTGACCGTTGTTAATCTAAAACCACTCCACACTCTAACGCAGGGCCTTCGCCATTTGGAAAAAGAATGTCGCTGACGTGACTAGAGTCTCTAATAGAGATCCTATGTCGAAGTGTACATCCGACACCATTGGATTTTGAAAATTTTCTCTAATTTATATATATATATATATATATATATATATATATATATATATATATAATGTGCGTCTAAAACATCCTTTACAAATAGTAAATAGGTTAGTGGTATGTTCCTTTAGAAACGTAAACGGAAACTTTGAAAGAAATTCACAATTATTTACAAACATCTTTGAAAATGATCGAAATAGTATCATACACATCAATAATAAAATAATGCGAACAAAATAAAAATTATGTATGATTTCCTCTTAAGCCACTATAAATTACTCGACAATTAAAACTCATCTCAAAATGCAGACAGCAAAATAACATTTTGCTGCATTATTTTAAAACAGTATAAAAAAAAGCGAACACCTTCTAAAAACATGAATAATTCATTTTATGAGCTAATACATAGGATTTGGTACATAACTAAACAATATTACCGATTCCCGAAAAACAGATAAATATAAATAAATATATAATGAATCATATTAAATTTAAAAAACAAACAAATAAACTATCTTTCGAATGCACACAATTATTATTTCTGCATAACACACTCTAAATAATTGAAAATGTAATCGTTACAATCTAGACAAAATCATTATGATAATACAATATGCATCGAGGTCTATAATGCTCTACTGACGGCACATATTGATAGTCCTGCTGATCGCAACAGGCATTGTCCGATGTAATTTTTCAAATATTTCACATACAGTTGCTTCTCGGTATCGAATTTGATATATATATATATATATATATATATATATATATATATATATATATATATATATTATCTTCATAGACCTGGTCATTTGAAAGTAATATACCACATTAAAATACTTATAATATATTTATTAACGAAAAGTTTAATAAGAAATGGTTATGTGATGAAAAGCGTTTAGTGTGAGGTTTTGTTTAAAATTTGATATTGGCACCAGACTTTCCTACTAACTTTACAATCTGCCCTGGTATCGTGAAAAATCTTATATTCACCCTTCATGTTCTTCCAGTCTTCGTACGGTGCAGCAGACTTTTTTCCCAAACCAAACGCAAAAAGTCAAAGGATTTTTTTTGGAATCCTGGTCGACAAATTATATATACAAGTGGATGTTACTATCTCTCTCTCTCTCTCTCTCTCTCTCTATATATATATATATATATATATATATATATATATATATATGTGTGTGTGTGTGTGTGTGTGTGTGTGTGTGTGTGTGTGTGTGTGTGTGTGAGTGTGTGTTTGCGTGTTGAGGGAGAAATTAATAGAGTGTGTGTGTTTTCAGATGTACGTGTGTACGTGCGTACATATGTTTATGTAATTAGACTAATTTTCTAACAAACATATTTAGGTTTTAAAAAAATACTTCAACACATTGAAATAAGGACTAAAGTCTATATAAACATATGTCATCAAATCCATTGTTGTTTCGGTATTAAGTTTAAAAATATACGTCAGACGCTGTTAAATGCACAATCTTAGATACAATTTGAAAATACTTTATTAAACTATGTTTAGTATTCTTCACATTAAAACATGCTGAAATACCCATATAAATGTTTAAAATAACCTCCGCTTGATTCTACACACACATGGTGTGTGGGAGCAATGACTAACAGACTTTTTAATATAAACCCACACGGTGATTCGTAGGACGACATGATACGTTGAATACATTTTACAGCATCATTAATGTGTCTTGCATAAATCACATGTTTTAGGGTGGCCAAAATTTAGAAATTCTAATAACTGCGACTGAATGTTGTTTTAACCTAACAGGCATATACAACATTCGTTTTCGTATTATCAGGTGTACGTCGTTGAGCAGAGCTGGAAGTGTGTTCAAAATACTATCCATGACGTTAGCTCCTCGAAGTCGTGCTAGAGAACCATAGAAACTAACAGAGTCACTTAGAATTCCAATAAACAAATGAAGCTTAAACTGATGCTAGCATCTAGCGTATTGTACTCCGTAGATTCCGATCTGCTCACAACTGTTGGTTGTGTGAATTAGTTCTTCCATCGCTATCAATGTTCCCTCGTCCGTAATCAAAAGACAAACAACGTATCAGCAGTTTGTACAAAAATATCCTTGCAAAAGTTCTCCCGTCGTGAGTAATCGGTAGGGGAATGACACTGCACACGATGCAAGTGGGACCCGTTTACAGGAGGAACACTTAAAGTACAAGTGATATTAGGCGAGTGTTTAATAGTTATGTGCTGGTTCTTGGGTTGTATGCAACAGTCTATTAGAATAAGCGGATACTGGTCTTCCTCGACACATATTTTGCTGTGCCAGGTTTCCTGTTTTAACATGCATACAGTCTGGAAACGCAATCTGAAGCAGAAGCTCAACTTTTCGTTCCCATTCGCGAGACCTTCTGTAAAAATCATATTTGAGTGCTCCCGATATGAAACAACGTGGAATATTTCTCAGGTAAGTAACCACAAAGCACTTTAAAATTTGAGCAATCACTTACCACATATGTACACAAAGGACAAATGTAGCGTGGTCTATAGAGCAACACAAAATATCTACCGTCAACTTTCATTAAACTTAAAAAATAAAAAATGAAGAAATTTTTGACATATGTTTACATGTACTATTGTTCTTGTTTGCTGTCTTTAACCGAATGCTGAATATGTAGATATATGACATGAAGGCATTTATTTGCGCTTATATATATATATACACACACACATTTATAATATATATATATATATATATATATATATATATATATATATATGTTTCTGTGTGACAGTTTTTCCATGGCCTTGTGCGTGCTTATAGTTTCAGTTTTTTTTCATATCAATATTGAAAGAGACCTAATATTCATAATATTTTGTTGTTTCGATGAAAAACATATCACATCATTGTCTTTTGGTTTTGGTTTTAATATATTCTTAAATATGAAAAAATGGTAATGATCAGAAATCTTCATGCCTTATGAATTGTACAGTATATTTACAGAATTATCTGAAAATCAATTATGAATTGTAATGAAAAGGGTCGTTTCATATTGATTCTAAATGGTATTCTGCATGCAATGTTTAATAAATGGCTCGATGCAAATTCGACAAAATCACCTACTTTGAATTCTAGGAGACAACCAATTATAAAAAACACCAACTTGAAAAATAGTGAAAACATTTTTTCTCAATGATTAAATAATGTGAATATATTCCCTCCACATTAAATGTTTGGTGTGTGAACGCAAACATTAAAAAATATAATTATACATATTGAATAACACAACAATGTATAAACTTAATTGATTCAACTAATTATAATACAGGAGAGAAGAGCATTTAAAATATTATAAGTCAGAAGAAGATTTTCAGAAATTTCTTCATTTGGCTCAAGTATATTTGCGCTTATCTCACATCAATCTTAACATTGTAATAATGGTAATCTCAACCGTGAATTATTTCTTTAACTAAGTGAGAGGTTCTTTTATTTTATTTTTTATCTTATTGTTTAGATTATGGGATAATTTTTAAATTTCATATTTTTGTAGTCCACAGAACAATAACAAATTCACATGCAGTTAATTTTTATAGTTAAAAAAAATGTCATCAAAGTTCAGAGAGTATCGAGAGTTAGCAACATTTCATTACAGAACGCAATACACGGCGTCTGTTTGCTAATAATTACCAGCTTCATTACATTTTCGCTTAACAAAAAATCTCATGAAGAGAGTTGATATTATCTCAACAGCAAACATATTTTTGTAGTCCACAGAACAATAACAAATTCACATGCAGTTAATTTTTATAGTTAAAAAAAAATGTCATCAAATTTCAGAGAGTATCGAGAGTTAGCAACATTTCATTACAGAACGCAATACACGGCGTCTGTTTGCTAATAATTACCAGCTTCATTACATTTTCGCTTAACAAAAAATCTCATGAAGAGAGTTGATATTATCTCAACAGCAAACTTTTTGCGAAGATGTATTTAATTTGCTGTTTGATATGTTCATGATATATCAACAATTTTGGTAGGTTTAAAATTAGATTATATCGCGCTTAAATATTTTCATGATTGAAAAATTTAAATGTAAATATATATATTACAGTTTGAAATTTTTTAAATTTATTTTTTATACGGATAATATTTTCTATTTTTTTAAATGATGAAAAATTGGTAAAAATTTATTTTTTATGCATATGAACATAGATTTCAAAATCATGTTTTTAAAATTTTCACATCAATTAAAATGTTAAAATGCTGCTTGGTTGGATATAATGGAAAAACACTTTTAGTTTGATTGTTTGGTAATAATTTTAGGTCCAGTATAAAGTGAAGATTTTCTGTTTATAGTATAAGATATGAAGACATTTTCTACATCCAATGCTATTATAGTCTTTAAGTTTATATGTTTTCCCATATTCATAATATAATCGGTGCAAAGCTCAAAATATACATTTGATTACAGATGAAATAAATCAAGCATTATGTTCTGTCAACTTCAACATCGTTTCAATAGAACGTATGTCAAACGCTAACATCAAATATATAACTTATTATACATTTAACTATTTTACATAAGTACAAACACACACTAATATACACGTATAAATACAAATATGTAGATATCAAGAGATATACAGGGAAAGAGAGATTATATGAATAGGTGCTAGAAATGAGAGATAAATAGACACTCTGACTGAATTTCAGAAGCAACCTAACATCTGGATAGGTATTTAATTTTGACAAATTTTCACATCTTTCTATCTCTTCGAAATTATACCGAGTCCCTGTCCACCTGCGATCAGATTTATCTATATAAGAAACCATTTGGATTAATACAAAGAACAATTAAGCGTTAAGTTCGTCAAATTCGATTTATTCTCCTTTGAACTCACGCCATAAACTAATTTTAGGAATCTCACTATTTGCTCTTATCGTATTTGCAATTTCAATGACTGTTCCAATATAGACAGACGTATGAAGCCGAGGTCCGTCCAACAAGAAATATTTTTGGCTACAATTCGAAAAGGAAATATCTGTTTAAATATTTTCCCTCGTGGCATTTCTTCAATTTATATTATGGCAAAAGTTGCATAGACAAGTTTAACCCTGTATTTTGTTTCCGGGTTAATTCAGATGATTTATAAGTTATAGTAAAATCAATATATTTTTTCAAAACATTTTAAAGGAGTTTATTTGCAAAGAGATGATAAAATGTTAAATATTATATTCAGAATAATATCTATTAAAATATTATTTTTCATCCAACATTCAGTAACATAAACACATTATATGTAAATTAATTAGTCAAACATTTATGTTATAATCCTTGTGTGTTTTGGTGCAGCGAGCTTGAAATCCGAGAGCAGATTTCGATTTCCATCCGAATTTGATGCATTCACTTGCCGATATACTTTTAAGAAAAGTATTAATCTGTCGCTTTTCTGTCCAGATATAGGATAAATACAAGAGATATTGTGTTTCATAGAATTTGTTGACAACTAGACTACCGCAGAGGGATTTTCTCGTCGACGGTCGTGACGGCACCAATTGTGACAGTGCCACCTGGATGGCCGGTTGGTTCGGCCGCTCGCTGGTTCGGGAACGGATTCCGCTCCGATGATGTCGAAACGGTACCCGCTGTGTAGGCGCTTTCGGATCGCTGTTGCTGGTCAGGATGATCTCGTCGCAAAAGCTGGTTTTCAAGACGTCTATTGCAAAAACGGACCACTGTCCACGTTGTGATTTGATCTCAGAAAAGTGCGTTGAGATAATTCAATAGCCGTCTCTCCACCACAACCAGACCGGACACTGAAAAAAAAAGTAAAGAAATGAATAAGGTCGAACACGACTTGAGAGTCACGAAGAATATCTTATAAAAGAATACAATTGTCAGAAAGGCAGTTTACAACGGAGAGAGAGAAAGTTCGTTTTCAAAATATCAGAGCTTCCAATTTTCAAAATAAAATGTTTTTTCTAAGTTTAGTAAATGTAACAGAGCTCATCAAATTCTCGTTAAAGTCTTTTCACGTATTCTCTAAAATTGGAGCTGTTCTTTCTCCAGGTAACGAGAAAAAAACAAAGTTCTTTCGGGTCCTTATTGGAGTATAACGGAGTTTACCGAAGTTGAGCGAACGCGGAATCAGAAATTTCGATTCTCCCATGATTTAAAAATAAGATAACGTTCTTTCAGGATTCCTATCGAAGGTGCATTTTTCAACATTAACTCTTTAAGTTAATGGGCGGCAGGCTTCATTCAACATTAATTCTTTAGTCATAGGTTTGGTGGTAGGCAACCAGCTGTGGTTCATGACTTCTCCATTTGGGAACTGTTTTTCCACAGTCATTACATTTCGACCCACTAAAATACTGATTTTTCTCTCCGAGTCCGGATTTTTATAACCATCCCCAATTCTCTCAGGTGATTTGGCCTAATCAAAGCTTTTGATTAATGAGATTATTTCGCATTGACAGGGAACCATGGCTCAACGAATGAGATATCAATAGCTCACATGACATAATGTCTTTCTGTATTCTTTCTTTCGATTATATCATTGGTCTTCCGATCCCATAGCTTCTGTTCCCAGGAACATTTTTGGGGGTCTAATCCTAGTTGATCTCATGAAGTAAATTCTGAAATTTTGCTATGGCTACTTACAAAATTTTAACCTGCCCGAAAGAAGAAAAATTATATTTCTCTCTTTCTTTCCCTGCTGTAAGCTAATTTTTTCCCCGGATTTTACAAGTACATGGTAGTAGTAAAATAGCTTTTTAGATAAAAAAAAAAATAAATAAAGCACAGCAACTAATACCACCAATATTAATTTCTCTCTTTCTTTCCCAGCAGTCAGCTAATTTTTCTATTACCCGGATTTTACAAGTATATGATAGTATTAAAATGATTTTTACAGAAGCTCACATCGGTAATTACAATAAAGCACACTAATAATACCAGTAATATTAATTCCTCTCTCTCTCTCTCTCTCTCTCTCTCTCTCTCTCTGTTGTATTAAAACAAACAAAAAATATATACCAGTGGGAGATAGTGTCACATGCCATCTTGTCTTAACATAATTACAACTGAATAAGTTTATTCCTCAGTTTGGTGCATAAAAATTACGGCCTGATACCACATCTAAGCAAAGGTAAGTACTTTGCAACTATTTTGCGGGATTGGTGAAAAATTGAATCTTAGCCCGAGCGTTCTCTCCATAAAAAAACCTTGTGTCACAAGACAATGTAAATAGCATCGTTGGCAAGTGTGTACATTAAGATCCATTACTACTCAGCTTAGACATGAAGATAACATTTCAGTCACAGGAGTCTGTTTCAAAAGACAACTCTCCATCACAAGCGGTTCGAAGGGAATTTTCATCTTACTTCTGGAATAAGAACGAAATAAAGAGGGGTTCTTTTCTGACATGGTGGAACTTAGTTGCAAAGGTCTGAACAGATGGAACGTAGATTCGCGTTCGTCAGAATAGGTAACATCGAAATCTCTATACTGTAACCATTGGTATGTGCAGTTTCGTTTGTGCTAAAACTGATGCCGTGCTTAAAATGATTAATCGTGTACAAGGTTGCGCAATCACATTTGAAGTCTGTCATGTTGGGAGTGTGAAGATTGGAAGCTACTGACCAAATTTTAGAGCAGCTCTCCATTTTTAATCTATATTTTCCTTGTCAACCTTAATTTCGCTAGGTGTAGCTACTCACTTTCAGGAATGGTTTATGGTGCAGTGGATATGGGCTCCGAACTAGAAAGCGGGGAGCCGAGTTCGAATTCCAGTTGAATTCCTTGCATTTACTTAGGCGCATATATCCTTGGGAAAGGTATTAATCCGTCCCTTTCCTCCAGCTATGGGTTAAATAGGAAAGATTGGGTTCTGTTGCATTGGCTAGCAGCTAGTTTACCGCAGGAAATAATAGCAATCTACTGCGGGATAAGCTTCTGCCCAGTTATTTACTTGATTTCCCAAACGTGTCTCAGGTGAACCCTCGGACCCATCCAACTATCGCCCTATCAGTCTTCTACCAATATTCGGGAAAATGTTCGAGGCTATAATAAATGCTGAAATAGTTCATCATCTCACCGCCCACAAACTGTTCTCCGACAGGCAATATGGATTCCGATTTGACAGGTCCACAGCCGACCTGCTAACTACTGTAACGGAGTACATGCTACAGGCCCTTGATGAGTCTGACGAGGCTCGCGCGGTTGCTCTGGACATCTCCAAGGCTTTCGACAGGGTTTGGCACCCTGGCCTCCTATGCAAACTACGCGGTTATGGTATTACCGGTCGCCTGCTTGACCTAATCCAATCTTTCTTAAATAACCGCAAAATGAAGGTCGTTCTGAATGGGCGTGCCTCTTCGTCCTACAGCACGAATGCTGGTGTCCCACAAGGCTCTATCCTGGGCCCAACGCTCTTCCTTATTTTCATCAACGACCTCCCAGATGAGATCAAGTCCCAAGTAGGCATCAACGCAGATGACACTACAATATACTCCCGCTCCAGTAAGAAACCTGTCGTGGCGGACAGACATAATCTCGCTGCTGACCTTGAGCGGGATCTACACTCTGTGGTGAACTGGGGCAAGAAGTGGCTTGTCAACTTCAATTCATCTAAGACCAAGCTGTTGTCTATCAGCCATTACAGGCAACCTCTTCTGCCTCCCATAAGCATGGACCAGATGATTCTCCCGGAGAGTAATACACTACGCCTCCTCGGACTTACCCTGTCCTCTGACCTCAAATGGAAGCACTATATTGAATCCATAGCAAAATCTACTGCTAAGAAGATTGGGTCACTATGTCGATCCAGGATGTTTTTTCCACCTGAATCCATCCTGCATATATACAAGTCAACCATCCGTCCGTGCATGGAGTACTGCTGCCATTTATGGTCAGGTGCCCCTGCCGTTCTCCTCAGTGTTCTTGACAAGCTCCAAAGGAGAGTCTGTAATGTGATAGGTACTGATCTGGCGACTCGTCTGCAGCCACTTTCCCATCGTCGAAATGTGGCCTCCCTCTGTCTCTTCTATAAATACTTTCATGGCTTCTGCTCAGATGAGCTTAAGTCACTGATGCCTCCTCAACAGGTGTTTACCCGTTCAACCAGACTGGCAACTGGGTCCCACCCATTCACAGTCAGGTTAGCCAAACGCAGACGACAATTCTACTCCTGCAGCTTCCTCTCTCGCACTTCCCGCCTGTGGAACTCACTCCCGTATTCTTGCTTTCCTGACGGCTACGACCTCCAGAAATTTAAAAGCAAAGTTAATACTCACCTACTAACCACTGGCCTCTAGCTCTCTCCCCTCCCCTGTATAACCTTCCCTTTCTCTCCGCCCATGTACCTGTCATTGCACCTGCTTTCTCAGCTTTCTATTGTTCCTTTCTAACTAGCTTGTACTCCTCACTCTTTTGTAATTAATCTCTTTACATTTATGTAACCCCCTGCACATCAGTGGCGTTTCTGCCTTGCTCGGGGTGAAATGATTAAAAAAAAAAAATGTATGGCCCTTACGCCACTATTTGAAGAAAAATATTCACTAAGTATTTAATTATTAATATATTCTTTTTATTCTATTATAAAATATAGTTATATTTATCAGGTGGTGAGTGGTTTCTGGCTTGTGTTGTGTCAACACTCAGTTGGCGCTATTGAGACAGTGGTATTGACTTGACGGTGTGGTTCCTTCTCGTCGTGGATCGTCTTAAAAGCTAGACTTCGAATAAATTCAAAACTAATTTACGGTATTTGTCTATATTTCTGAGATCAGGTAGTATTTGCATTATATTATTCGGATTATATTTCTAATCTTTGTTGACATTTGAAGATGCTATACCCAGTGGTTGTAATAAAGTGTTCCGTTCGAAATTCCTAGAAACTGGAGAAAGCAGGAGAGTACATCAGCAAAAACCTCGAAGAAATAGCAACAAATATGACGACAATAGTCCGAATAACGTAAACATTTAATTAACGGTGTGTGATGATGTATTTGAATATATTCGGGATGTGCTTCATGGGACTGACTAATATTTTTTGTAGTAGGCTTTCATATATAAATTAACTTAAGATTTGTTCTGACTTGATATGTTACTGGGAAATTACCATGATTTTTGTGCTTAATTAGTTCCATGGTGCTAAACGTGTCTCCGATTTAAATATCAATTCCAAATTGATTTCCATTGCACTGGAATGCCTGGCCATATATCGAATCAACAACGTTCTGTTTCATCACAGAATATATCATTCTGTATAGAGTAAACAATGTATTTGCATATTTTCTTCAGCTGTAAGTTTTTTCCTGTAGGTACGTGAATGATTTTGTCTCTCATAGGATGTGTCTCTCTGAACTATCCTGTAAATTTTGTCGTTATATTTTCTGTAATTATCACATGCAGTAAGCCCCGCTCCCTTATTATGTACAAGAAAAAGGTAGTTTAAGTGACCAATGTTTCTATTTTAATTAAAACTTATTTTGCTCACGGGCTTTGTTGATTGAATTCTTAGGATCCTTCTGGAGAATCACATTTCTGTAACCTTTTATTTTGTCTTCATCTGTGAAGAGATTGCCCATCATTCACTACATACATGGGGATTTTATTACATATCATAGTAAGATTCACTTTATTTTAAATACGGAAATATATTTAGAATTCCTTCTGATATAATATATGAGTAGCACGCTCACAAAGGAGAGTTGTTTTTAAATGCCACCGTTACCGCCTATCTAATATCATGATTATGTTTCTCCTTGTCGAATCAGTGGAAATGCAATTAAATAAGAAAGTGTCTTATTCTGTTATCAGAATCAGTAGACGAAATGAATCAAACTCTTTGTGAAGAGCCAATATAATTTATAAATATTAAGACATTTCGTATTCAACAGTTTGTAATGAAAGGATTGTTGTTGTGGGGAGAATTATATAAAAGCTGTTGAGCTGCGTTTAACACCTGCCCGAAACAGACAAACAACTAATACACAACCCGTTTCATTACAAATAAGGTTCGAACTTAAGAGAACAGCTTTGATGATGCGTCGATATCAGGGAAAGTAAAGGCTTAAGTGACCTAAGTTCCTGACTTGATGCTGTTTCTATTTAAGATGTTGTTTGAAGTTGGTATCACTGTTTCCGTTTCACTAGTTCGAGACTGACTTTCATCTTTTCGTCTTCTCTGAAGCGATGTGAGTAAAGGATATTTAATCAGAAAATGTCTGACCAACGGATGTCTTGACTGTATAAATGTATAATTTGAACTTATCCTCTAACGTTAAGGTATCAATTAAGTGTAAATGATTGAGAATGAAACGAAACATTCGTTCTTCTAAGAACGATGTTATCTGTGTAATGTGAAAATGAATTGATTGATTTGTTTTTAAGGTTTACCAACCTTGTGTGTATTGTTTAAATCCAAACGATATCTTTGGATCTGAAGAATAGTTCCTTTAATAGTTTACAAAGTAAATATAGTAATAAAAGTTTCATTTTAGATAATAATGACGTTCATATACAAATGTAACTATTTCACCCATAGTTACGAGAAAAATTTATGAAATCATAACTTTCTTTGCAGTATTTTCATAGCTCGAATTTCCTATACACAACACACACATATCCAGTTATAAAAAGAAACTAGCATCCCAAAGCTGAAACGCATCTCGTTATTTACCTGGCACATTGTTTCGTTATTTCGATGAGCAGACAAAAACATTTGTTCTGATGCGATACAACCGAAAACCGCAAAAGTTACTTGCATTTGTGTTTATCAACCTCAGAATGCAGTGATAATTCTCTTGAAATTTTGAAATTTTAATGTAATATCTCTGCACCTGAATGCAGGATACTATTATCTCTAGAGATGCGATAGTGAGCATACTATGGCAGATGATATGTGTAAAACCACCAATTTTTGCGAAATAGAATATAAATTCACTTAGAATTAGAAAAGAATTCCTTTAAATTAATAGGACAAATTGAGGATTTATAACTGATACGTATTTAAGGCTTGGCAATGCTGTGCGCGTTATTTAAAACCATCATTATTCCTTTAATTTTAAAGAATGTTCTTTTTCATCATGCCATATATATTCAGGACGTAGGCGATCATGGCACTTTCTAATTTCTTGTAACTATTTATCTCTTAATAATTTTTATCTTTAATTTCCTTTCCTAAATCTCGCTCGCTAAATAGGCTGCACATTGTGTTTTTGTCATACCTGCCTTCAATCAGTAAATAAGTAAATTTTCCAAGCTTTCTCACTTCAATCTAAGTCCTCGCAATATTAAATGTCTCTTACTGATTTACATTATGTGTATTTTTGTCTTCATTTTCTCAAATATCTTAAATTCTTTTGCCTGATATATCTGTATCTATGAGAAATTTTTTCAGTCTTTATAGCCAGAAAGTATAAGAGATATATCATAATAGTTCAGTCATATATTCATTGTTTCTAACGTATTATTTTATCATAATTATCTTAGGGTAAGGAATCCTACTATCGTCATGTATAAGCGCTATTCTGTTTTACTTTCCGTTTTTTATTGAAAAGATTTCTAAGTAAGGTTCTTTTTTAGTTTGTTATGTCCAATTCAACTCGATTTCAAATTCAAGTTGAATTACTTGCATTCGTTTACACACAACTAACATGGGAAATGTATTAATCCGTCTCTTCCTTCGAGTTATGGGTTAGATAACGGGACACAGCGGGTTCTCTAGGCTTGGCTGGCAACCAATCTACCGCAAAAATTAATTGCAAATTGCTCCGGGTTAATATTACGTTCACTCAATCATGTGTCTTTCGAGACAGGATCGACCAAAGCCTGTATCACGTATGGCACTGAACTGACTGATGTCCAATTTTGAATTTGTTTTTTGGGCTGTTCTTTTTGCTAACAACCAATCATTACGTCTTCGTGCTATTGGTGTTTAGTCCTTTCTTTTCGCTTCCCTTTAATAAATTCTCTATGATAATTTGTAGTTACCTTTCTCTTTCTGCTATCACCTCTGTACTATCCGCATATCTTAGGTTTTAACATTGTGGTCACCAGTAATGAATCGTGTTAGGGTTTCTGATTTGCAAAAAAATTTCCTCTGAATATAGTTTCAGAAATTGCGGTGAGAAAATGCCACCGTGTCTCACACAGTTTTCATACTAAGTAACTTTTATTTGAAACAGAAGAGGTTGACCGTACTATTTTCCAGGGGTATTTGTTTGTAATTGTAAATAACACACCAGATTTGCATTGAAAATCGAAGAGCCGACTTACATTTTCGAGGAGCGATATAGTAAACCACCGAAATATCTAAATATATAGCACCTGATATTTATAAGATAACTACTAAGTAGGTAGTCAGCAGTTTCGACGTTGCACAATTTTCGTAATCATATGAAAATCGGTTTTTTCAAATTGATATGTCCATATGTGACATAACGAAAAAAGTGGACATGAAAAAATGTGACACCAAGAGAGTAAGAGAATCAAATAAAAACAGTGAGTGTCTTCCTGATGTTAATTACACAGGTCCACAAGATTTTTGGTGCCAAGTAACAAAACATTTTTTTAGCAAAATTGGTAGTGCTGATTCGGAAATTAACCTGATATTTGCATGATTAGTTAAAATTTTTGATACACTAAAATTGCTAATTATTGGAAAAAAGATCAATTTACGATTTTCGCTGATCGCATATTTTAGTTATTAATGGTCGGAAGAACTCATACATTTTATGGTAGACTGCGCAATTTATGCCAACCATCTGAAATAAAGTAAGAAAAAAGTAATTATGAGTAAAAATTTAAAAAAAGAAAGTACCGAATTTTTTCAGTTTTTCGCATACATTTAAATTTCGGCGAGAATTAAAAAAATATATATTTGCAATACAGTTCATTAGTAATACGCTAATATGAGTATTAAGGTTCATTTTTTACAGTGCCATCTAGATAATTTTGCGGCATTTCGAGTGATGAACAGATACCATTTCCATCAAGTTATCAGAACAAAGAAAGAGTGCTGCTAGTGATGGCGGGTAAAACAAATAATGGCTGACTACTGCTGGAGTATCAAACCAGCATTAAATAACATCAGCATGATAGACAACAAAAGAGATATTTTTACCACATTTCTTATGTACACAAAGGTTATATTTTTTCTGTTAATTTATTAAGTGATTTGATGAATTATTTGATGAGCTTGTGGTGATACGCGAATTTTATTTATCGGCCAATGGGCAGCCCAGAATGAAATACAAGTGTGAATTCCCAAGTGATCAGCTGTGATCCAAAAAGTCGAATTAGAAAGCATCGCCAGACAGAAAGACAGACAGACCCAGACAGACATACAGTGACTGACTCGAGAGAGACGAGAGTAATTATTAACTCCCTTGACCAAGTCAAGCGGCTTACTATGCTCGTCGCCCTTCACTCTCTTTTCCTTCTTCGCTGTCTCAAAATGACTTACTGACCAAAGGAGCGGATACATCAAAGACATTCCTTACTTACAATGCTCCCACATTCCCAAGCCTTAATTCGCTTTTCAGCATTTTATTCCTATGAACATTTTAATGTCTGTTGAACCCATATGTAAAGGATTATCTAATTGTAAAAACATTAATTGATATGTGTATATATAAAATGTTATTTCTAAACTCAAATTGCTTTTCTTTATTTATAACCTCTTTATGACTGATATTGGGCTATCTACAACGAAGACAAATTCCGTTAATCTGCAACAATATACTACTACTCTTCAAAGGAACGACTCCCCACTATAAAGTGGCGACCGCGACGTTTGTCTGTTCGGATCACGTCGGAATCGCCCCCTATAACCTTGGTATGTTCAATTGTCTTACGTTGAAAGACTTAGAGTCTGATTTATATCAAAATATATAGTATCACTCAATAGACAGAACAGGGTTTGTTACCTTAACTATTAATTCAAATATTTCTGCGATTATGCTTTGAGAAATATTTCCATTGGGGAAAACCATATAGACAGAAAACAAATAAAATATAAAGCTCTTTTTTTTAAGTGGGGCACTTCTGTACAGAAGAAACGGTATATAACCAAGAAAAAGAGAGGTCATGTTCAGATTCAGTTTCCTCAAATTAGCAAAAATGATGATCGTGTCTCGATAACATTTCAATATTTTTACTACTGTTATAGATGTTTTTCTGTTTCCATGTCCTCTAAAGTTTTCTCATTGCTCACATGTACCTTCTGTACCAGTCTGAGCATCGTTATGTAGAACCGGCGTTTACTGTCACATAGGATGTCTGATATGAATATTTCTCTTAATGCAAAATTTCTCTTTCTTAATACATTGCTGAAACTTTGGAAGACAGCGTTTGGTAAATGTTCCCGAAATATTCTACTTGTTCTACTTGAGATTGTTTTAAATTAATTTTATTCTGGAATTAAGGAAAAACATTTTCAAAGCTGATGCACCAACCATCACTTTCTTATAAGTGTATCTGATATTTTAATTTTACTAGAAATGGAAATTAACTCATTAAAACGAAAGATAATTGTGAATAACTTTTTGAATACATTTTAGAAATACGTACTCCGAAATAATTAAAATTCTTAAAATAAATCTATAAAAATATGTTAACAAATGCATGCCGTTCACAATTTTATAAAACCTAATTCTTCTCTGAAATGTCTTCATATCTTGAAATTCGATTTAAAAATTTAAGGACCTATTTGTAGGAAATATTATGAGAAAATTCATGGTTTATTTCAGTTGTCAAAGATGTTTTTACTGTCAAATACTATGAATAAAATAGTAAATAAATTTTAAACTTGATCCTTTTTTCTGTCAGATAATATTTGTGTCTTCATGTCGTATAAATAAAAATAAATAAGCAGTTGTAATTAGTGTGCTTATAACAATTATAATTATCATTAATTCACTATTTCCAAACTTATGAGAATCAACCCTAATTTTCTCTTCTGCAAACACAAAGCGTGGCATTCTCAGTGTATATAAGCACTTCACAGCGACACGCCATCAACACGTACGTCAAGGAAAATCTCGTATTCTTTTCCTTTTCATGTCATAATAGTAACATGAATCTCTTAGCATTCAACAAAATGTAACTAAATTATTTGAATTCTCATTACAAACATGTATAAAAAGAATCATTCGAGAAAGATTTTATACATTTTGCATCTTCTTCTGCTTATCCTTCTGTGGGATTATGATTTATGTTTGATTTATGGTTGACGCCAAACTCACAATTTTCCACACTATTACTGCCTTTTCATATGTCCAACCTCGCATACAACCAGGTAACATGTAATACATATTTTTCAGTTTCCACAATTTGCTGTTTATCCTATTTGTGAATAACTTTGAATATTTAATTTGTAGGGCTTTAAAATTATTAACTCAGATTTATATACCCATCATCATATTGTACAGGCTCCATATTAATCTCCAACAGAGAAGCCAAAATTTTGAGTCTCTAATCAAATTCAAATATTTATACCAATCCCAAGATAAATCCTGGGAAAAATATGCAATACATACAAGAGTTACCTCCACTCCATGTTCCTTATCTGCCTTTTAAATTGAAATTTTAAAATAAACATGTTTTAATTGAAATTTTTATTTTAGCTTTATTGAAATTGTAAGTAAAATTCTTTTATATATTTCAAACTGAAATTATATTCATAGGAATGTAAAACTTTCAGATATTTATACAAGATTCAATTTATTGGCCATTCTTTGAGCGATCGACACATTTGTAAACAAAAGTTAATTCACTAATTTCAAAATCTTGCAAAAATAGAATATATACCTCTTATTCGTTTCTTTTGAAAATAATAAAAATTAATGTTAAATTCATCTGCTTTGAAACAAGTATGTGTTGTTTATGGCACAAAGATTAATGTATTTCTTAATAAAAAAAATTTAATCCTTGACATTTCAAGTATGCAGTGGTAGTACCTATTATCAATCTATCTGGTGTTATGGGTAAAAAAATAGATAAAATCCGATTAAACGTTTCTTCAGGAGAGCAAACATTGAAACAGGTGACCTTTTCATGATACGTCTTTTAAAAGTTTCCATGGTAAAAAAAAAATCTGTTTGACATTAATAAATGAATGAAAAATTATTTGAAATACCTTAATTTTAAATTGTTTGTATGAAACTATTTAATTTTTTAAATTAGTAGAGAAATACTTTTTTAATGAATTAATAACCAAAGACATTGAGTAACTGTAAAAAATGTAAAAGATTGAAAATTTAATAAGCAAAGAAAAAATGATTAAAATTTTTGATAAAGATTCATTATTTATCGATTATTTTTCTTCTCCAGAATAGTATATCCTAAATTTATATTATTTATAAATTAAAAAAAATAAAAATAACGTAGTTTTGCTGTTTTTTATTCGGAGCAGATTTTCGTAGAAATTGTTTCGTAATAAAAAAACTACCTTATATACATTTCTTCATGAGTCCTGTATTTAACTAATAAAAATGATATAGATAATGTGTTTCTAGAAGATTCCTGCAATTAATTAGTTCTAGGAGCAACAGGTGTAAAAAATATTTTAAGAAGATTTTCTAAAATTAATAATTGTTTAAATAAGTTCATTCATTTGAATATAAGTCCTGGAAGTTTCATTAAAATAAATCACATAGCACTTTTTTGCAAGAATTTTCAAATTAATGTGTCTTTCAACTCCAAAACACAACTTGCTTAATATTACGATTTCCATAAGTGGTATATTATGTAAACATAGCGTGAATCGCTGAGGGAAAAACAAAAGAATATTACTGAAATTCCGAACGTGTTAAAAAAGATTAAACTTTTTAAAAATTAATGAGAACATAATATCATCTTTCTTCCTAATAATAGCAAAATTATTTTGATGATAAACTTACTCTTTTAGGTTTTAAACGTTTAACATCACGTTCTGCTGTTTTTTATTTTTTAATGTCCGTGTTTAAATAAATATTAGACAGTTTAAATTTTTGCAGGGAAGTTTTTAAATGGTTGTGATAATTCAAAATTTGGGAGAAAAATTCTAAAGCTTGAATAAACTTTTTCAAAATACGCTTAATATAGCAGGTGCTTTATACATATTTATTAATGAAATAAGAATCTCATAATAATATAATTAACAAATCAACTCCAATAATGCTATTAGCATTGAAGGATGAATAAGCGTTATAATTATGAACTTATTCGAACAGGAATGTATAATATATCAGAAGGAGCTTAAATTTTTGTCCTACAGTTCCGCGCAAAGTGAAAATGCTCATTCTGTCAAAATCTCTTTCTTATAAGCACTTTTTGTCTGTGGGACCTGCTTCCGGAAGTTTTCTTTCCTGTCATCTACGATCATCAAAAATGTAAACACGACGTCAGTTTTTCTTTTCTTTTCTTTTAGGAGTTAAAATAAAGGAATTTGGTTCATTTAAGAAATATAATAAATGAACTAGGCTCATTTATATAGTAAGAAGTTTATGAATAAACGCTGGTCCTCAGACGAAAGGATTAAAACAGTGAACAGCAAATTTGATATTACGGAAATGAAGTAAATAAACAAATGCTTGTAACATACAAAGCAACGGATCATTGTGAATTTTGTAAAAATGATGTAACATCAAAAGTGATGTTACATCATTGCGATCTTTTTAAAAATATAAGATGAATTTACGCAAAATTCAAATCTATAACATAACGTATACCTTGAATTATCATTGACTAGATTGGGACAAAAATGCTGTAAGAATAACACAGTAAAAGATTTTTAATGTTTTCAAATATAAATCAGAAGAAAAAGCTAGTGTAAAAACTAAAAGATATATGAAAGCGCTCACGTTGCAAGTGTTAACGGAGAGCAAATTTGAAAACTATTAACAACTTTGGTTAAATGTAGTAAAACTTCCAAAATTTATTTTGTAAGTAACAATCACAAATACAATCACGTAAGCATGCCAGAAAAGTACATTTTCATTGATTAATTTTGATGATACTTTAAATGAACTTGATAGATAAGGCTTCATTTCAATTTTTACTTAGGGTTACCATAACTACACACACCGGAAGAATGGCAGAGAATAATAAAACTACTGAAACGTTGTGTTAACACAAATATTAGGATCAAATGGAAATAACATACATAACCACGGAGCAGCACCCCCACACAATATATAATATATAATTCATTGCATAATCTTTTTTTACTAATTATTAACAATTTGCAGTCTATGTATAGCCAGAATATAATTAATTAAATAATAAAAATTAATATTAAAATGAGAAAACAATTTAACGGATTAAACCAAGATAATTATCATTTTTAATATTGATATTATATGTATTGTTGTGTTTATGTAGCTTTACCTGTAGAGTCAAAGTAAAAAGTAAGAAGACACCCTGACATCTCTAGTAAATAATTTTGCGGATTACATAACCAATCAATTCATTTGTGTGTCCGCCTCAAAATAACTTGTTATTCCCCCTAACTGGTTATTAATCTTAGGAAAAGAAGCAAGAAAATGTATAACAGGAATAATTTTCCCCATTTTCCTGCTAAACAACAATCACTGTAGACTGATTTTGTATGGCATATTGTGTAACCCTTGAAGTTTATAGCGCGTCAGGGTTATGAAAACTCTTTGATATAAAACTAATATTTTATATAATCTCTTAGCAGATTCTGCTTGAAAATGATGCTAAATTTATTTATACATATATAAAGTGATAACATTACGATTGGAGTTTTTGTTCGTACTTTTTTCTAATGCGAACATATTTACTTAAATATTTATTAAAAATATACTGATTAAATAATCGCATTAAGCAAGTCAAAATCGATTCGTACGAATCCCAATTTAGATTGTAAGAAACATGTTTTGGCAGTGTAATAATTGCGAATGTAATCTGTTCTAGATTACATTAGATAAATCGGTAAATGTATTTTGGTACATGGTTGGAAAAAACTTCCACGTACTCTTTCCACTTTCGTGCAAACGATCAACAACTAAATGAACAAACGTTCGTTTGTTCATCTTTACGCAAAATTAAACTTAAATATACAGCAGTGAATATATTCGATTATATAAAAAGTAACTATTTTACAAAAATGGTTTGACACAAATAAAATTATTTGACACACTGATATTTTTTTAAAAAATGCATATCATATTCTTATGTTTGATGACAATGTTTTAAAACAATACAGTTATTTTAACGAGTATAAATGAAAAAAGCCTACGCCCATTTATGATAAACAGAAACCATGCTATATTAAATATCTACTAATTGCTTAAATATATGTAGATTACTTTTTTAAGTACAAAGATAAGATTCTAGTGACAGGTGTTCTTCTCAATTAGCTGTACTCTTTAAATTATAATATCTGTGTGAGTGCGTGCCTCTATGTGTGTGTGTGCGCGCGCGGGCGTGTGTGTGTGTCTTCGTGTGTGGGAACCTACACTATTGATTCAATGATTTAACAAATTCTTTTTTTGAATCAACATCTTCGTTCAAAAATGGATTGAGCACTTTCTATGACAACTGATTATTAGTGTAATTTAATCTAAATCTGAACTATAACTATACAGTATATATATATATATATATATATATATATATATATATATATATATATATATGGGGGGGGAACCTATACTATGGATTCTATGATTTAACATTTTTTTAAGTATATACGATGGAATTTAGTGAATCCCCTGCAAAAATTATATCTGTATAGTAGAACAGCATATAAAATTTGTAATAATTAAATATTTTTTAGTTTTATATCCTCCAAAATATCTAGCATTAACAGAGGCTTGTTCTTTAGGCACTATTTACAAATCGTTCATCTGTTTCCATTAAACAATTCTAATTCATTAAACACAAATCAGCGACTAGTTTCTTGAACACTCATTGTTTCATTAGAATTCAAAAACTAGACGAGACTCTCTCTTAAATCCGTAAATCGATCAAACCGCTGCTGATACACATGGTACTTTTTTCAATTGACTTGATTGCGTTTTAATTCGCACACTGTTTATTTTGTAGTGAAGCAGCATTTATCGAATACGCGTTTTCAATTAACGAAACATCCCAATAAACTACTTTAAGCCCATTATATAACCACCATTAACCAGGGCGGATCAATTTAATTCTTTATTAACTATAGATAAAGAAATACATGCATTATATCGCATCGATTTTTTTCTCTTTAGTAATCTAATGAAGAGTTTTTAAAAGTGTTTTTTTTTATCCGCTTGATAACAACTCGTCTATTAGCTGGAATTGATCAGCTCTGAATAAAACAGTGGAATAGCTTTCTGGCCGCTGAGCATACATCTGCTTCTGCCAGTTTTAAAATGTGTGAACGCCGTGATGTAAGGGAAACTAATTAAAAAAATTCTTTTAATTAATTAATGTAATCGATTTTAGGGCTTTAAACTTGCGTCAGCTTTAAAGAAAAACTGTATTATCGCCTACGGTAAAACGTAGTCTTTTAATGGCAGTTGCTAATGTGTAATATATGTAGAAATATTTTTATCTACTTCTCTTGTTCCCTCTAACATCAAGGTGATATATTAATATATAAATACCTAACCAGGAAATGTATGAATTGGAGACAATATGGTTGAGCATATACAATGATTTAACTAAATTGGAAGTTTCATAACCGTGGGAAGAGAAAGTTGAATCAGAGACTCGAAATCGATTTGGATCAACAAGAACTGGCTTCAGAACTCTAAAAAGATTATTAACAAACAGTTAGAAATCATTACAATCAAATGTTTATTGAAAAAGAAATACCAATGAATGAAAACCAACTTGCACACAGATCAAGAGATCAGAAGCATTAGAAATGTGTTTCTACGGAAGAATAAAAAAAAAATAAAAATAAAAACAGAAAATGAAAGCATTCTGTAATAAGTTTTGCACCTTTTTTCCTGAAAGAGATTCATCTAAATGTTTTAATTTATATTCTGTAATATCATCACATATGCCAGAAGAAATCATTAGTGTTTTCAAATTAAATTCTTATTTTCGATATTTTCTTGATATGCAGGCAAATTAACAAGGCAATACACAACTAAAGTCAAACTGTAAGTTAGTTTAAAATTATGAGAAAAAAGAAAACGTAATTAAGGAGAAAAAACAGTGAAAGACAAGAATTAAGAAGACAATATTACGAAGACAAAAAGGATTGACAATGACTTTAATTATTTGAAAATAAACTAGATTAGAAACATGTAGCCAGAGTTTTCACAGATTTAATCAAACTTCTACAATTAAGCTCTTGTATAATCTCAAATATACATGCGTTTATGTTGAACAAACTCATCTAATTTTAAAACAAATAATTTTGGAATAGAATGGATGTTTGCTTTTGTTGGCTTAGAGGAATTATGAACCTTGTCATAAATAATTTATGTGACAGCTGCGAACATATTTCTTGTATCTGGTTAAAACATGGACTCTTTGGTAGGCGTATGTGATGTTAGGTGTCATTTTTCGATGAAAAATATACTTCGAAACAATGATTCAAGAAACTGTTAGCAAGACTATCAGTTTACTCAACTTTGTTTTTTTAATAATTAGCCTTGTCAATTTTATGAAGAAAATTACGACGGCCTTAAAAGAATGTTTGACGGAATAGTTTGAAAATGTTTTATTTTTAAGTGAAGGAAAGAAATTCGAGTAATTTTACCAAATAAAACGAACTTTAATTGATGTTTCCACGTCAGAAACAATTTATATGGCATTTCATCAAGACCATATATAAATGTGTGGGAATGGCACGTTTTCTAACGCTAAAATATACCTTATTGAATCACATGTAACTGTAGCTATTCGTTACTGGAAATACGTGTTTTAACATAAATCAATGAGAAAAGACAAAAACGTGCAGAAAATTGTTTCAACTAACACGCGTAGTTTATCGTCATTAATTAAAATTCCTGTCCCCCAATAGCAAAGCCGTTCGTTTATTTAATTTTTTCTCTAATTTTATCTTTATCTCTTTCCTTCACCGTGTTTACATGTCTCAAGTCATTCACTTTGTGGATAGTAGCTGGCATAGTTACGCACTCATTGTTTGTGACAGATGCTAACACCAGTCACATTCAATTGGTAGAGAGTTTGATCGGAAAGCAAACGACCTGTCAGGACGGCATGCGATTTTAATTTGATTTCGTCAAAGACACGAATAATGCACTATTCTATAGCAGGAGCAGGAACTTCACAGAAAAACAATGACAAAATGGTTTTGACAATAATGATGAAACAGTTTAAAATTAGTATTCTACTTTGTGTAATAGCATCGGAATTTAAGATTGTATTCATCCTAAATAATATATAATGATGGAGGCTTTGATATCGACGATTACAAGATTTTTAATGTCCACAGTTAGCTTGTGTCTAAACAGTGACTATACAGTATGTAAACATAAACGTATAAATATTAAAACTACTGCGGTATATATATATATATATATATATATATATATATATATATATATATATATATATATATATATATTATGAATTATATTTTATAACATGTACATAATTTTTCTATATATATCCATGACAAAGGTACGTTTGTTTTGACACTGAATCTTCAATGTCTCATCAGGTGGTATGTAGAATAATGGAAACCCTCTTTCCTTATATTTGGTTAGTTTAGTTAGAGGTGTTGGTCGGGGTTAGTGACAGGGGAGGTGTCTCTGACCGTTGGAATTTTGGAGAGGGTTTAGTAAAAGTGGATGATTAATAAGAGTCTTTGACCTCTAGACAGATTTAACGTTGTAAGTTTCATATCGTTTGGATTTTCAGAATAGCCGGTCGGGTTCGGAAACGGATATTTTTATTTAAGCAGAGTCTTTTTAATTAATGTAAATTAGTGTATTTAATCTTAACTTTGGAGTTAAGAAATATATATTTTATTTTAAATTTTATTTTTAATTATTAATTAGATCATAGATTGGAGACCGTTTTTTCTATTAAATTTTAAATTTTAAATTTCTATTCTTACATTTAGTCTCTAGTGTATGTGGTTGGGGCGTGGGTTATTTTTTTACATACCACCTGGTGAGACATTGAAGATTCAATGTCGAAACAAACGTACCTTTGTCGTGGATATATATAGAAAAATTATGCACATGTTCTAGAATATAATTTATAATGAATATTCACAGCTCTATATATTATATATCGGGCACTCTTTTAAATTAATTTTTTGGACGTTGTAAGAATTATTGCTGTATTCACTCGGATATATATATATATATATATATATATATATGTGTGTGTGTGTGTGTGTGTGTGTGTGTGTGTGTGTGCGTGTGTGTGTGTGTGTGTGTGTGTGTTGTAGCGTCTAAAATTAGGGTTTAAAAATTGAAAATTCAGTATCTCTGAATTTAACCATCAAATTTGCGTGAACCATACACTGAGAGAAGACATATACCTCCTCAACAATTTTGCTAGACATCATGTTACAGTAAACAATAGAAATGTAATTCATTACATATTTACTTTTTTCATGTATCCAAACTTAGGGAAATAAACAAAATTTAATATCAATGTTTGATCATCGGTTCTTCTGATAAAGTAAAGGAATCTGACGTCATTTTAACATTACTGCAACAGTTTCCATTATGTGTCCACGACAGAAACTTGATTCTTCTACTATATCGGAAATTGTAAAACTTAGAATGGAGAATAATACGGTACAACAAATTGATTATTAGGGAAAGCGTTCAAAATTTTTGTTAGCCGAGTTCCAAAGTTGTATACCGGTAGCAAAACCAATAAGAAAAACAGGGCAGACCTTGAAAAACAACTGTCAGGAAGGCACCTCCAGGCATTAAAAGGCTGTTTTTGAATGGCCCAAAAAGTTTTTGAAAACGTTAAATACGGCATTATGGTTTCAAGACAAATTGTATCAAGAAGATTGCATGAAATTGGCCTATTTACACGCTGTCCGAGGAAAACCTGCTGATCTGCTACAAAAACAAAATAGCAATGTTGTTATTCGTGAAAAAGTTAGTACTCAGGTCAGATGCTGATTAGTCCAATTGTTTTTCAATGAAGAATCAAAATTCAATTGTTGTGGGGATGCTAGCATGCAAGATATACGACGACCAACTGGTGTAGAAATAAATAGGAATTGTACAAAGAAAAAAAGTGAAATTTGCTATAGGCAATGTAATTGTCTTTGGGATGATTTCTGCTCTTGGAACTTTGCTTTTTGTAGGTGTAAATACGAGAAGACAAACAACATTGTTAGTACTTTACGTTGTTCCTATGTTGCAAAAAGTTGGTATTAACACACCCGCTCCGAATCTTGACATCGACATTGTTGAGGTTGTGAATATTTACTATCTGTGAAAATCTCACTCGATGCTTAGTTTTGAAAATACTGAATTTTTCATTTCCGTTCCCCTAATTACTGACTCTACTATATATATATATATATATATATATATATATATATATATATATATGTGTGTGTGTGTGTGTGTGTGTGTGTGTGTGTGTGTGTGTGTGTGTATGTGTGTGTGTTTGGAGAGAGAGAGAAAGAGCAACGAATTTCGGTCTGAGTGTGGCACATTCTTCTTCGCAACCTGTTGGAAATGGCGCCAAAGAAACATTAAGAAAGAACTATACATTATAAAAGAAACGATACCACATAAAGATTTCAACAGTATCAAACAAAATAGATTGCATGTATAACCCGAAGGGCATGTATCACATATCAGGATGTTGATATTGCACACTACTTTTAAAAAGTTTAGGAAGAAAATATCCATCAACAATGGAATGTGCATTAATAATTACTTGACATACGAAACTTAGTATCCTCATAATATATTTCAAGAATGTTTTACTAAATTTCCTTCAAAATAGAAGAAGCAACTCCGTCAAGGATTGGAGATTGCTTCCTTATAAAGAAGAATGGGGTAACAATATCGCACACATACACAAACACACACACACATTTATATATATATATATATAGAGAGAGAGAGAGAGATTCAGAGAGAATGAGAAGTAATGCAAATATAAAACCAATGTTATCACTTACATCACGATATTAAAAAGCTCTAGACGGAATCTCCAGCAACAACGACTTACATTCATCAGGGTATACGTGCACGCACACACACAAACTATCCTAATACACTAATATATATATATATATATATATATATATATATATATATATATATATATATATATATATATATATATCCGACCTTTTGTCACATCCTGTCTCAATGGGTGGGCTGAGGTTTAATGCCCAGAATTCTACCCGACCTCGAAGCTGACAGTCAATCTCTCTGTTATTGGAGAGTGAAAAACTCGAACGAAGACACGACTGAGCAGAAAAGGCAGGCTTAGTGCCCACTGACACATATGAATATGCTGGGTAAATTTTGACGATGGTTCTATTGTACAATAGATTAATATTTACATATATAGAAGATGGATACGGACGAGAAAAAATATTACCTGACCCAGATATATAACATTCTTAGGAGTAGACACTGCTATAGATCCAATATAATCGTTCTATGTCAGTTCAATTGAAATATTGAAGCCAAGGGGTTGCAATGTGTTGCTCTCTAGAAGATTTGAATCAACCATGCTAATGACTGGGGAGAAATGTTCTCTGTTCTCTTAAAACGATAGCAATTTTGTTTTTAGACATTAATATTTACAAGCCATTTCATGCCCTATATAAGTAAGGATTTATTTTTAGTCTTTTCACCCCAAGCAAAGCGGCACTGCCACTTATTCGCGGGGCACTACATAAGCGTAAAAATTTAGATAAAAGGAGTGTGAAGAGATAAACGTACCAGTTACAGCGGGTGTCAGAAAAATGGCAAGTGATGAATAGAAACACAGGTATGAAGACAGGTGCGAAGTTAGAGAGAATGGAAAAGAACAATATAGTGCAAGATATACAGAGTAATGTAGAAAGAACTGGAGTCAAGTGGATAAGCGATGGGTTTTGATCTTGCATTTAAATTCCTGGAGATTGGAACCGTCAGGAAACAAGTATTCCGAAGAGAGTTCCTCGGGTGGCATGTGCGAGAAAAGAAGCTGGGTGGAGAATTGACGGCTGTATTTGGTTAATCTAACTGTACGTGGGTAGGTCCATATTGCCAGTCAGGTTGTACGAATAAATTCCAGTACTAAGGGCACTAGTGACTTAAGCTCGTCGGAGCAGAAGCCATGAATATATTTGTAGAACGGAGAGAGGGAAGCCACATCGCGCCGTAGAGAAAGAGGTTAGAGTCGAGCTGCCATGTCATTATAGATTCTTCTTTAGAGACTGTCAAGAAAACTGAGATGACAGCAAGTGTGCCTGACCATATATGACAGAATTATTTTATGCACGGACGGATGGGTGATTTGTGTATTTGCAAGGTGGATTTAAATGTAAAAAATTATTGGCCCGACACAGTGGCCCAACCTTCCTAGCAGCTAATTTAGCTATTGAATCAATGTACTGATTCCACTTAAGGTCGGAAGATACGCTAAGCCTGAGTATTACTTTCAGGGAGACTCATTTGGCCCATGCTGATGAGGAGCAGGATAGGTGGTCTCTGATAGCTGAGAGCAGTTTTGTTTTTGAAGCATTGGTATTTACAAGCCACTTCTTACCCCAGTCCACCACTGAATGTAGATCCTTCTTAAGACCAGCAGCGAGTTTATATTGTCCGCCTCGCCGACTTTCTTATTGATGCGGGAGTAGATTCTGTTATCGTATGCGTAGTTGCTTACTTTGGACCTGATCATGTCTGGCAAATCATTTATGAAGATCAGGAAGAGTGTCGGGCCTAATATAGATCCTCGAGGTACTCCAGCGTTCGTGCAGTAGAATATGGAGGCATATCCATTTAATACGACCGTTATTATGCGGTTAGATAGGAAGGATTGAATCAGATCAAGCAAACTTTCTGTGATACCATAGTCCTGTAGTTTGTGTAGAAGGCCTGCGTGCCAAACCCTATCAAAACCCAAATGTGTGGTATATGTACTCCGTGATGGTCATTAGCATATCGGTTTAGACCTGGCATAGCGGAAGGCCTGTTTGAGAATAGTTTATTGGCAGTAAGGTGTTGACCTATTTAAGCATTGGTAAAAGCCTCGAACACTTTTCCGAAAATCGGTAGAAGTCTGATAAGGCGATAGTTCGATAGGCCTGATGCTTTCCGCGTGTTCTTAAATACAGAAACCACAGAAGAGTTCCAGCATGCAGGAAACATGGAGCAAAAAGGCAGTAATTATAGAGTTTAAAGAGGAGAGAGAAGAGTTCAAGTGCATACTTCTTAAGGCCAATTACCTGGATTCCATCAACTCAACTCGCCTTATGCGGTCAAATGTTGATATAACCTTAAATACCAGAGACAGGATAATATAAACATTTTTTTCAGTTGAAATTCGGTTCAAAGAAGAAGTCGGTTGCTGATAATCCAGACGAATCAAATGTGGAGTTGGTTGAGAATCTGCGGGCAAACAAAGATGCCATGAGAACCTTAAATTTATTTATTAAGGAAAAGATGGAGGATTTGTTGTTTTTCAGGACACGTTTGCACAGTTAAATCCTTGGACCGATCTTGCAGTTAGCTATGCACTGCCTCATTTTCTTCGCAAACAATTGCTTGGCGTCATTCAGAACCCTCTTACACTCATTACGAGCAGAGACAAATAGGCTGGAAGTAGTGGTTACTGTGGACAATTGGGGCCGAACAGGTAGAAGAGAGCAAGAGAGAGAAATGATTTTGAAGACAAAACTTCCTGATCGATATGAAAAAATCAATACCATCGTTCACCCAGGAAGAAATCTCAGAGGCGCAGTCATCAACTAGGAGACTGAAAACTTTTCCCGAAGGGACGTCGCATAGGAAATCGCTAAACGCCTCTGAATCAGCTCTTTGGTAGGATTAGAATATCCTGTTGGTAGTGAGTTTATAATGGGTGGGGGATGAGAGTGATGAGATATATTAAGAGAAACAACTGCATGATCGCTTTTGTCAAGATGGCAAAACTGAAAGACCTGGCAGGAGTCAGGTACAGAGGTGAAGCATATATCTTATGGAGAAGCGTGTCCTGAGAAGATGCTGAGAAAAGCGTGAGGGGAAATGAACCTCTTGCGTAAGGGATTGGGAAAGAGCGATGGACTACTACATTCACATGGACAGTGGAATCCTTCTTTAAGAGCGGAAGATAGCCAGAGATGGAGAACTCAGAGGAGAGAATTGAGGGGTTGAGGTTAGTCTAACAGACTGCTAGCATGTCATGTGGATTTGTATTGAAGAAGGATTCAACACTACAGAAGTTGGTACGAATATCCCGGTTGTTAGTAAAAGAAATGATAAGAGGTTTAAGTGATTTAACTATGACTGGTTTAGGCTTATTTTCAGAGCAACTGCCAGTTTGATTTTTTTAGCCCTGACTGACTTCATTTTGAAACTGGATTACACAGTAGTGTCATCTGCATCGATTTTTACTTAGACCATACCAAATATATGATTGCTGATGAAGAGAAACCGAGTAAAACCTAGGTTAATGCCTTAATTGACATCCGCGTTCGTGTGGAAACATTTGGAAGCGTAGTCGTTCAAAATGGTCTTGATTTGGCAATCCAATTGGAACAAGTCAATTAAATCAAACAGTTATCCATGAATACCGGAGGTCTGGTGCTTAAACAAAAGCCCAGCATGCCAAATCCTGTCAAATGTTTTCAATAGATCTAGAGCAACATCCCGAGATTTGCAATTATTATCACAAGACTTGCATATATATTCAATGATGGTTGCTCGCACATCTGACGTAGACGTCTCAAAACGAAAGCCACATTTTTTGTTATGGAATAGGTCGTGAGATCTGAGATACTAAGCTCTTTCACCATTGATTAGATCCTTAAATACTTCTCTAAATCGCGGTAAGATGTTAATAGGGCGATAGAAGAATTGGTCAGAGTGTTCACCAGTTTTTAAATCAAAACTTATAAATGAGAACTTACAACAATAAGAAGGCAGGAAGGAGGAATGCAGTGGTTGTAAAATCTGGAGAGGACTAGAGACAGCCCATTGACACATTTATTTAGGACGATGACTCGAACGATGGCTGCCTCGCTATCAGCTTGAAATATATGAGTCTAATTTAGAAATGATGTCCAAGGCCAGAGATTGGGTTATGTTTATATCACCCAGTTAAGTCTCTTTTCTAAGTGGGTTACGTGTGTGGGTACTCCATAGGAGGCATGTGTAGTTTCAGTACACTGATTAGTCAGTCATACCAACGTTTGTGTATCGTCCCACTTTTCTCAAAAGTCAATGGCTTCCACAATTGCGAGTAAGGAAAAGAATGAACTTGGCTGTGTTACGGGTGATAGCATCTCCGATGCACAAGCGTTGTTTTATAAAGCATTATATCACGTATTCTTAAGGAGATCCATTCAAAATTATTTGATAGGTGAACACTGTCATATGAAACAGAAGTACTGCTCTTTATTTTCGAGCTGTTTGCTTATGTGCGCTTTTTAGGGTGTGTTTGGACGAATTAGATTTTTATATTATTTAAACTCCGCAGTTATATCGTTAAGTTATCTGATATGTCTGAATCTAATAAGAATTTGTTGGAAAACATTACTAATACTCTTTTATTTAATTTCATATATCGTAAATGCACATTGGTATAAAGATATTTATATTTGAGTTTACATCCCATTTTTCAAAAACAAGACTTGTGCATATGAAAACTAGTTAAGACGTAGGAAATTTTCTGAGGTATTATGGTCAGTATGTTAAGTACCATGCGTGAGAGATGCTTGACTAGGCAGAAGATTATGTCGCAGTAGGTGGCCATTGCTTACTGCGGTAGACTGGTTGCCAGACAAAGCTATAGAACCCAATCTGTCCTGTTGTTTAACCCATAACTTGAAGGAATAGACAGATTAATACCTTTACCAAGGGTATTAGGGCGTAAGTGAATGCAATGAATTAGGTTTGAAATCGAACTCGGCTCCCCGATTTCTCGTTCAGAGACGATATCCAATGCACCACAACGCACATCCTATTATGGTATTATGGTAAATATCGTAAAAATGGTAAGTAAGAATATGTCGTTGTAGAGTAAGTTAGACTGTGGTATATTTGGGTCCGTGATTGTGGCTAGATTAGTTTAATTATGAGAAAGAAAGATGACAATCCTTTCCTCATGTCGCGGTTTTGTCTTGTTTTAAGTTTTTATTTTTTACGATATAAATATAAAACATTTTACAACAGTTATCTTTGTATTTCTTTCAGTCGGTACGTCGAGTTTATAAACAAACTTTAAAATATGACCGAGGGAAACGAGGTAGAACAGATTTATATCCAATTTATGAATGTATTTGATTATGCATAAGCGTCAAGCTGTTTCACGTGAATTTAAAAATCGCCTTCCGGAAAGAATCATACAATTTCTTGTCTCACCGATTCCTTGGAAGCTAAGTGCATTATTTAATACTGAAAAACTGCTTTTGAGTAGAGCTAAAAAACAAACAATTCATCCAAAATCACACACACAGAAACACACACTCAGAATCAACTACATATAATATATATATATATATATATATATATATATATATATATATATATATATATATATATTAATTCAGATATTTCAATCCAAGGGAAAAAACAGGTTAGGTAAATTCCCAAAACCCGATCCTAATTAATATTAAAAATTTTATTTTAATATTAAAAAATGATACAGGAAGAGAGCTCCATGTAATAAAATATATATATATTAAAAAAGGATTAATTCAATGATGTTCAATTGCCATTTCGATATGAAGATCCCCACGGGGGATAACACATCACCTCAGCAACAGAAAAATCCTTTCAGAAACTGTAGAAAAATTAGTCTACTTTTCCTTTTTAAATTTTTAAATTTTCTTTTCCTTTGTTTTTTCCTTTTTATTTTCTTTTTTAATTTCTTTGCAAATCTATTTAAAAAGGAAAAGTAGACTAATTTTTCTCCAGTTTCTGAAAGGATTTTTCTGTTGCTGAGGTGATGTGTTATCCCCCGTGGGAATCTTCATATCGAAATGGCCATTGAACATCTTTTAATTAATCCTTTTTTAATATATATATATATATATATATATATATATATATATATATATATATATATATATACGTATGTATATGTGTGTGTGTGAAATAAAAAAAAACTATACATATGGGTATACAACGAATTGGCGTCAGTCATTAATTCTACCTCTGGGATATGAGCGCTCGATGAGCGTGTATATATTGGAGCCTTGAAAATTGTCTCGTTGATTTTTCATGAAAAGTAATATTCTATTTAAAAAATGTCATTGAAACAATTGTTTATTGTTCGCTTTTACTTCTTCTCATCTTTCTGAAAATGGTTTTCACCTCAAAGCTTGGAGCACTATTATCAACAGCTGTGTCTAATATGGTGTTGCGCAGGAGAAGACCCGTATGTATTGGTCAGCTCATCAAAAGAAGAACAGTCCAAATTCATATTTCTGTGGGACGTGATGTTTAATTCTGGAATTTCGTATTTGTTTACCTCTCCCTATATGTGACACTGCTAACCGGCTGGCTGGTTGCTTTACTCGCTCGTTCAGGAAAGGATCCTACTGTGATGATGTCGAAACGGTACCAGTTAGGTCGAAGCTTTCTGGTCGCTGCTGGTCGTGATGAACTTGTTACGGAAACTGGTCCTCAAGGCGTCTATTACAAAAACGAATCTACTGCCCACGTTGTGATTTGATCCCAGAAAGTCGTGTTGTGCAAATCCAGTAGCTCTATTTTTATCAGATCCAGACCAGACACTTGTGTACACTTGTGGTTTAAAAAAATAAGCACGGCACTAAAAATAATTAAATGAATAAATGAATAAGTTCGAAGACTATTAGATGAAGACGAAAGTAAGTCTTTATAATAAAAAAAGTATTAATTACAAAAGCGGAAAGTACAGTTGTCGGAACGCCAGTTTACAACGGCGATAGGATTCGTTGAAAAATATCAGAGCTTTCAATCTTCAAATAAAAATGTCTTTTCCAAGATACGTTAAAAATATCAGAGCTTTTAAATTTCTTTTTAAAGTCTTTTCGCATACTTTCTATAATCAGAGCTGTCAATTCTCAATGCAACTTTTAAAGCAACAAGGTTCTTTCGGGTTCTTATCGGAGGTTAACAGAATTTACCAACTTAGAGGCGTCTAATAGCGGCGACGTGACGGCGGCGGTGTGGGGTTGTTTTATCCTTGTCGCTTGAAAACTCTCTTCCAACTCTTAAAAATTACTTTTGAAAGCAGTGCGGGCATTTTGCTAAGAATAATCAGAAGTTTCTATTCTGTAAATAAGTTTTATAACAAAAACGTTCTTTCCAGATTCCTATCGGAGGTGCATTATTCAACATTACTTATTTACGTTAATCGGCGGCAGGCTTCATTCGACATTAACTCATTCGCAATAAGTTCTATGCTAGGCGACCAGCCATCGAGTCGTTACTCCCCAGTTTGGGAACATTCCACCGTCGTTACATTTCGACTGCAATTTCAAAAACTACATAAAATCTCTCAAATTCCCTTCATAACAGAGCGAGCTTTTCGTTGTTCTGTGGTAGGCAACAGCCGTGGGTCATGGCTCCCCATTTGGGGACTTTTCTCACAGTCATTACATTTCGAATGCAATTTCAGCAACTATCCATCCAACAACTCTGATTTTTCTCGCTGATTTTAATAACCATCCCCAATTCTCTCGGAGCATCTAGCCAACTCAAAGCTTTTCACCAATGAGATTATTTTCTACCCACACAATTTGTGGGAAGCCATGGCACGACAAATTAAATATCAACAGCTCTAATGACTAGATGGTGCTAAATTTGCAGAACTGGAGAAGCCACATAATGGTGGTGTATATTGACACAGAGAGGATGGTGACACTGTAAACTTGTAGCTTCATATGTTAGGAGATGTTGTGACAATGCCATAGATGTTGGTCTCCAGATGTCTTTTATAACACCTGCAGCCAACCTGCATTTTCTGTTGATCTCTGTAAAGAGGTCATTGGTATTAGAAACTTTTGAACCCAACAGATAGCTGCCAGTGATGGTGGGAAATTGATTGGGGCTGCTTCCCACATGCACTAGCTTGGTCTCTGACCAGTTGATGCACAACCAAAGCCTTGTTGCAACAGCAATGAGCAGTAGAACAGCATCGTTCCCGCAACACTAGTGAACTAGAGCAGTGATTGGGAATGAGACAAAAATATTTCCATTGACCTATTGTGAAACTAAATTTTGGTAAATTTTCATTTTAGGTGCCGATGGCTTTTGCCCTTCAAATTTATCCAAAATAGCATTATTTCTGTGCAAATGTATATGCTGAACTCAAATCAATTAGTTCTTGAAGAAACCTCCATTTTTTGCTTTGAAAGTCCATTAAAAAACGAACTATATCTCGCACTTTTTCTTTCCTGTAACTCTTACAAAGTAATGTAATTAACTGCAGAAGGATGTACTGCGTAGGACAAGAAATTTTGGTCGATTTCGGTTGATTTTCTTCCTTTACTGAAACTTCCGGCGATTTACTTCCTGTAATGAAAGTAATCCGCTATTGTATTTCTATGCTTATTACTTTCACGATCTTTCTTCCGATTCTACAATCTGTTCCCAGGAATATTTGTTGAAGATCTAACTCTAACTGAGCTCATCAAATAAATTCTGACATTTTCTTATAGCTACTTACATATTACAAAATTTTAACTGACCCAAAACAATTCGTTTCGTATATGAAAAAGAAAGAAACATTACATTTTTTCTCTTTTCCCAACTGTCAATCAATTTTTCTATTTCCCGGATTTTACTAGTACAAAATAGATTGAAAAATAGGTTTATACATAAGCTCCCATCGGGGCTAACAATAAAGCACAACTAATAAAACTACTAATATTAATTTCTCACTCTCCGTTGCATTAAACCAAACAAAAATATATATAATCGGGAAATAGTGTCACATATGTAGTTCGATCCACATCTACATTTAAACATAAATTGACGAGCTAAACTTGTTTAGCGGAAAACATCCTTCTGTATAGAAACAATCTCAGATGTAGAATAAAAACCCATATGAGTATTGGCCGTAAAGTAACATTGTCGAACTGTAAAGGAAACCTACCTAGCAAAATTATCAGTAGTAGGACCTAGCCAAAGAATTCGCATATATACGACGCATCTTCGTACTGCTGCTAGTTTAAACCTATAGAATTACAATAACTTATTCATAATTACCGATTGGACAACATCAAATGGATAGGCATTATTACAGAAGGTAATAGTAATAAACGTATTCATCATCTAACTTAGTTTTAGAGCAGATCATAAAGTTTTTATAGGTAAGGTTCATATATTAATTTTAGATTTTTCCGAAAAAAGTTCCACAGGTATACAAACAAATAAATGTTAATTTTCGGTAAACAGAAGTTAGAAAACCAGAGGAAGATCTGCTTAACAAATCATCGAAAACTGGAAAGGAAAAATGAATCGCCTTCTCTTGTGTGAATTTTAAGCTGGATGAATGTGATTAAGGGACAAAATTGGTCATCTTCAATTTCATCGTTAAAGTGACAAAAGTTGTTATCTATGTAACGAAAATAAAACTCAGCTCTATTAAATTCAGAAAATACACTATCCTCATGGAATCCAACTACGATATTTGCTAAAATGTGTCCCAAAAGATAACCCATTGACATACCATCAATTTGCGTATTAATGAGTAAACGAAATATGACAGATATCGTGGTAAATTTAATCTGTTTAACAAATACTTTTGGGAAATAATGTTTGTTGACTATTGACTACGATATATGGCATCAGCACATATATAAACTATTTCTACTAAGGAGACGCAAGTAAAATGCTAGAAATTTTATAAGAACATAAATTTATCAGTTGACGGATAAGGCTGTATAAAATCAGAAATTCAAACAACTCTTTAATAGAGATTTTATTATACAGTTTCAAACAGGATGTAATCTGGTCGTAAGCCATTTAGCCACGCCATGTTGGGAATGTCCTATCATAGATAAAATATATGCCAACTAAAACTAAAAACGAGAAGACGAATTTAACCTGAGGGTCTAATTTCAATAAAAATTTTATGGGGTAAACTCTACTTTAAACCCACTGAAGTAGACGTTTTTAAAAATTTGGCCTCAATAGACATTGTAGAGTTATATTTGTCTATTAGACCTAACTGAACAAATTTAGAAGTTTCCTCAAGTATAGTTATCATCTTGTTAAAAACTTGTTTTGAATTTTATAGATATGTTTAGTATTATTTATATTTTATTTTATTTTTTTGTTTACATATAATTTTAATTTTCTTTACTCTCGCTTTATTTTTTCTGTCATTTTATATTTTTATTTTGGTGTTTTTCGGCTTTTACAGCTATATTTTTGTTAAAATGTTACGAGAATATTTTGTATTATTTTTAAATTAACTTTATCGTTTTCAGTGACCAATAACTTGTTTTATTTGAAATATCCTAGTGAATTTATCTCTTTTATCAATAAAAGCCTTTTTGACAAATTTAGTATTTAGTATTACTTTGCAAACATTGTTATATTTAATTCCTGTTTTATGTTTTTATTTTTGCATTAATATTTGTATTTTAAAAAAAGGTTATATTAATTGTTGTCTTTCAGTTTAATTCTTTCTTTTACTTAAATTCATTACATCAATTGTAACATTTATTTAAATTTAATTTGTTCTTTAAAAATTTGCAAGTTTAATTTTGGAATTGTCCTTTGATTTAATTATTTTGTTTTGATATTAATTTTATATATATATATATATATATATATATATATATATATATATATTTCAGGAAAATTCAGAATATAGTTGAACGTTTATGAATAGAGAATTTATTTCCGCAGTTCTAACATTACAACCTGCATTTTTAGAATTTAAAAGAATTTATGTAATGGAATAAATGCTAATTTCAATTAAAATATTCTAAAAAAACGATTTTAAAGCGAAGGTGAATAGGTTAGGTGAAGTGAACAGTATATCATTTTAGTCGGAAATATAGGAAAATTAAAAATACATACATCAAATCACATCTATGCAAAATAAAGACACACGGAATAAAAAATAAATACATGAAGCCAAACAAACAATATATTTTGGAGAATATATATAAACACACAGAAATGAAGAAAGAAATAGATAAACACAAAACAAGCACACAAATATATATTTTAAAAAGGACATAAAACATATAGAAATAACACAATGTGTTTGTGTTATTTCTATATGTTTTATGTCCTTTCCTTTCCACTAAAAGAGGGAAAACAATAGTATAAAAAATAAATTAAAAAGAAGAGAAATGAAAAAAATAATGAAAAGAGAAAAAAGAACATATAACGATTAAATAGATAACAAATTTTTTTTTAAATACATTATTTCAGAAAATATCTTCCAAAATCCTTTTAAAAAACTAAAAAAATGTTTCACAGAAGAAGGTATTCTACAGAAATATGAAAGGTTATCCAGAAAAATTAATACAGATTATAACACTAGAGCCAGTATAGTAGAAAGAAAATTATACAATCGCAAGAAGTTAACATCACAGAAACAAGAAATTCAACAGATGTAAGGACAAATAATAATAATAATAATAATAATAATAATAATAATAATAACAATAAAGTAAATACAAACAAGATTTACAGTTAGTAGATTCTGTAGAAAAGCAAAACAGAAGCCAAGAACCAACTATTGCGGCAAAAAATATGAAAATGAAAGCCAAAGATAAAGCTCTTGAAAAGATGAAACAGCGCTGGCAAGACAAACCTCTGCATGGCCAATATCCAGTACGTGCCAATAAATCCAATGTTGACAAAGTTAATACTCATCGATGGTTACGTGCATCTGGATTAAAGTCTGAAACTGAAGGATTTATACTTGCAGCACAAGACCAAAGTCTTTTCACGAGAAACTTTCAGGCAAATATTATGCATAATAATATGGATCCAAAATGCAGGTTTTGTGATAAACACCAAGAAACAATAGACCACCTAATCTCAGGCTGTTCTGTGCTTGCCCCAAACGAATATAAAAATCGCCACGATAGAGTTGGGCAATATTTGCATTGGGCAATGTGCAAACATTATGGAAAAGCTGTAAACAAACACTGGTATGAACATCATCCAGCACCGGTTACAGAAATAGAAGATGTAACCATTCTATGGGATTACACCATCTACACAGACAGAAAAATTGAAGCAAACAGGCCAGACATTATTGTTAAAAACCAGAAGGAGAAAACTTGTCTATTAATTGATATGGCTTGTCCAGCGGATTGTAACATAGCAATCAAGGAATTTGAAAAACTGTCAAAATATAAAGACCTGGAAATTGAAATAGAAAAAATGTGGAAATTGAAAACAAGAGTTGTGCCAGTGATAGTAGGTGCACTTGGAATGATAAAAAATGGAACAAAACAACACATTGAAAGAATCCCTGGAAACCCCAGCTTAAGAGATATACAAAAAATTTTCTTATTAAGTACAGCCCACACACTAAGGAAAACTTTATCTATGTAATGCTGGGGATGATAGGGAAGATAGGAAAACATGAAATGAAGCCATAACAACACGCCACTACCTGACTTAGGTCTCCCCGCAGACTTGGTTGGTAGTGAGACCAAAGCAGAAATCGAAATATGATGAAAAATGACATAATAATAATAATAATAAAATTATTAATAATGAAAATAATAATGTACATAGAAAATAGAAAAAATGAAATAAAAATAAACAATAAATATACAATTAAGAATATATATAATAAATTTTGGGTATTCAGGAAAAAATCAAATTAAAAAAATATATTCAAAAATGAGTTCCAGTGAAACAAATCGATGTTTATTAACTCAACATTTTACAACACATTTTAGTTTTATGTACAAGAGCTTTTGTCATAAACATAATCGTTTTTTACTAGATATGATGCATATTAAAATTACTTTATTTTTAGAACTTTCCACATTCACTTAGGATAAATTTACGAATGATAACATTACTAATTTTTTATAAACCGTACTTTAAACATTGACAAAATCGGCAAAATCAAAATACTTGATTAAAAGCTCCGTAAACGTATTTATCATTTTTATAAAAATGGACTTGGTTACAAGAAATTTCTCGTCCGTTAATTCTGCCATTAAGTTAAGTTGGTATGATAGTTCATCACTGGAAGACGTGTCATTAGTTTAGTCAGAGAAAAACTCTGGTCAGCTTAAAAAGGAAACAGAACGTATTGGAATATTTTTGTACGTAATATTTGATAACAAGCCCGAGTTACCGTTAAAGAAATCAGGTAATATTACAATTAAGTAGAATAAAAATGGATGCGGACAAAATTAATCGTTCTCTTCGTTAACAAAACATCTTGTCGAGGAATCTAAGAAAAAGTACTACTTAAACTAAAATACCTTCTTTTTAAAGTGATTTTTGCAAACGAGCATTGTATCAAATCTGCCCCAATTTTGAAAAATTTGCTTTCGTCAGACAAAACGGAAAATAAAGTTTTTGGCAGAAATGCTGTGACAGAAGTTTAGAGGTTGAAGAATACCAATTATTCGCTGACGAGTACTATCCCAGCATTGATGTTTGGAAACCGATCAACATAATCTCTGTTTATCTTAATGACCAGGTGGAAGAAAAGCTTGAAATCATAAAAGTAAAGGATGAATGAAAAGTAACAAATCATACTTTGGCCATAAATCTACGTCATAGTGCACATTCACTGGGCTGAGAACGGGTGGGGTCTTTCAAAGAGCCAATGATATTAAGCATACTACAAATCAAACAAAATCATGATTAAATGCAAATAAAATTAAAGTTTCAAAATAGTCAATTCAATCTCCAGATTTCAAGTTGATTGGAAATATAGAGTGAGTGAAAATTGCGTTTTCAAAAAAGGCTTCCTTCAAAATCTACATTAACGAAATTAATTTGTCGTGATGAGTGGAAACATATTAGGCAAGAAATATGCAAGACATTTGTAGAAGACTATTCTAAACGTCATCTTTATTAGTAATAATTCTTATTCTAGGAAATAATAGATGGATTCATAAATGTATTAAAAACTTTCGTGTTATTAAATATTGGTTTTCTTCGTGGTTTATTTTTATTGATTGATTTTTAAATTTGATTTTTTTACTACAGTTTTATACACGTGTATTACTGGCAGTAATCTTTTCATTAATCTCTGTTAGAAATATCTAAAGAAATATGTCTAGTTAAGTGTTGCATTTATTTTCCAAAGGTATATATATATATATATATATATATATATATATATATATATATATATATATATATATATGTATCAGTCAGTTAAGTGCCATACGTGATACACTCTAGGGCGATCAGGTCTCGAAAGAGACTTGACTGACTGGGCAGAAGATTATCCCGCAGGAGGTTGCCATTGATTTCTGCGGTAGACTGGTTGCCGACCAAGGCTATAGAACCCAAATATATATATATATATATAATGCATAAAAACTTGTTACTTATCCTGAGCAAGTTCATGCTGAATTCAAAGATTTGTGAGAATACTATTAGAGGTTTTCCCACGTCAATGCTATTTGGACGTAATATCTCCATTTTTAATGTTTTAAAGCCTGGAGGGATCTTGTGTGAGTTGTCGATGTGATTTGGTGATATTTTTAGTTCATTATTCGTTTTATATTTTTATAGTGGACGTGTTTATTTTGTTTTGTTTTTATTATTTACTCAATTTTTGATTAAGCTCGATGGGGTGGTTGCGTAACTGTTTTATTGCGTTTCTTTTAATTTGGTTTGGGATCTTTTGTTGTATTGAACACTTTTACATGTTTGACACTTTTCACGATGTGTTGTTATGGTTTTAACGCATGTTTTTATTTGTTCTGGTTCATTTTTGGCTGTTTCTAGAAAGTTGTAAAGAGCTAGAAAACACATAGTAAAAGATCACGACATAGATAAAAGTACTGAATTTCATTATAATTTAACATTTAGCAGTTTACTAAATAGAAATTTCTAAAGAAAATATATGCCCATGCATTTATCTAGAAGTATGCAAATGTCATTGATGATATTCTCTGATACCAGCAATTGGCATAGAATGTTCTTTCGTAAAATAAAATAAGGATTCAGGCTTTCTGCTTCTATATGTTCAATTCTTCAATAAATACATTATATCTCGAATGTAATCCGTGTTTGGAAATCTTATTCCTGTATGAAAGAACCGAGAGAATCAAACATTACCTGCCAAGATTTTTTATAGTGATATATTTAACAATGTAAACGGCCTTCATACACTATTTCGTCGGCTTTTGATGTGTTTCATATCTTTAGATGTGTAAAAATAAATCGATACCGTAAGCCAGGTGGCATATCTAACAACATCATCTACAGCTTTTAGTTCTTTCTTTTGTATATAATTTATAAGTGAAACAATATACTAGAGGATAACTATTGTTTGCCTTGCTCCAGCCTGTATAAGATATATAAGTTTTCTGACTTTTTTTATATTAGTAAAGGAATGTTTAGTTAAAGCATGCTACATTAAATCTGATAGAGACAAGTAAAAACGATTAAATTAAATTACAGGGACGTGTGCTGAAAACAGAAAATATAGATCAAATAATTTTTTATGCGCTAGCAGGATATATTTTTATAATATATTTTTATAATGTAAGAATTTGGTGGAGATATAGAACTTTAGGTGTTATTATAGTGTGAAGTCTACCTCAATTATAGTCTATCTCACTTGGCAATTATTTGGATCTACCGACAGAAGCACGCACTCAGGCAACTGAGCGATCGTGGTTGGATGCTCGAGGTGTTTTAGTCACCTGTCCCAGTCACATCTTCATCATCTAGAATATGATCAGAAAGAAATTCCAGTGATCTATTCATACTATTCCTAAAAGATATACGCATATATGTATTGTATAAGATAGCTTTTTTGTCTTTACCTTTCTACTTTTAATATAAATGTAAACAGTATATAGATATAAAACTATGATATCATGTTAAAATAAAAAAAGTATACACATAAAATATTACATTATATTATAGTTCGTTGTGCGTAAACCTCATGATATATAAGAAACTGATTTATGTTCCTTCCCTTTTGATATATTTACGCAAAAACTCTTACTTTTTGTGTTGAAACCGTTGCATACAACACTCTGTATCGTATACGCGTTGTTGTTTTTGATCGATTGTAAGCAAACTCGAAAACCATAGAACACAGCTTTCTCAGTGATAAATGTTCATGCAAAATGATGAATACACTGCCTTCTAATATGTTCAACTTCACTGTTATCTCAAGCAACTTCAATTTACTATCGACTAAAACAGGTTTTTAGATCTCTTTTCGGGACCAATGCCAGTTTTCGACGACCTGGGCTTTCAGTAACATTTGTGTCTCTACGACAGCCTTAAAATTAGCATGCCAACATTTAACGGCTGTTTCCGACAGAGGAGAATCTAAATAACACTTATCAAACTATTGCTTTACTTGAGCAGTTCTTTCCTCATTTGAAAACAATGCTTCATCAACACAAGAAATACAATTTTTTTTACTGTTCTGAAAAATGCAACAGTAGCTTCGCTTAAATAAATATTATGTAAACTGATAATCTGAATTGACCTAAATTTTGTCACGTTCCATTTGAAGGTTACTTCTTCATAAGAACCATATAGACATTTAATTAGTGGCGCCATTTATATATCAGATCGAGGTTTATTGTGTGATGTGCCATATATTCATCATTCGTTAAAATAATGCGACATGTTATTCCGGTGTCGCACATTTGGTCCTCTGTCAAATAGTTTCTCATAATTTTAATGCTTCCAAAACTCGCTTTTAACCACTATAGAGAATATTTCTTATATTACGTCAGCAAAGATACGCTAATCTCCGAGAAAGCGAAAAAATAAGCCTCCTCGGCCTCACATACTCAGCTGATATGAAGTGGAATTTCAAAGTCGAATAATAAACTGCATCTACTGCTAAAAATGTTGGGTCACCCTGCTGGGGCAGGTAATTTTTCTTGTCATGATTCATCACCTATAAATCTACAATTAGTCTGTTTATTGAATACTATTGTCATATCTCATCGGGTGCTCCTGCTATTCACTTCTGGATTCTCGTCAAAATCCATAGGAGGATCTGTAATGTAATCTATCACGATTTGGCAGCTCAACTTCAGTCACTTTCTCAACGGCTTGACGTGGCTTTATTTTGATGTTTCAACAAATATATTTACATGTTCTGGTGGGACGAGCCTCATTCCCTGCTGCATCGTCCACAGGAATTTGCTCAGATTGCTAGATTGGCAACTAATTCAACTAACTAATTCAGCTAAACTAAAAACACTTGTATATTAGCTGTATATTTTCTTGCACTAACTGCCTGTGGAACACCATTCCGTGTATTTGATTTCCTGATAGCTACCATCTTCAAAAGAGCGCAATGTTAATTCCCATATTCTCATTTTCCTTTTATCCTTTCTTCTGTACCTTGATCTTTATAATTCTTCTCTTCTGTGCACCAGTGGCATATATATATATATATATATATATATCAAACTGTTGAACTTGTTTTATTTTGGTATATGATATATAACATTTTTAAATTGCTTGATGGGCACCCCGATTTTGCTAACAGCCATAAATTTACACTTCTAACTATATACTGAAAACCAGTTTACAGACACAATATATTGTTATTAAATGGAAACAATATAAAACTCTCCAATAAAACTGACATTCATAAGTCCAACAAAAAAGAATACAAATGTTTTATGATTCAAAACTCAGCCGTAATTTTACGAAATGTCTAACATTAATATTGGTCAATGTTTTGGGAAATTGATCGATCCAAATTTTAATTTTACCAACGTATTAACTGAGATCTTCAATCGATAATTATATATAAATATATGAAATGATTTGTTTGAACACTAATTTTGAACGATAATCATATTTAAGTAGATATTCTGTTTTTAATCAAACAGTATTATATATTTATTTCTACCGGCCTGATTATTTACGATAATTTTTTTTACGAAAATATGTGTCATTTTATAGGTTTCGAATATGACACCCCTATCCACATATCGGAAGCCACCATGTGATTTTGTGCGTCTTAGACCTCTCGTCCTCGAATGACGATCAGTCTAAATTTCGAATTCATCGTAACAACAATCTCTACTCTGTAATGTATTGTAATGTCAGCAAATGTAAACATTTTACGGTAATTACCGAAGATTAACGAAACTTGGTTGTAAACAACCGGCAATTTGAAATGATTTGCTTGAACATTAATTTTGATCGATATTCCTATTTAAGTATATATTGTGTTTTTTAATAAACAATATTATATATTTATTTCTACGGCTTAATTATTTACGATAAAATTTTACGAAAATGTGTGTCATTCAGCAGGATTCGAAACTGTGACTCCTATGATCAGGCTGGTAGAAATAAATTAAAACAGATTATCTACGAGTATCGATTAAAAATAATGTTCAAACAAATCACTTCAAATTGTCGGTTGTTTATAACCAAGTGTCGTTAATCTTCGATAATTTCCGATATACAAAGACATGTATTTCTAGAAATACATTAAGGATAACTTTCCAGTTCGGGGTAATTGCATGTTGTAATCATATACCAAGCAACTCTTTTTTCTAACGAATACAATGAAAAAAGAAAAGTTAATTTTAGAATTTCTGCAGGACATATGAAACACTGATAGTAAAACCATAATTATTGCTTCTCTAGGCATCACCTTAAATTCCAGACAGTTCTATCTAAATAATTCGTGGAATGAAAAACAAAGAGGAAAATCTGCAGACATCGAATATATGATAGTTGGTAAATCACAAACTCCTATTATATTTAGAACTTGTATGACAACTAAAAAATTTGGTTAAGGAAATCGCAACGAACGAGAACAATGGATCAAATAGTACATAGCAAATGACCAGCTACTAACTAAAACCTGGTCTCAAAAACACCCGCAACGTCTATTTACATGGAAACGTCCAGGAGGTGACACAAATATGCAGATAGACTAAATAACCATAAAGAGGAAATTCAGAAATGCAGTGGTTTAAACAAAACCTATCCAGGCGCTGACTGTGGTAGTGACCACGTACCAGTTATCTGCAAACTAAAGGTGAAACTCCAAAGACTGAAGAAACCTAGTGTAACATAAAAACTGAAATATAACACACTCGTGAATGACCTCAACCTACAGAAAGAATACACTAACAGCGTGAAACTCAAATACAAAAACCAAATTCGAGAAGGAGACCCGAAAGCGGACTAGTTAAAGAAATCAATAGTGACATCAGCAAACATTGCCCCATAGGAAATTAGGCACAGAATAATAAAACGAGTGGATGACTGAAGAGATTCTGGACATGATGCAAAAAAGGGAGAAAATGATAAAGAGCAATGGCTCAATGAAAATGTGCAGAAGTAGACATATTAAGCAGGAATAATAAATCAGCTATGCATAAAGAAAAAAAGACTGGCAAGACAAACAAACCTGCTCTTAAACAGGATGTATAAAATCCAAGGATAGAGCCATCATATTGGGGAAAGAGGAACTACTGCAACGACAGGAAAAATATATAAAAGATCTTTTTTCACAAGAAAGAGTAACCAATAATACGCAAAGATGAGGACGGAGTAGAAATATAAAACTTTGAAGTGGAATCTGCAATAGCCAAACTGAATAGAAGCAAAACAGTTGGACCAGATTACATAGTCATAGAGCTGCTGATAGCCCTGGAAGAATTTAGTATAGGAAAAAAATACAGAAAAATAAATGAAACTTGTAATAGTGGTGTAATACCAGATCACCTCAGCTATCGATCTTCATAACACTAACTAGGCAACCAGGTGTAAACGAGTGCGCACTCCACAGAAACATCAGTTTGATGCGCTATATAACAAAACAGATTGTCCGAATCCTAATGAATAGAGCGAGAAGCAGAATCAGGCCATAGATAGGACAAAAACATTGCGGTTTTGTCAAAGACACTGGAAGAAGGAATGCCATATATAGGATTAGGATGTTCTCTGAACGCGCAATAAAAATGAAGTACTTATAACTGTGCTTTATTGATTATGCAAAGGCATTTGAAACGATGCACCACAAAGAATTGATGGAGATGCTCGGCAGCCTTGACATGTTTGGGAAAGACTCAAGAGTAATCAAGAATCTTTAATGAATTCAGCAGATATACAAAGATAGAAAAGGGCGTAAGACAAGGATGTGTCTTTTCACTGGATCTGTTCAAATTGTACAGAGAAAATATATTGAAGACACTAAAAGTAATGCCTGGATTTGTCATCGGAGGCCACATTATAAACAACTTAAGTGTGATAACAGAAGACGGAATGTGTGACACAGAGATCCGAAGGCGAATTGGCATGGCGAAAGAAAAATTCCAGGAAGTTGAGTAAAGTATTAAGAAACAGGGCAATTTCGCTAAAAACAAGGAAGACTACTGCATTGCTATGCGTTGTCATTTCTTCAATATGACAGTGAATGCTCGACAATATCATTAAAGATGAAGGAAAAAGTTGAAGCAACATAAATGTTGTTGAATAGAAGGACGCTGCAAATTTCATGGATCGAGCATTTGAGCAAAGATGATGTCCTAGAAATGACGGAAACAAAAAGGAAATTCATACAGGGCATCAGGAAGATACAACTGAGGTCCCTGACATGCAATGAGGAAGAAAGGCTTGAATGACATAATATTAACAGGCCTGATAGAGGGAAAATGAATCAGGGGAAAAGCAACGGATAACATATTTGAAGGACCTGATCCGGGTGGATTATGGAACGAGGGTTGCGTGGTGTAACAAGAGAAAGGCGTGCTAAGAATCACCAGGGAAAAAGGGCGTGGAAAGCCATGATCGCGTAAGTTCTGAAGGGAGAAGGCACACAGAAAAAGAACTTATACATAGATAAAAAAAATAATTATATTTTGTTGTAATAGAAACATTTTAAACAAAAGAATTTAAGTTGCTTTTAAGTGGCAAAGGAATAAATTGAAATTGTGACCATTTTAAGTATAAGTTTCTATCAAATTCAACTGTTATCTATATCTCAATTGCAAATTTTATCCTTTATCGTTTACTTTAATTCGTATTTATTTTTTAATCGTATCACCCCGAGCAAGGCGGTAACGTAACTGATGTGCAGGCGTCTACATAAGAGTAAAAAGATTAGTTAGGAGAGAGAGAATAGAGTGAAGAAAAAGACAAACCATTTAGAAAGGAGCAAGAGAAGGTTGGGGATAAAGGTGTGCTGGCGGTTGCCAAGGTAGAGTGAAAGGAAAGGATATACAGCGGGATGAATAAAGAACTAGAGTCGAGTAATTAAGTGATACGTATTGACATTGCATTTAAATTCCTGGAGGTTTTAGCCGTCAGGAAAGCAAGAATATGGAAGCGAGAAAAAAAACCGCAGTTGTAGAATGGGTGAGACCCAGTTGCCAGTCTGTTTGCACGTGTAAACACATGTTGCAGAGACACCACTTATATAAGTTCGTTGGAGCAGAAGCCATGAAAGTATTTATAGAAGAGACAAAGGGAAGCCACATCCCGTCGGTGGGGAAGTGGCTGGATTCGAGCTGCCAAGTTGGTACCTATCACATTACTGATTCTCCTTTGGAGCTTGTCAAGAAAACTGAGGTGAACGGCAGGTTTGCCTGACCATATATGGACGCAGTAATCCATGCAAGGAGGAATGGTTGATATATATGTATGATGGATTGAATATATGCAGGATGGATCGAATATATGAAGTATAGATTCAGGCCGGAAAAAAACATTCTGGCCCTACACAGTGACCCAACATTCCTGGCAGTGGATTTAGCTATTGACTTAGTGGAGTGGGTTCCACTTGAGATCGGAAGCGAGAGTAAGGCCGAGGAGGTGCAGTGTATTGTTCTAAGGGAGACACACTTGGTCCATTATGGGAGGCAAATGAGGTTCCTGTGATGATTGACTGACAGCAGCTTGGTCTTAATTGCATTGAAACTTACAAGCCACTTCGTAACCCAATACACCACAGAATGTAAATACCTCTCATGATCAGCAGCGAGATTATGTTTTTCCGCCACGTAGGATTTCTTACTGATGCGTAGATGCCTATTTGGTACTTGATTTCTTTTGGGAGATAATTTATACAAATAAGGAAGAGCGTCTGGCCAAGGATAGAGCACTGAGGGCCACCAGTGTTTGTACAGTAGAATGTGGAGGCATGCCCATTCAAGCTGACCTTCATTATGTGGTTATTTAGAAAAGATTGGATCAGATCAAGCGTCCTGTAATACCGTAACCCCGTAGCTTACATATAATGCCAGCAAATCAAACCCTGTCAAACACCTTGGAGATGTCCAGAGCAACAGCACAAGCCTTGCTGGTCTATTTACACTTTAGTCATTCTGTAAATGAATCTTTGCTTTAATGTACACACGAAATATTTTATACTTTCACATTTCAACGACCAACCAGCAACCTTTTGATAGTTGAATTGTATGAACTTTGGACGTCTTTGGCACAAAGCCAATTCACCGAGCTTCTCCGAAGCCCTTACTCTATTTTTTATTTTTTTCAAAATAACCGCTTCAACAAATGGTACTAATATATCGGAGGAACTGCATGCCTTTATTGTAAAATTGAAAGAAAAATCAATGAACTTAAACAGAAGAGTTTAGTGAAATTAAAATCTATCAATTTCAAGTATTTTTATTTCTAGCCCTTTACTTGTAATGGAATTTAATTAAAAAAATATTATCAGCAAACTTTTACAGTTTTTATATAATAATGCTCATTTGAACTCTATATTCAGGTAAGCTGACATACACATTTCAGAAATTATACTCTGAATATTTCGTTTTAGAATCCGATTATTATTAAATAATTCTTATTTCCGCATAGATCATTCACATTAACAAGTGCTCAACCTCTTGCCTTCAGTGGTTAACACGACTGCCCTTTTCATATTTTCAAATGATGAGTAATCTACAGAAAGGCTACACTTTTTATTATTTTCTATTCTTTGCAAGCAATTACATTTACAACCATATTTATATCGTCGAGAAATTGAAAATAATTCAATTATCTTTTTTTCCTTATGTTTCATATTTTCATGCAATAATGTTGATAGAAATTCCTCGAATTTAATGTTTTTGTTTTTCATTAGTTTTACCCTTTGTTCAAAATATAGTACATTTAAAATCAATTTTAGCAAATTTATTTGATTAATGTTGAGTCTCAGCCGAGACATTCACGAAATGCTAAATGTAGTGCGTTCACTGAACAAAATCATAGTCAATGTGTTTACTAACCTTTTAGAAATTTTAAGAAAATGTCGGTTTTTTATACGGTAAAAATAAAACAAATTCTTGTGAATATATTGAGAATGTTATTTATTTTAAACTAACCAAGATTATAAAGTTTGCAAATAAGTATTTGTGGAGTATGTGTACGTTTGTTTATATATTTATTCCGACTTTTTCGCTATATATGTTGGTGTACGTACGTATGCTTTTGTGTGTATTCGCCTGTGCATAAATGTGTGCATATGCTTACTTACACACTTTTAATCATTGATACGCTAAAATGTATAATAATTAAACAAAATTGTGATTATGCCTGGAATTATTAATCTAAAGGTGATTTATTGTATTATGTACATTTCATTAATCTCAACTAATAGATTAAGTGCATTGAAACAGCAGCACTGAAGGCATAACGAAAGAATTAGAAGTCGTAACAGGATTTCTATTGTCATTCACAGTCTTAAAAATAGATGACACAGAGTTCATAGCAAACGCATAAAGTACTACCACACTTGCAGATGATAGAAAACAGGACGAATTAAACATTAATATTAAGAAAACATATATTGTTATCAGTAAAAACAAGAGTCTAAATTGCATATTACAAATTAAAATTACAGAAATAAAATTTTGCTGCATTATCTATATGTATATAACGATAGAACGAAATATACGTGGCCATACCTAATTAAAAGTATGTTATTATCGGTTCAACAAGGCACTAAATTTAATAGACCTGTGGTTGTAGATTTAGTGATTTAAGTGAACATATAATTAGTGTCTTGTGATGGTGCAAACGATTATAAAAAGATGCTAGAAAAATGCTTTTACCAAATGAAGAAGGAATCTTTTGGTTTAGTCTGATTTGCGAATAGATATTTCCTTAGGAAAAATTAAACATATACTTTCCAGAATCCGGTGGATATTTGTTGACGAAAATAACTAAAAAGTCATATCAGCAAATCTCTTCTTGAAACGTATAAATTTCAACTTGATTGTAAAATAACATGTTGACATGAGATTTCACGTTAATCTGAAGTGAAAGTAAAACCGGACTTAATGTTCTGATGAAATCATGTTAAGCGAAAAGGAATGGTTTGAAATTTAAGTTACATTCTTAATAGTAATATGTATTGTTTCTCACAATTTTTGTAACGAACAAGAACAATGATTATCTCCGCAATTGCATGATGTGTACGGGGGAGAGTAACATAATCGAAATTTGCGCTATAATTACGATTTTATTTCCGTTGAGTTTTTCACAGAATAAATACAATCCAGCCTATAATTGCATCTGTAAAACAAATAAAGTATGTTATAAACAATACTTCACATATGTGCTTGTTTCTTCATTATCTAAGCGATCATAGCTCACCACAATGTTTCCCAGCACTCGTAAATTCTATGAAACAGATACCGTTACACATACTCGGAGCAATGTGGGATATAGCAAGAATAAATCAATATATATATATATATATATATATATAGTGAAAGAAAGAAGAGGTGTGTGAGAGAGACTGTCAAATGACCAAAAGGATTAGATAAAATAGAAAATCAAGCAAAACATAACTATTTACGGGCCAAATAATAAATAGAAAATAAGAACAAAATAGAAAAACAGAATATACTGTAGACATCAACCAATACGATTTTCAACAGTGAATTATTAAGACTGAAAAGGATACTGAAAAGGATACACAAAATACACAATTCTCGGTCAGCTAGTTTAGTTTCACGCTCCATCGATTGTGACCAGGCAAGAATATATATATATATAAAGAGAGTGAGTGAGAGAGAGAGAGATACCTTTGTAGGAACAGGATCTGATAATAGAAATGAAGGTGTATAACTTAATATTAATGGTCTTCTTAAAAACGAAGGAACCGGTTTCGCTCCCACTATTCATGTCTCAGCGGGAGATATTAAATAAGATTTAAATAAATTTTGGAATGAGTGATGGAAAGAAAAATATGAGAGTGAAAGAAGTACTAGACTCTAACGACAGCAAATCACTCAATTCACGTTTGAGGGACCTGACATAAAAAAGCCTTCAGCACTTTAGGTAAAAAAAGAGCGTGACAGGTACACAGTCGTGAACTGATCGACACTGAAATCAGCAGCCCGATTTCTGTTATTTAAAAGATGGCCACAGATAGAGGAGGTTCGTTCGACTCCAAGTTAGAATTCCTTATTTTACTTAGATCGTGTTGTTTCATCCTCATATCAAGACGTTGACTAGTTGTTCCTATGTAGTTCTCTCCGAAAAAAAATTAGTTTTATTTATCACAGAAATTACTTGAGGTGTGGGGAGAGAAATCCTTGCAAGTAGAATAAAAACCAGGCACATCAGCATATATATATATATATATATATATATATATATATATATATATATATATATATATATATTAGTTATAATAACATGTATAAATATTTATATATGAAAGAAAATATTAAAGAAAAGATTAATGAAAATGTAGAAAACTTTTTTGTGTACAAGTTTTCTATACTCAGAACATCATCGCAAATAGTTTGTTTATGTTGATGAGAATTTTCAATAAAAGATGCTGGGAATTTTGAACGAAAGGTCCTAGGAATTTTAAATTTTAGAACATGCACAAAAATATTAAAAATTTCATTATCACTCAATTTTTCTTTTTTTACTCATCATGAGCTAAAAAAAATAAAGAATCCTCTCTAACTGCACAGTGAATGTGGTTATTAAACGGACATGCCTCCCAGAACTACCCTACAAACGCGGGTGTACCCCAAGGCTCTATCCTACGTCCTACGCTCTTCCTAATCTATATCAATGATCACCCTGATGCCATAAGATCACAAATAGGCATGTACGCCGATGATACCACAGTTTACACTCGCCTCGATCAAAAATCTGGTGTTGGTGACAAGGCGATCCTCGTTGCCGAGCTTGAGAAGGACCTCTAATCCATGGTGGATTGGGGTAAGAAATGGCTCGTAAAATTCAATTCTTCCAAAACGAAGCTGCTGTCAATTAACCACCACAGACAACCGCACCTCCCTCCCATTAGCATGGAACAGGTTTGTCTCCCAGAGAGTAAATTACTACGTCTGCTTGGCTTGACACTTTCAGCGGACCTCAAGTGTAATGACTACTTCCAATCCATTGCTAAATTCGCAGCTATGAAAGTCGGCTCTCTGTGCAGGGCCCGGAAATTCTTTCCGTCTGAATCTATTCTGCAATTATATAAATCCACCATCCGCCCGAGTATTGAGTACTGCTGCCACATCTGGTCGGGTGCCCCTTCAATTCTCCTCGGGGTTCTTGACAAAATACAGCGAAGAATCTGTAATGTTATTGATACCGACTTGGCTGACCGCCTGCAGTATCTCTCTCACCGCCGTGACGTGGCTTCCTTGTGCCTCTTCTATAAATACTTCATGGCTTCTGCTCTGACGATCTTAAATCACTGGTGCCACCTAGATGTGAATTTGCATGAGATACTAGATTGGCAACTAGGTCCCACCCTTTTACAGTGAAACCGATGAAATGTAACCGCAATTTCTACTCCAATGGCTTCTTTCCTCGCACTTCCCGCCTGTGGAATTCCCTACCGCATGCTTGCTTCTCCGACGGCTACAACCTCCAGGAGTTTAAATGTAAGGTCAATAGACACCTCCTAACACACACACAACTACTCTCTCCAACTCTCTGCCTATGTACATCCTAAGTCGACTATTCCCATAGTTTTAAGTGTGGTAAAATTCTTAAGGCTTTCTATCTTGCATGATCATTTGTGTTGATACCATCATTTTTTTTAATGTTTCTATTACAGCCAAAATATATATTACTGTCTATTGATATATTTTGATTCTGTCTTGTAAATGCTCATTACTGTTTTGAAAAACTCTATGAAGCGTTTATTTACATTCATATATATGGTTAATTTTTTTTTTATTATGAACGATATCTTGTTGCACGTTTATTTTGAAATTCATAGTGTTTTTCATTTTATATAGTTTCTTAAATATAATTTTCGCTTAAATTGACTACATTTCTGTTAAATAACTTGTGTAATTCAGAATCCTTATTGGACATATTATGAAGTAATTCAAAAGCATATTCCTATTTTAGATGTTTCCTCTAAAATAAAGGCCGTTAAACCAAATAATATTTCGTTTCTTTGTACTATTCTTACTTTGTTTATATATTTGAGATTGACATTCTTGTTTAAGCTACAGCCTGTTTTCTATTAGTGCCTTTTCATAATCTCTTTTCTTTCATAGTAAATTGTTTTACAAGAAGTTTTAAGCAACCTAATACACATTCTTCAGGGATTATACTAGCAGAAAATTGAGTTCCCTGTTTCACATACATAACTTTTATTTTAGTTTTATGCATGAAGATACCCTCAAATTGTTAGATTAAAATCCACGTCGCAATATTGGACAACCTTCTTATTCATATACATTTTTATTTCAAAGTTTTAGCTTTAAAACAATTAAAAAACAACTTTTTTATTTTTAATTAATTCTTCTGCAGACTGGCACTATCATCAACCGGTCATCTTTATACAATTCGTGGTTGCGTAAGTTGACTATTTTCTTGATATTATATAAACCATGCAGTGCCATTCCAAAATCTCAGCTGTTTAATAATTATATAAAGTAGTATAAAACATCAACTATATGTGCTAATTTCCTAATTTAGTACATAACAACTGTTCAGTCCTAAACTGCTGATTGATGATCTACGTAGAATTGTATTGTTTACACTCGCTATATATATATATATATATATATATATATATATATATATATATATATATATATATTATCTATGTATGTATATCACCGTTCCAATTCATGAAAGTATCTTGCAATATGCGTCTGTTCTTAAAACTGTCAACAGCATTCATTTTAGAAAATCAGTCATGATTATTCCTTCTACTTAAACAAAAAAAGAATTGTGAATTTTACTTTCCTCTCTCAACAATTTATAATTAGAAATGTCTCTCTGAAGCAACCCATATGCAGAGAAAAATACTCGCTTTAACAGGATATTGTAGGCACAATTAATTAGCAGAAATTTGTGGAAGAACAAAATATTTCTCATCCTATGGAGTCAAACCAACTAACATGTATAATCTTCATTTTGGTGTTTAACAGTGATTATGTTTATTTTGATGTATAACATCATCAAGTAAAAGTAATTTATATTCAAAAGATCATTATTAACAATGCATTTTCTGAAAAGCCAGAAACAAATGTTCTACTGTATTTTTCTGTGTTGTATTTGCAATTGCGCCATGGTTTCATACTAGCTATTAAACTGAGTATAAATTCTAATCGAAATTACGTTTCTGAGCAAGGCAATAATACAAGTATGACGCAGATGTTTAAGAGGAGCGAAAGAGAATGAGAATAATTTACTGGATAAAAATGTAGAAAAGGACAGTAAAGACAACAGATGTTGTGTTTAAATATTTGATGATTTTATATGGCCGTCAAACAAGAAATTGGAATGGAGATTCACAAAAAAGTCAACCGAGAAAATTAACCATTAGAATAGAACTGACAGTTGAATCGACCCAATGCAGCAGTAAAATTGTGATATAAAGCTGCAAATTTAATGGAGCGTTAAAATTTATGCAGTCGTGACTCGTCAGAACAGCTATCATAAATATATTGATATAAGCAATAGAATGAAAACTTCTTTTTTTTCAAGCAACTGCTATATTTATGTTTTGAAAATTTTCAGATTTTGATACAATTTTAAAGTAGAAAGCCACTAAAACTTGCCCAAACTGGCTAGCCACGTGTGGAATCAATAACTGAAAAATGGAAAAGGCGTAATATAACATGGAGTATAATTAGCTGCCAGTTATTTTGGTGGGTGGAGATTCCAAATCATCTCTCAGTTTCGTCTATATTCTCGAAAACAGAGGGTGGCTCAGTTTTATCTCTGTGCCAAAAAATCCAAATTGAGAATAATTATAATATAATATGTGCGGTCCCGGGAAAAAAATGTCCCGAGGCTGCGCCACCACATCGCACCATAGGGGTGGATCGGTGTTCGTCACAGGGGCCAGCGAGACCGGCAATTTTTGTGCCTTGCCCGCTCGTACTCGTTCGGGCTCCCCACATTAAACCTTGATCTTGTGTCGAACCTACTTCCTAGTGGAGTGAAGAGGTATATATCCATGGGTTATAGTAAAAATATGCAAATCATACAACTTTGGCGATGTGTACAGATTGTCCATGGAGAAAAATGTTCTTCCCAGTATAAGATAAAAAAGATCAGATAAAATGTCCAGATCCTATAAATACGCACCTAAGATTATACACACATTGATGAACGTATTTTAAGTTTCTTAAATAAATGCTACAAAACATTTCAAAATTTTCTTTTTTTATTATTTAAGACGCGCGCATTTTAAAACAAATCTTTGTTTGTACGCGTATAAAATGAAAAATTCTGTATAAACAATAAAAAAGGAAGATAACAGCAAACTGTCCTGACGAATGAGGATATCATATCTGTATCTTCACGAATCTTCGAATTCCGCATCAATTAAAGAGACACACACACACACACACACACACACACACACACACACACACGTATATATATATATATATATATATATATATATATATATATATATATATATATATAAGTTATCTAAAGTTTAATTAGAAAGAAATAATAATAAAAAGGAAAGATATATCTCCTCAGAAGTCATATGTATTTTCAGCTATGCACGTGCTTGATATTGTTTCCTAAGTAAATAGCAAGGAACCTCGCTAATATTTTTGGTTGCTCAAATCAAGCGAGCTAAACTACACATTCTCAATCGATGTTTACCCCCAAAATGTAGATTATTTGAACCTTGTCGAAAGCTGCAAAATATTTATTACCAATACGCAATAGAGAAGCCAAAAATTGTAATTTATTCTGTTAAATGATATGCGAAATACATTTCCCAAAGGTTTTTGCGAATAAGGGAATGTAATGAACATGAGTGAAATTCGAACTCATTTCTAGCCCTAATCAATTACACCACATCCTACAACCAAATAAAACTGTTAAAAACAAGGCAGTCTATTCAAACACTGGTATCCCGAATAACATAACAATTGGATCTATTGATATTTGTATTCAGCTATCTGATAAGTTAGTTCCATATTTATTTAATTTGATATTTATCTATTTAATTTGATATTGATCAATTTAATATATCCCTCTCTCCTATCTATCTATCTATCTATCTATCTATCTATCTATCTATCTATCTAACTGGATGTGAAACTTTATCAATTCGAATTAAAAGTGCTGTTTTCATTCAGATAAAATAATTTTATAATTCAAATGTATAACAATTTCACAAACTTTCACCGTAAATTTACGTCCAATATCATAAAACGTATTATTTTTTTTAATAAAAAAATTAACTTTATTGCCGTAGGATATATGCGAAAAAGTAAATTCTCTATGTATATCCACCGTGCCATAAAACACAGAGAATCACACACACACAGAACGAGAGAATCACTCACACAAACATACGCACACAATCACACACACGCTCAAATATACACACTCAAACACAATCACAGAAACACACACAAACAAATTACACACTCAACACAAACACATATATCACCGTTTAATTCATATCTATCTATCTATCTATCTATCTATCTATCTATCTATCTATCTATCTATCTATGTTACGGTTTTATTATATAACGATCGTTCCATCTCAATCTTTTCACACTGGTTAACAGATTATAATGTATAATTAGATAATTCATTAAATAATGTATGTATTTTTTAACGTAGATGGATGAAACAATACATATATGAATATATTTATCAACATAATTTTTTGATTTTACAAAATAATTTCTACATCAAATATATCGCTGTCTACCTACTCCATGTTAAGGAATAGATGTCTACGCAATCACACACACACAGTTTTATGTATATATATATATATATATATATATATATATATATATATATATATATATATATATATATAGCTAAATTAAGGCTTCTATTTGTAAAATCAAAACCATCATGGAACGGTCTTCGTTCAAAATTTTCTGTAAATTCTCAAAAAGTGATATTAACATAAAATAATGAAATTTATATAGCACTCTTTGTTAGATCCTGATTTCCGATTCACAAAGCAGAGTAGAGCAAATCCCTAGAAGTGCTCAGGCAATTATTCTGCTTCCATGACTGGCCATTATTTTTATAATATCATTTTCGTTACTCATTCCGCGCATTCAAAAGCGATACTGAATTTTGAATGAATGTGTAAATTTCATTCCATTCTGAAAATCGATTACGAGAAACAAACGCTGGTTAAACAGATAAATGATATGAAGTAAACTTCCTTTACGACGTTTTGCTTAATCACAAGATTTGTAATAAAACAACAAACTTGTCTCCCATCCTTTCTCAGTGGCATTTTATTAATATTTCAAACGCTGGGTCCATATACGAAGTATGGACATTCATGAGGTAAACTTGAATAAAATTTCCAAATTTTATAAAACCCAGGAATCATTTTATCGATTGTAACATTTCAAAACAGCAGCAATTTTCTCATTTTGTATAATTTAAGCAGATCACCATGCCACATGAAAATTCTAAACTCACTTTTGTATGTTGACATCAAATATAACAAGGATATTTTGTCAGTTGCTATTTCGTCACATCTAACCAAATTATCATCTTAGTGAGAGTATGTATAATTAGTCAAATTGATAGCAAACAGGTTTGCCTAAATGACTTTTCATTTTCAGCTTGTATTGCTTTGTGATTTCCTGTAAATAATCCTGTATTCTCTAATAGTATTTTCTCACAAAAGTCAGGGTAAGATTGCTTCATAAAACATGAGTAAATACATAAAAATTAATAGAGAATGCAGCACTATCAAACAACACATGTAGCATGATTTAAATAAAAAAAACCATTTTATACGTCTCAAATAAACCTTGACCGAATCAAATTGATCTTATATGTCATAATGGCCTCAATTTTACTAATTTTGACACAACATTTCAATAAATATAATTCAAATATATCAAGATAATTGATTAAAAATGAATAAAAAATTACTTTCTTGTACCATCATCTACATCTGAAATATTTACACCATCACCAAACGTTAACGTATCCGAGTATTTTTTCACTTTTTAATTCATAAAACGTACTTGATTTATTTAATGTAAGACAACCACATTGAAAGTTTAATCAGATAATGATTGTTCATTTTCACTCCATCCGAGTCAATAGGTTGTTGTTGATTGTTGCATTTTCGGGAGAATTGTTTTGATACAAGAAAACATTAATCTAATCGAAACATTGTAATTTTTATAAAATAAAATATAAAATGATTATATTTAAAAATGTATCATTCTAAAATAATACAAGTAACTGATCCTAATATTCATAGATAAAAAAAGTTATCCCTGCACAATATAGATATTTGGGAAAATGATAAAATTGTTTAGCTTAATTCTCATCAATTTCTATGTATATATATTACCATCCGGATATTAACCAGAATCCTTAGGCCAAAATGTCTTCATAACATTTTTCACTGATAATGTTTTGTAAAAAATATCAAATAAACGAATCTAAAATCATTCACATTCGACATGCCTGAAACTGATTTTAATGTGCGAGCTGTACACGTGAGTACATTTCTTTTGTATTTATTTAATGTATGAGCTACCAAGAATAGTTTTAGTGTGTTCATCAGAAGCTTTTCTAATCAATCCTAGTGCTCCAAATATATCTATATTTATGAATGTCATCATATGCCACGTGTTTAAATTTCTACTCCCAGAAGTTTGTATTTTTATAGTTTTTGAAGGTCTTAAAGATACATTACAATCTGCATGACAATAAGGACGCACGTTTTTGTTGTCCTTGATCACAATGTCTGGCGCTTAGATTTCATTGTTTTTTCTCTGTGCATTTTAAAATCCAAAAACGTTTGCTGGATTTATCTACACAACCGTTTCTCTGTGGTGTTCCTTCCATTGTTTTTTTTTTTTTTTTGCAATTTACTTCCCGTAAATGCTGCATTCCTTTCAATTAAATGGGTTTGCTCACTCTATCATGACGAGTTTTATATTCAAATTGCTAGTGATATTGTAAATCCTTATACAAGATGGACATTTGTATCTAGCTATATAATCATATAGTCTACGTGTGGGTTTAACACAATTTTTCAAAATGTGTGCCAGAAAAGTTTTAGTTGGCTAACAATGTTCATGTGCAATATGCATAAAACTTCGTGTTCAAATTTTAACCAGCACAAAGTATCACTGACGGGCATAGGGTTTGGCTACATCAGCTTCATCTGTAAGCGCAGAGTATTAATCATAATGGGTCTTCGGATGCCATCGTTTTTGCATTTGATACATTGTATTTGCTGTTGTTTCATTTTAAATTCTTTGCCATCGCAGTATATGTATTATGGTTTATTTGTTTATTTTTATGCACTTCAAATTCCTTTTTTAATTTGTTAGTTTACTTTACTTTACTTTATTACGGAATAGAATTTCCAATTTCTTTTATGTTCCATGATACAGAACATCATCTAGTCTTCTATAGTTTCCTGATAACTTTATAGACCGAATCTTTGTAATTTTCTCAAGACAATCTAAAACTATGATTCATTCGGATCTGCAGACATAATAAATATCAACTTAATTATTAGGATGTCAAGTGAAAAGCTTTCTCGTTTTGACATTCATTCGCTTAATATTCGATATGATTCGTTTAAGGAAGTCGAATATGTCTTTCATCCCAGCCAAAGAGTTTATTGCTGTTATTATATAGTGTCAATTCATTTCGGTATTTTAAAACAGATGCATCCGCCTGTAGTTTTCTCCTTCTGCTCCCTGTTTAGGATGTGGTTTCCGGCTTTCGCTTTTCCAATCTTTTCACTCTTTTCTTTTTCCTTTTTCTTCAATTGGAGTAGATAAACTAAACTATCGCCCTGTTCAGACTCCACCCCCGTCTATTGAATAGATAAAGAGGCTCATCCCTTGTTGCCTGTTTAGGATGTGGCTTCCGGCTTTCTCTTTTCCAATCTTTTCACTCTGACGTGACCTCCTGCGCATCAATGGCGTTACCGCCTTGATCGAGGTGATATGATTAAAAAAAAATAATCTCTCTAATGGTTTCCAAATATATTTGGATTTCTTCTTGTTTGCATTCTCTTATGTTTCTGAATAAATCTTGATCTTTTGACTGTGTTTTTGAATTATCTTTCTGTAAGTTTAATTAAAGCTAAATCTATACCCAGTGAAACATTTTAATTGATGACATCCTTCAACTCAGTGTCATCGTTGGCAAAATGTTTGATATCATCCATATAGGTGAATTTTTTTCTTACTTTATTGTGTTTTGTCCCTTCAGCACATGAACCATAATGGCTGTTCCAAACTTTCTATGAGGTGTAGACCATAGATATTTTCTCTTTTATTTAAGGTCCGTATTTCCAAATTCCTATATATATATATATATTCTTCACTACTCTTATTATAAAGCATTGTTAACGAACAAACACGTTGCAAGGGCTTTAAATACATGTAGTAAAATTAATTAATAAAAAAATGATCTCATACACAAATGAATACACAAAGGTTTTTATTTAAAAAATATGTAATATCACATGTGAAAATCACTCCACGTTTTCATGTAACATTTCAAGTAGGTTTTATAGAATAGTATTCAAAGTATTGCTACTATTGTCATAGTGCTACCACGATGAATATGATAATAATTAGAATAATTAGAAGACATGTTAGAAAATAAAACATCATTAATAGTATTATTTCTACTACTGATAAAATAATAATAATAATAATAATAATAATAATAATAATAATAATAATAATAAGAAGAAGAAGAAGAAGAAGAAGAAGAAGAAGAAGAAGAAGAAGAAAAAGGAGAAGAAGAAGATAAGGCATAGAAAGTTCAACTATCTATATATATAAAATGCAATATGTGAGTCTGTGTGACTGTTCCCTCTGAAAGCCTACATTTTTTAAGCTACGCCATTCAAACTTTCTAGGGACACATATCTACATGGAAGCTAGGTCGATACATAGCTTTTGATTTTACGTTCAGCTACTTTCCCTTTCGCACTTTTTAGCCAAGGGAGCCGATTGTTTACATTTGCTCCGTCAAGCATCTAAAACTTAAAATGGTTGCGAAATTACGTCACAGAAAACAAATCACACGTGACAAACACGACGAAAATAATTTTTTATTAAAAAGAAAGTGAGCCTTTATATTTAATTTTTATTCCGACGTTTTAAAAATTAATTTGCTCACCACAAGATGTGAATATTTCCCCGTAATTTTGAAACAAAAGTAATGTTAAAAAAAAATGTATTTTTTCAAAAAAAACAAAACAAAATATGTAGAAAAAAATTGGCATCTACTCCTACTACTAAAATGTTATGAGTTGGCAAAGGCAATGTCAGGCAATGATGCTACTCTTAAATAAATACTGACGTTAGGATGACGACGGGGCCTTGAATAATGACAAAATAGGATGATCACACTGTAATTCTAAAAACGGATGTTTGTTTTGGTGCAGTGGATGTTTGCTTGGAACGAGAAATCGGGGAGCTGAGTTCAAATTCCAGTTTAAATACTTGCATTCACTTACACAGAAATAACCTTGGGAAAGGTATTAATCCGTCTCTTCAACTCCAGTTCTATGTTAAATAATAGGACAGATTGTGTTCTATAACATTGGTCGGAAAACAGTCAACCGCAAAATGCAATGACACCCTACTGCAGGATAATCCTGCAGTAGGTTGAATCCCCATTCAAGCATGATCTTCCAAGCGTATATCACGTATTGGCACTTAACTGATTCCCAGATAGTTCTTGTATGGCAATTAATATAATTTTGTCAATCACGAAACCACAGCTAGTAATTCTTCTTCTTCTTCTTCTTCTTCTTCTTCTTCTTCTTCTTCTTCTTCTTCTTCTTCTTCTTATTATTATTATTATTATTATTATTATCAGTATTAGTATTATAAAAACGGCATGATATTAACGCCTATATTGCATGGAAATTCATTAATATTTTCCTTGCTTTCGAAGTCATGAATACAGTTGCACTGATGAATGAAAACTTTTTAAAATGGTTCCCGCTAATTGTCGTGTGCTATGAGGGCAATCCGCATTGTTTTCTTTGGCTTTGTCTCTCATGTCCTTTCTCTTTTCTTCTCTATTTTCATACACAGGGCACCAGCTGGTATGAAAGACGTCGATCGATATTTTTTCTCTAGAAATGAGAAACGAATACAAACTTGCATAAGAAACATGTTATGCTACCTTGACCCTGACAAAATCGAATGCAGAGAGATTCAAAGAGCATCTTGGGTAAAATTAGTGAAGGATAAAATGTGTAAAGAGAGCAATTCGACAAAATTCTGATAGAAATGAACTAATGTAGAAATGAACGAATGTTCGGGGACAGAATATAGAGGGGGTAAGATAAACTTAGCACAAGAAATCATGTTTGATTGCAAGAAAGAAGTACAGAATGTATGAACGAATGAAGTGAACGAAGAACGAATGAATAAAGATGAAGAGAAAAGTGATTTCAAATATGTATATCGGGGAAAATAATTTAAATTGGATAAGTTTGAAAAAATGCTTCAGAGATGAATAAAAGTTGTCAGGTAAGGAATAAAAGAAAAAGGAGGGGCATTAATAATCAGATAAGCAATAAAAAACATAATAGAAATAGAGGCAGTAATAACCAGAGGATGAATAAAAATAGAGGGGCACAAAAATAGAAAGTCCTTTATAACCAGAGAAAAAATAAACAAGAGGAGGACAAAAAAAAAAAGCAGTAATAAGTAGAAAAGCAATAAAAAAGAAAAGGACAGACAAAAGTATCCGATAATAAAAACAGAAGGAAAAAATAGAAGAAAAAAAGGGAAAAAAAATAGAGTATTAACCAGAGAAGAAATAAAAAAGGACTGAGACTGAGTAATAAGCAGAAAGTAAATATAAACGAAAAGGATAGAAAAAAATAGAGGCATTTATCACTAGCGAAAGAATAAAAAAGAAGGGGACAGAAAACAATAGAAGGAATAAAAACCAGAGAAAGTAAAAGCAAAGGGAACATAAAAAGAGATGGTGCAATAACCAGAGAAAGAATACAAAAGTAAGGGACGCAAAAGAAGAAATAGAGCAATAATCAGAAAAAATATAAAAAACAGGAGGACTGAAAAAGAGACGGAATAAAGACGAGGGAGAGAATAAAAAAGAGGGAGACAATTTCTAGAAAAATAATGAGAGTCAGTGAGATTACAAATACAAAAGTGCAATTGGAAAATATAAAATTGTAAGATATAAAATAAATCGGAAAATATTAAAAAAATTAAGATGATTGAAAATGTCATTATGTGTGTGTGTGTGTGTGTGTGTGTGTGTGTGTGTGTGTTTGCGTGTGTGTGTGTGTGTGTATGTGTGTGTTTATTTTATTTGTAAATGAATAATAACCCAACCCAGGTTTTACCTCTCGGTGTCTTCAGGTGATTTATGATACGTTTATTTGAAATCGCCTGAAGACACCCCGATAGATAGAAACCTGGATTATGTAAAACACTCGTTAACAGATGAAACATATTTAAAATTTCTACAGTATAACTTTAGAAAACAATTTTTAATAAAACTGTGCATTCGCCTGCTTTAATTATAACAAAAAAATATTTTTTGTTCATATATATATATATATATATATATATATAGTGAGGTGTCACAAGCACGAAAGTAGAGAGTACACAATGAGAATCAAATCACATTATATAAGTATATATGTGGAAAATGATTTAAATAAAATGGCAACATTATAAAAATACTGTGTAACGTATAGAAATGAGAAAGCGGAGAGCTAATCACTTATTCCAGTGATTTATTATATTTACATACACGCCAACGAGAAAGTACGAATCCATGTCTACTTCTTCTCCCACAGTTATAGATTAAATAGAAAGACAAGTTTGATATTATTGTCTAGATTGGCAACCAGTCTATCGCAGAATGAAATTTCAACAAACTGCAAGAAAATCTTCTGCATTCTTGGTTATGAATCGAAAGAGACATAACCGCTCAAAATTTATCACGTCTAATATCAATTAGCTGACTGACTATCAACGAGAGAGAAAACTTAAAAAAACACAGAGAGAATGGTTAAGTGATGGAGAACAATTTGATGTAACCAACGAAAAAATAAAAAAGAGAAGTAGAAATCGTTAGGTAAAAAACAAATATTTAGAAAAGGTAAGCTAGTAGCTAATTACAATTTAAAACGATATGAGTTTAATAAAGGATGAATACAGTGCGGGAATGAAAGTCAAAATGATATTCAAAAAGAAAAGAAAAAACTGTTTTTCAGAAGCAATATGAAAAAATAAGCAAAAATAAAAAAACATACGAACAGAAACAAAAGAAGAAAACCTTTCAAACATAAAAAAATGAAGATAACAAAATTGATATAATTTTGTAAAAATGAAGTAGAACGTAAAAGGAAAAAATGAAACTAATTAGTTACAACAGAAAAAATGAAATTGCTCAATATTTTAAGATTTTTTTCTAAAACATCAGGCAAGAAGATGAGGAATGAAAAAGAAAACAAAACAGAAAATGTTTTTGAAAAGAATAAAAAACGCTAATGCCTTAGAGAAAAGGAAACAAATAAAGAAATGAATAAATTTATTCGAGGAAATAAAAAGTACATTGAAAAGAAAAAATAATGACTAAAAGATGATGCTCACAAAAAAATAAAAAAATAACGAAAGCAAAATTATTAAGCCAAACTGAAAATGGGTGTCAGAAATATAACCGAAGAAGTATAAAATAGAAAATAATTTTTAATCTATGAGATAACAACAATAGAGAATGTTTAGAAGGAAGAAAATTACAGAACAATTATCGAAAGCAAACAAAATGTATACTGATATCTAGGGTAAGAACAAGAAAATAACACAGAAAAAAAAAACATGGGTAGGCATACGATTTCACGGTCGGTATGAGCTGACATAAATATTAGACATTTTACGAAAACATCTATCTATATAAAAGAACATTAACCAAAGTGACAGATTCTTTCAGGATGTGTGCAGAAGAAAATAGTGTCAAGAAAAAGGGAACACATTTTATGGAATAGCGACAGAACTGGAGTAATTTATTTTATTTTTTACATAATTTACATTGAGTCAGAAATGCATTTTAGCCAATGGTGCAATAAACTAAAACAAAATGAAAATACATATCTACAAAGATGCTGCTAATATTGACATCGTTCAATTTCATCTCAAACATGTACGAGAAATGGAAGATAAATTCAATATCAAGATTCAAGAAAAATATAAAAAAATTATAGAGTGATCTAAGAAAAATAGAGATGCAGGGAAATATTATAGGTGTATTTTTTCATATTTTACAAATAACCTTGAAAATATTGCAATATATCAAGGAAAAACGAAAAAAAAGAACAGCAAATATTTACACACACATTATTTCTATATTTTACAGGATCTATCTATCTATCTATCTATCTATCTATCTATCTATCTATCTATCTATCTATCTAAAACCGCGCACTCTTCAGCTGTTATTATATATATATATATACTTGACCGCCATTAGGCGAGCGGTGGCGACGGAATCCCGGTCATAGTCCTTAAGAGGTGTGCCCCTGAACTCTCCCCTGTCCTCTCTAAACTGTTTAACTACTGCGTTCTGCTTCCTGTTTTCATGCATGCTGGAAGTTCTCTTTAGTCATTCCTGTTTTTAAGAATTGTGGTGAACCATCGGACCCATCCAACCTATCGCCCTATCAGTCTTCTTCCGATATTCAGGAAAGTGTTCGAGGCCATAATCAATGCTGAATTAGTTCAACATCTTACTGCCCACAAACTCGTCCCTGGCAAGCAATATGGCTTCCGCTTTGGCAGGTCCACTGCCGATACGCTAACATCATTTACGGAGTACATGCTCCGGACCATCGATGAGTCAGGCGATGCTCGTGCATTTGCTCTGGACATCTCCAAGGCTTTTGACAGGGTCTGGGACTCTGGCCTTCTATGCAAGCTACGGGGTTACGGCATTACCGGGCGCCTGCTTGACCTAATGCAGTCCTCTTTGAACAACCGCAAAATGAAGGTCGTATTGAATCCTACCACACGAATGCCGGTGTCCCCCAGGGCTCTATTCTGGGCCCGACGCTCCTCCTTATTTTCATGAACGACCTCCCAGATGAGATCAAATCCCAAGTAGGCATCTACGCAGATGGCACTACAATATACTCGCGCACCAGTAAGAAACCTTTCGTGGCGGAACAGATATAATATCGCTGCTGACCTTGAACGGGATCTACACTCTGTGGTGAATTGGGGCAAGAAGTGGGTTGTCAACTTCAATGCGTCCAAGACCAAGCTGTTGTCTGTCATCAATCCCAGGCAATCTCTCCTGCCTCACATAAGCATGGACCAAGTGATTCTCCCTGAGTGCAATACACTGCGCCTCCTCGGCCTTACCCTCTATTCTGATCTCAAGTGGAACCGCTACATCGAATCCATAGCTAAATCCACTGCTAAGAATGGCGGGTCACTGTGTCGCTCCAGGAGGTTCTTTCCGCCTGAATCCATCCTGCATATATACAAGTCTACCATTCGACCCTGCATGGAGTACTGCTGCCATATATGGTCAGGCGCCCCTCAGCGTTTTTGACAGGCTCCAAAGGAAAGTTAGTAACGTGATAAGGTGCTGACTTGGCGGCTCGACTACAGCCACTTCCCCACCGACGAAATGTGACATCCCTTTGTTCTATAAGTACTTTCATGGGTTCTGCACAGACGACCTTAAGTCACTGGTGCCTACTCAACAGATGTTTACTCGTGCAACCAGAATGGCAACTGGGTCACACCCATTCACAGTTAGGTTAGCCAAATGCAAACTACAATTCTACTCCTGCAGCTTCTTCTCTCGCACATCACGCCTGTGGAACTCGCTCCCATATTCTTGCTTTCCTGACAGCTACTACCTCCAGAAATTTAAATGCAATGTCAATACTCATCTGCTAACCACTTCACTCTAGCCCTCCCGCCACCCCGTATATTCTTCCCTTTCTTTCTCCCCACTTGCAACTGTCATTAAACCTTGCATTTTCATCTTTCTATTGCTTCTTTCTAATTGGTTTGTAATCCTCTTCTCCCTTCCTCAAATTAATTTTCTTTCAGTTATGTAGCCTCCCGCACGTCAGTGGCATTTCCGCCTTGCCCGGAGTGCAATGATTATATATAGATATTATATTTAGAATTGTTTTTGCAAAACCTGAATAATAATAATATAAAAAAAAATAAATCTAATAACCCTCTCTCTCTCTCTCTCTCTCTCTCTCTCTCTTTATATATATATATATATATATATATATATATATATATATATATATATAAAAAATAAAATTTTTAATATTAATTAGGATCGGGTTTTTGGAATTTACCTTCCTGCTTTTTTCCCTTGGATTGAAGCATCTAAATTATATATATATATATATATATATATATATATATATATATATATATATATATATATATATTTAATTTAGGATACTTCAATCCAAGGGAAAAAAGCAGGAAGGTAAATTCCAAAACCCGATCCTAATTAATATTAAAAATTTTATTTTAATATTAAAAAATGATACAGGAAGAGAGTTCCACGTAATAAAATATTACAGAGCACATAAATTAAAAAAGGATTAATTCAATGATGTTGAATGGCCATTTCGATATGAAGACCCCCACGGGGGATAACACATCACCTCAGCAACAGTGTGTGTGTGTGAGTGTGTGTGTGTGTGTGGTGGGGAGAGATGAGTGTTGTCTCTTTTATAATTTGGTCAACTGTACTTTGTAGGGGAATTAGGTCACCGTGTCTGATAAAGAGGGAACACTGACTCACATCTCTTGGACCGAATTTAGAAAACGTCATACATTTAAAGGTATTTGTGTGCCATTTTGATGATAGTGAAGAGAGTTTTGAAAAAAATTGCTCACGCTAATTACGAATGCTCGAAATCTCCCACCAATCGTTCTGGTAATAAAATCTTCAAATTATTTGGTGATAGCATCAGACTCAACAGCAAGGCATACATCAAGTGACTTGAGCAGGTAATGATGTCCTGAGTCAAGAGAATGCCTGTTGGAAAGACCTATGCATGGGAACAAGACTCTGTATGATAGATAACAAGCAGGAGATTCAAATCATGCCTATTAAACAATTTCTGAGGCTATATAGATGATTATATCTAGCCAATTAACTCCTTGATTCTAATTTATGGATGAAGTTGAACGAAAGAATAACAAAAAGTTTTTTAACACTGATGTTGAACTGAAGGTAAATTTTCAGCAGCATACATCAACTTAAGTAAGATGACCGCAAGAGGAGTTGCAGGTAATTGCGATGTGGTTTGCATGAGTAACTGAAGTCCATGGCGATTCTATTGCATAAACATTATCTTATATATTTTAAGGTAACATTCTGAAATTTTGGTAAATATATCTTTGAAATAATTTTCATGTGTTTATATATATATATATATAGAGAGAGAGAGAGAGAGAGGGGGGAGGGAGAGAGAGAAAGAAGGAAGGAGAGAGGAGAAAGACAGATAAACAGAAGACAGACAGAATGAGAAAGAATGACAGAGAGAAAAACACAGACATACATTTTTAATAATACATCTCGTTTAATTAATATAACAATTATAAAAAGTATATACATGTTTTTGAAATGTTAGGTAATGAGAGTAAATTGCTCTATATATAATGTGTGCTTGTTTCTGCATATATATAATATGTGTTGTTAAAAAGAGAGAAATTGGAATTGTGAAAAAGTCTGAGAAGCTGTGAACGCTTTGTTTAAAGTGTAAATTTGTTATTATTATTTTTATTTTTACTTATATTTTTATTTATTTATTTATCTATTTTGTACATAATAGCTGAAGTGTCCATAATGGAGATTGTGTCTCTACATGTTTTTCGAGTCCAAAATTGACTCTCTTCAGGCGAATAAATTTATAACTTCATATATCAAAATAGGGATCGAAACTCGTGTAGCGACACAAATCCCATTATGTACACTGAACGTATTATACAAAAGATTATTAATATTACTAATAATAATAACAATAATTCTACACTTTAAACAAAACTTTCAGGTCTTGTCATGTTTCTCACCGTAAGGATATATACATATGTGTGTGTGTGTGTGTGTGTGTGTGTGTGTGTGTGTGTGTGTGTGTGTGTGTTGATATAAAGGACTCAACCCTCGCCTCAGAACTGAAGTTGACTATGCAGCGATAATAATTGCGGATGCTGTCCACAAGCACGCATAGTTTTTGGACGAAGTTGATTCCCAATATAAGTCACACTGTGTCCCATGTACTCGGAACGAGCATTACCACATTTTGATTTAAAACCTGACTTCCACAATATTGTTCTCAAAGGAACGCGTAAGGGTAGATGTTATTAGATTTACAGTAGAAGTAAGGGTCTACGCTGTAACCCTAAAGTAAAATTTATTAACATGTACTTTCTTTTAGTGCATTAAAATAATTATATTATTCATAACAGGCATAGATCAATAAATCTTATAAAAAATTATCCGTTGATGGATTCCAGCATCATAATTAGATCATCCTTAATTACTTACATATAGAAAGTACATTTCTCGTTAGATATATGAAGATATCTTTTTACTATGCAAAATAGAATATTACAGCAAATGTAAATTTTATACGTCGTAAATTTGCATAAAGAAAATATTAAAATAGACACTTCTTTTCTGAATTTTTGAAAGGAATATTGTGTGGAGAATTTCGTTCGCACATGACCTACGGTAACAGTAAGTTAGCTATTTTTCTTATTAAATAGATGGCAGATCTTTCATAAAATAAAGTTTAGAAGACACACATTGCTTAGCATCTAATATCTAGAAAAACGGAGAGACCAATGTTTTACCAAGCCCTTAATAGATTAAGACAAGCATAACACACTCATTCATTACTTTTAACTTTTCTGTTCTGTTGATTTCACTTTGCCTAAATCAAATTGTCTTGATTACCTCACACCTTGTGTGCATACATATTTTTTCATGAATAAATATATTTTAATAATGTGTCATACGATTTATTGGAGATTATTATCTGGAGAAAATGGTGGCCATTGTATAATTCCCTGTTTTTTTTATACGTTGGCGATAGAGATAAGCTTAGCTGAATATGATTGAATATTTTATTATTTATTACAGGTTATCAAGCTTTTCAGGTTATTTCAAGCTAGAAAAGATTTATAGGTAATTGATAAAATTCATACTAATCATCACAAGATTCTTGATTTTCTCATTGGTGATTTTGGGCAAGGAAATGGAACGGATCTGACTGCAATTTTGACTCGGCTCTCCAATTCTATTTCTGAGACGTTACCTACTACGCTACCCACATATTTAAGAACAAATTTTCTGATTTTTTGAAGTGGTCAGCTATCAACGTACAGTCAAATATCTTCGTTTACTTAACTTCAATAGTTTGAATCTTTAGAACTGAAGTCATGTATGAACACAGATTTCAGCTGAAAAAAATTTTTGTGTCTCAAAAATATATTCCGGCAGAGAATTTATACACGTTATTTGCCTTTATCTTGGCACCATCATCAAATCTAAAGGGAAATCTAACATTACTGCCAATAATACATGACCAAATCACAATACAGACTATTTGAAGTTGTGTTGCTTTCTAAGTTATATTAGTTGAAAAAACGAATCAATATCAAGTCTCGGCATCAGCTTCATCTTGTACATATCAATATTCATCTCTAAGTATTACTATTCAGCAATTAGTATTCATATATATATATATATATATATATGACAGTATATTTAAATTTAGGCTTAGTTAAATATCTTACTATTCTTGCAGTGGTATCTTTGCTAAATGATATTAAAATTTCTTTTTTTACTTACTTAATCTCAACTTCATAAATTATTTTCATACTTTTTATTCAATTTCCTCTTTTGTCAAAATTTTCACATTATTTCAAAAGTGTATATCTATTTAATTTTTTCATATAACAATTACATATATATTGTAAATTTCTGTAACATGTTTTGGCAATTTTCAGATTGTGCACATATTACTAATGACTGTTAAATTTTTCCTTTTTCAGATAATACTTATGAGATGACCCATGCTTATATCTATCTATCTATCTATCTATCTATCTATCTATCTATCTATCTATATATATATATATATATATATATATATATATACACAAGCGCACGCACACACACACACACACACAGATATATATATATATATATATATATATATATATATATATATATATATACATACTTCATTTAAAAACGAATTATGACGCGACCTAGATTTCTACCATGTGGTGTCTTCAGGCGATTTGCAATAATTTGTAGTTATTGAAAATCGGCTGAAGACATCACATGGTACAAAAAAAGGACGCGTAACAAGTCGTATACAAATGAAGAATATTCAAAAGTTCTATAATGAAATTGTATTGAATATGTTTAAGACAAGAGTTATATAATAAAATTGTATTGTATATGTTTAAAACATATCGCATGGTTAAAAGTAATATTTTCATGACCATTTCACCCAAAGAATGGCCGTTTTATTGTCACTGGTGTACCGGGGATTACAAAGGAGGCAAGCGATGAAAAAGAGGGACAGTTTATAAGGGGTAAGTGGGTAAGAGAAGGATGATAATACTGGTGGGATAAAAGTGGAATGGAGAGAGAAAGAAGCATGGGAGAAAGGAAGAGAATCAGGGTGATTAGAAATGAATATTAACCTCACATTTAAAAGAGAATGTAGCTGTCAGGGAAGCGAGTATACGGAAGGGAATTCCACGAGCGGTAAGTGCGAGAAAACAAGTTTGGAATAGAAGTTGCGGTTACATTTTATTGGTTATAATGTAAAATGGTAAAACCTAGGTGCCCGTCTACTAGATAGAGCAAATTCATGTAAAGGTAACACTAGTGAGTTATGTCATCGGAGCAGAAGCCGTAAAAATATTTGAAGAGACAGAGGGAAGCTCATTACCCCGGTGAGAAAATGACTGCATCTGAGTTGAAACGTTGGGATCGATCTCATTAAAGATTCTCTGTTGGATTTGTCAAGGACCCCGATGTGAATAGCAGGGGCAACCGACTCGATGTGGCAGCTATATCCAATACACGGTTGGATTTGGTAGATTTATATATATTCAGGATAGATCAAGAACAGAAAACTACCTAGTCATACACAGTAAATCGACTTTCTTAGCAGCGGGTTTATCTATGGATTCGGTTTAGTCATTAAAGTTGAGGTCTGCTGACAGAGTTAAGCCTAGGAGGATGAGTGATTCGCTTTCAGGGAGTTTAGACTGATCCATGATAATGGGTGTAGAAATGATTGTCTGTGGTAGTTAACAAACAGCAGCTTGGTTTTGGAAACCTCAAACTGGAGGTCCTTTTCAGGCTCAGCAGCGAGGTTCGCTTTGTCAGCCACAGCAGATTTTTAATGGAGGCCAAAGTAAACTTTGCGTCGTCAGGGTATATGCATATTTGAGATTTGATTACAACGGGGAAATCGGTAAAAATCGTAAGACCTAAAATAGAGCATTGAGGGCATATACGTTTGAATGATAATATAGAAAGTCATGTCCGATCAATACTAATTTCATTGTACGATTTGAAAGGAATGACTAGATTAGGTCAGTTATACCATAGCCCTGCAGCTTGCGTAGAAGGCCAGCATACCAGACTCTGTCAAACTCTGTCAAACTCTGTCAAATTCATTTTATTTTCTTTATGTTTTGATTCTTTTGTCATACGGTTGAGTAGTAATTTTTTAAAAATTGAATTAAAATTACTGGCCAAAATAAATTTTGCAGGCAACATTCCAGACACGGTTTTTGTGTTTGGTGTTATTCTGAAAAAACTCAGAAATTGTTGCAGCATCAATTAATCTAACTCTCCTTCCTACAACATTTTTCATGCATTTTTACATTTAGTAAAAACTGTTTAATTTGTCCATTTTATGTTTGGGTGAAAAGTGGGCGTTGTTACATGTTCTTTTGCCAACGATTTCCAGACAATTTAACATTTACTAACTGTTGTGTCATGTTAACTGCAACAATAGAGCCAATTATAACGGTTCTTTCCAAAATCTTGTTTTAAAATTATCGTTAACGTTGTAGTCGCTTTTCGACATTTTTAAATTTCTGAACATTTAGAATAACTACCCGCTATTACTAGCTATTATGCTCCCTTTAATGGTCCTGCGAAATCTATTTGTATTCTGAACTATGGAATATAGGTTTTTGGTGGATGTTAACTTTTTTAGCCTTTGCTGCCAGTACACATTCTCAGTATGCTTTTATTAAATTTTCAATACCTTTGTGACACGATGACTAGGCATATATGTATTTTATTATAATAGATTAAAATAGAAAATAGATTAGAATAGAAAATAGTTTAAAAACATATTTAACAAAAGTGAAAAAGAAGAGGAAAAAATAAATAAACGGTTTTTCTTTTATGAGGAAAATTGTGGAAGAGACAGGAGTGTCCGATTACTGTTTTAAATCCTACCACTCTTCCGGTAAATATTTGACTCAGTGATAAAGTTCAGCAGGTAGGTTTTCGAAGACCCGGTCAAAGGCTGTCCTTTACGGTATCTTGACCACACATTAAGCCTTTTCCGGCGGAAGCCTTATTAAGATAAAAAAAAAAGATAACTGAAATTTCAGACTTACAGTCGCCGGTGTTTGTCACCGGTGGTCTAAAGCATTTCCGGATTTCCGGATTTCCGGTCAATTTTAGATATATTCAGGTAATTTTTTCGAGTCAATTAAGAAAAGTTAAGTGAAGGGGAGTCCGCCGGGTGCGAGCTTGAAGTAAGAATCTCCGTTCGTCTTGTTTCGTTCAGTTCGGATTTGTTGATCTCCATTAATTAGAGTTAGAGCTGTGTATCACATTCGCCTGCCCCAACCGTAAAAGCTAACTCTAAACGAATAAAGCATCCTTTCAACTCATCCAAATTGTGGAAGTTCGTTCCTTATAGTTTAATCTTGTACCCCTAGCTGTTCGTCCGACATTTTCAACAAGCTCCCGGCAAACATCGCAGCGTGGAGAACGGCCGCCGGAGAAATTGTTAGGACGGACCGTTGGGGTGTTACACCTTGATCCATTTTCGGCCAAATCGAATAACACCTCAATTAGGATTGTATGCTAGAAATTCCTGGGTGCCTGATTTGGAATTCTTTTAGCATAGGTTTTATATATATTTCTGCATAATGAAAACGCCTTATTTCCAATAATATTCACTTTTCTACTTTTTTAATCTTATATTCTTCCTCATTTTTATTGATAATGTCTACTTTTTATGATTTAATTCTCATTTCTTATCATGCTTTGAGCATTTCTTTTACAGTATATTATCTTTATTTAATTCATTTTCAACCCCTACCTACGCAATTATTTATTTAATTTGGTTACGCAGAATTTTAGTATAAGACTAAATAATCCGTCTGCAGGTCTCACATATTTGAGTAGCAGAAAGTCTATGTTATAATTATAGTTTAATAAGATATTTCCCCAGGGTTTATTCGCTGTATGTTTCGGAACACTGTTTTAAATCTATGTATTTACTGTAATGGACGGTGGCCTGTTTGTATTCCAAATTCTCTACCATGTATGAAATTATGAAAGTTTTCATCGTAAATATCATGGCCAATGCTACAATTTCTATCTAGTTGTAGATTTCTTTAGATGCAATAAACGAACTTGAAGTTTGAGCAATTGTTTAGATTCCTGTTCTGTTCTCATATTTGCTAGTATCACCTCTTCGATAACTAAATAATTTCTATCAGATGCAACGGGAATCATTAATGTAGGATAAAAATGAGCTGGTAGCTAGTCCGACATTAACACTTTCTAAATCTATTTTTAAAGCATTTCAACATTTATCGGGCTAATTTCATTTTATATCTTTTTTAGCAGGTGATTCTATGTTGCGCTGAATTCAGGAATGTTTGCTATACATGTATGATAGTACGAATCAAAGCCTAAAAAGTTTTTAAGTTTCTTATATTTTTTGGTAGGCATCTCTTTCAAGCTTGAAGGATATGGCCGTTTTCGATATTTACCGTTTTCATTTGTCCAATATATTTAAATATGCACATAAACAATGCACATTTTACTACACAAATATTAAATTCTCTTTAATTAATACATTTTTTTACATCTTTACGTGTTATTCTCTTTGTAAATACATCATATAAGTATGTTGTTCATAACCCAAACCGGCAAGCAACGCATCCATAATCTGTTTCTTATTATTATTTTTGTTAATCGTAAATTTCTGGTGATCAACATTTGAAATAGTCTTTTTTATTTCAAACCTATTTTTATATATTATCATCAATTTATATCAGTTGATTCTAAAACAGCAAAAAGTACATTTATTTTTTGCTTAAATATTGGTTTTACTTTCTCTGTTACTTCTGTTTTTGTACATATTTCTAGCAATTCTTAAAATAATTCTCGAAAACTATTTAATTATATTTTTGATATTTCACTTGCCTTATCAGCACTAGAGGTAACAATATTTATTTTATGAGATAACTGTGATGTCCCAAAGATCAAATATTGCAATTCAATCTGTTCCAAATAAATTAGATGTATTCTTTAATTCAAGCAACACTGTTTTTTAGTTTTGCATGCAATGTAAATCTTACAAGTTAATTTCCACACAATGTTCAATTTCTATGTGTAACATTTTAGTCATTAATTGACTGGGTTTATTTGTTTTCCCCATGCTGTTTACATATGATGTTGATATCAGATTCTGTCTCCAATTCTAGTTTTATTTTTACATTAATAATTTTCAAAAACACAATTTTTCTCTTTTGTGTTGTTTTTTAACTTAGTTCAAGTCACGCTCAAATACTTTCTTCACTCTTTTTGATTTTAAACAATTTAGTTAACATGTTCATGTACGTTTTATTTTTTTCTACTTTTGTTGTTTGCAATAAATATTTTTGTCCTACCTTTTCACATTCTTAGCATTTTAATTTCTTAAATCAACAATTAATTCTGAAATGCTTACCTCCAATACTGTGGCAAGTATTAGGTTATAAGGAGAGATTATCATCATAGTGTTTTCTGGTGATCTGGGATCAAAACCAAATTTCGCAGCGACAATTTATTCATAAATAGTAATATATATATATATATATATATATATATATATATATATATAGTCATCTGCAGACAGTTCAGTTACGCTGTATCACAGCTCCTCAGTACGGTTAGACATCCGAATGATTTTTTACCCAGGATTGAAACCCGACAGAATTGGCGTTAGTCGGCGATTCTACCTCTTATCTATGGGCGCTCGGCAGAAGGAGGCAGACGTTTAAGCGTGTATATTATCATTATACACGACAAATAGCCAGAATGTTCTAATTCATTACTGAATGAGCGATGCGTAAATACTAGAGTAGCTACTGGTTTTCAAAGACTACCATTCTTCCAGACTTCTCAAGCAGGTTGTTAGAGAGTAAATAGTCATCCGCAGAAAGATTTGTTTCACTGTATCACAGCTCATTAGTACGGCTAGACATCCGATTTTTTTTTTTTACCCAGGATTGAATCCTGACCTAATTAGCGTTAGTTGGCGATTCTACCTCTGATCTATGGACGCTCGGTAGAAGGAGGCAGACTTTTTAGCGTGTATATTATCATTATAAACGTCCCATAGCCAGAGTGTGCTAATTCATTACTGAATGAGCGATATATATATACGGGTTGTGGTGTGCCTATGCATTTCTATATATGTTTGTTTTGTTGAAAAGAAAAAATCATTGAACTACGAGCTTTATTATTCCCTGAATTTTGACATAATATATCGGGAAAGTTGTGGATTATTTTGGATCTTCTCAAACATATATTTGTCAACAGTGAAACAGGTATTTAATAACAGGAAAGATCATTTAACTTTCAGCGGTTCAATAAAAAAAAAGATCCTATGAACAATTGGGTAAAGTAAGGTGACATTTTTTCAATAACACTTTTCTCAATCTAACTTGTTTTCCTCTTATCAGATGCTTTCGTGAAATGTAAGGAAGAAGTCTCCTTGATATGTTCTGTTCCATGATACTCAACAACAAATCCAAAAATTTGTGAGCCTTATTAATGATTTGCTAATGTTGAAGAATCATATCACATTAGAAGAACATTTTCGTCTCAAAATATATCACTTACGATACTTTCAGGCAGTTTAAACCCCACTTGATGCTCTTCCTAAAATGCTAACAAAGCACGTGAAATATATCTAACAAAGTTTGTTGGCACTTTACTATAATTTTCTAACACTACTTCAAAAATAGTACTGTAAGCATTTCATTTATTTCAGCATTTTCAATTTTGTAAATTGAAAACTATTGTTCGAATGACACAAAGTAATTATCATCATTATACAGACGGTAACTTGAAATCCTTTTTATAATTCTCTGAAACATAGACAAATATCCGAGAAAAAACAATTCAACTAATAATACCTGAAAGGCATACATTGCATCAAAATGCAGTCTTTGATTACATTCGATGTTGTCCTCCAATGCTCTGGATACAACATTATTAAATCAGTTATGTTCCTCAACATGATACGATGTGCAGTACATGTTGTGTAAATGGGAGAAGAAAACACGATTCACAAATAATTTTCTAATGGGGAAATGAAGACAGTTAAACGTACACACAAAATCCTTGGAAAATGCTTAACGAGAATTTGAACGACAGTCTGAAGTTATCTAATATGGATGAGAATAATTAAAAAGAACTGAATTCTCAGATAGGGATTTAAGGATTTTGAGAATGAATTTCTAAAGCATGATCAGATCCGAAACTTCACACTCTCCTATTTACCAACTAACGTGCAGGATGGCATATGGGAGAGCATACTACTTTTAATATCGGCTAACTAATCCATTTGAATGTTCGTCATAACAAACAAAAGCCACTCAACTATGTCAACATGTCTCAACGTCTTATTAATAATACTTTTCTTTACTAGAAATCTTGAAAATTATTGTCTGGAATAAAAATGCACATCATGATACTGTATTGGCTTCGGCTATGGCTGGTGTATTGATCTTTTTGAAAAAAAACTTCCGAAGTTCCAACAATATAATATCAGATTTTACTGAGATGGATACAATATTTTGTTTGTACGTTAAAGTACAAACAGAATAAAAAAAATTATGAAGAAAAATGTTCCTAGAGAAAATGCATATAGATTTGTAGTCAAGAGAAATGTAAGTATATGTAGACTTGTGTTCCTTTTCCTTTTTTTAGGTTGGCGACTGAGTGAGCAAGAAGGGAAACAAAAAAAAAGAAATTGTACTAATCGCAGACATTTAAAGAGTCCTCTTTTTGTTGTTGTTTGCTTTGGCGGCGTGAAGTGAAAATGAAGAAAAGAAAATTTCAAAAAGAGGTAGAAGGGATATATGACGCACCCTTACGTCCGGGTCGGCTTATTGAAATTTTTTGTTACATTGCCACAGGGATCCGTTATCTAATGTCGGACAATTTTGACCGGATAATAGTGTATTATCGTCATTTGACCGGCTCCAGCAGGCATTTACATTCTTTAGGTGTGAAAAGAATATTGACTGGGTTCTAGATCAATTTCCTTTTTCCTATCCAATCAGGATCCAGATTTTTTTATTATCTAACTGACTTTTGAAATTTGCCTTAGTCTGGGTTTTTCCAAAATGCTTTTAGTCGTTTGTATCCAATTTTGTGGGTGTGCAATTTTACTTTATTTAACTGTTGGATGTATAGCAGTTGTATGCTATAATACACTGGTGTGCTATATGCCATGTAGTTCAAATTCAGGCAAGCCAAAGATGATAAGGTTATCATCATACATGCATGACCGCTATGAAATCGTATGCTGGTCTTAGATATTTTCTTTATGACCATAGACACAGAAATGGAGGCTATAGCAAGCGATGTGAATGTCGAGGAAGCGGCTCTCATCTCAATAAAGATGTGTTCATCATCATGTGTATGTATGTGCGTATATATATATATATATATATATAGAGAGAGAGAGAGAGAAAGAGATAGAGAGAGAGAATAAAAGAATTAGAGAGACATGCACACACACACACACAGATATATATATATATATATATATATATATATATATATATATATATATATATATATATATAAGTTAAGAGGGATAAAGTGTCATGAAAATTACACAGAAATGAATATAACTATGACACAGGCATCTCATTTAAACATATATATTTAACCAAACCTACTCAATTATTTTAAATACTAAAGAATAAATTCAATAAAATGGCTATTGGTTTTAACCACAACTTTTAGACGACTTTGAAACTTCCTGCAACATTACTAGCATTTCTCATTGTTTATGGATATGAATGCTACAGTTATATTTCTCCTCTGCTTATCTTTGGTGTTGCAAGCAGAGTTTTTGGTCTGTCAGTCAACTGCGTACCACATAAAATATCATGTTTTTTGAAGATTGTTAAGTTAGGTGGCGAGAGGAAGACGTGACGTGATCGCAGAAATGGTATAACCAAATTGACTAGCTTCTCTTGCTAACGTGGCATCAGAGAGATTCTTCTTGGCATATATAGTTTTTTTCCAGCACCCACCCACTTGACATACAGCAGTATATATTCTCAAGGTATTTGATGTAGGCTACCGTATTTTGCCTGAGGCTCGTTTTAGAATAAGCATTGAGGCATAACGTAGCCATAGTAATCCTTCGAACACTATAATCATTATTATGTTCAACCAACTTTATTCAAATCTGAGGAACTTTCAGCCAAATAAAAAACCAAACACCAAACTGTTCGTATTGGAATTTTAGGCATGATTGTTCTGTCGTTTCCAAATTTCTGATGAGAGGAATTACATCATGATGACATTTCACTCACTGAACGTGTCCAATCTACATTATCTTACTGTGTAGTCGAAAAAAACAAAAAAAGAAACAACGCACTTGCGTGAATTATAGATATAACATGGTGACAATTTGCCCCTTGCAACATCTCTCTCTCTCGGATATATATATATAACAAACTTTCAAATATATGTAAGTAAATACGCATATTTCTCTCAGAACAATGAATAGCAAATTAATGCATTCACTACATATATCCACTTATTTATCTATCATTCTAAATAATATTTTTTCATTATTTTTTCATAACAATTTATATATATACCTATCTACATAACTATGGGTCTCACTTACTTTTTAATTATTTGTATATGCATTTATTTGTTTATTTTCAAGCTACTTTATTGCTTGGAGAAATTATTTCTTTCCTTAGATACAATGTTATTTAATTTTACATTTTCCTTTCTTTGGTCTGTTTTATTATTATTATTATTATTATTATTATTATTATTATTATTATTATTATTATTATTTTATTTAACTATTCCATCAATCTTTGCAGACCAAAACCTGCAGTTTCCGCATTCCTTATTTTCACTGATCACGTGATCCCCATCATTTTACAGATTCATCTCACCTTAGGGTTTCTGTCATCGGGCCTGCGTCTCCTGTGTTTTCCCGCCTGAACGCCTTCTAGTTTTTTAATGTGTTTCTTTGGCTGCCATCAAGCCAAACACACGCAATTCGAACAATCTGTAATCGTGCACTTTTTTTTAAATTAATGAAAGAAAGAACTACTACGTCGATTCCTGCATTGCAATAATCTGTATGAAAAACTGTCAATCAAAATAAAATCAAACAAATTATGAAGTGTGGAATAAAAAGCTTAGAATTATTAATAGAATATTTCTTTGTTTGACGCAAGGTCAGACTTAAATCTTTTTCCGAGAAAAGTTATTTTCTATGCTATATCTTTTAGACAAAAAAATAAATTAAGATCTCCGCGTTTCGTTTTTTTTATTGAATACAAACGTGCTTTTATTCCTCTGAGTTATTGATAGTTTATCATTAGCATTTGTTTCTTTGTTTCTCTGGGCTTCCGAACAAAGGTTAACATTCGAGGATTGCTGCTGCAGAAGATATTTTTTATGTATAAATCGATAACGAATCGATTCTTTTGCGGCAAATTTAAAATACAGATTAAGAATGACTTTTAAATATTAGACTTTTTATGGAAACCTTTTTCTTTTCTTTACAATTATGCGTTAAAATGTTAAATTTATACACAAGATGATTAAACAGAAAATTATATAAATTATCTTTTTCAAATAATTTTAAATCTTCATAAATTTGTTTTATACAAATTTAATGCAAATGATTTTCTTCTGAAATCTTTAAAAATGATATAACTTAATTAGCATTTTAAACAATTTTTAAAATGTTTCAATTTTAATATTCTTTCATATTAGTATTTTCCGGAAATGTCCGGTTTGTTCCAGATTTTTCTAGAAGGTAAGCGTTAAATCCTCTCAAGTTCAATAGAGAACGAATACATTCTAGAAAAAAAGATTATCTTGCTGAATAATACTATATTTATTTATTATGTTCCAGGCGAACTGAGAAAATATAAGGTTAATATTAGACGTTTCCGTATGAAGGAACATTTGGAATTCATTGCGCCTGAAGCCTGTTATTTTGAAGGTTGAAATTTATATCATGTCTGTTTTGTAATAATTTTTCAGTAAAAAATATTTCATAGGCTTCTGTTTTTAAATCCGGTAACTGTTATCACTCTTTCCAATACTGATGAAGGCCTCCTTCATAAAAGTTTGTTTAAAGCAGGATGCACTGTCAATAACTTAATCACGCCATGTGATATTACTTTTACTAATTAATGAATACTATATCACGATTATAAATGATTTTCTTAGAAATTTCATTGTTTAGCAAAAGAGATAACCTGTTTTTCAGAGCGTCACCTGTCTTTACACGTTGGTGCTAGACTGTTGTAAGTTATTGGTTGGAACTTCAGCATGATTTAAAATTTATTATAAGACTAAACAATATTTTCAATAATTTAAATTTTTTGTATATAAGCTATGCTGCACAATAGTAGAGAAATCAGATGAATAAAAAATATTTCCATTCGTTCATACTTAGAAGATTGTTGGCACACATAATCATTTGGCATTGCTATTTACCTTGATCTGTTTAGAAGAACCTGCAATATTAAAAGTCCATTTCTGGCATCTTGACACCAGTTAATTTTGCACTGCAATAAGTGTGCCTCCAACTATTTTTTCTATAAATAATTTCATCAAAGTTATTCGGATGAGCTCATCACTATATTACCTAGACTTTTTTAAATTTAATCACAGAACTAGACTGGCGTCGAAGTCTCATCAATTTGCAGTTCAACAGTTTAGAGATAGCCGTAAATTGTATGCTAACTGCTCTTTTGCTCGCACTCCTCGGCTTGGAAATTCCCTTTCAGCTTCATGGCTTCATGTCAAATTTAATCTGCAAAAACTTAAATACAATGTCTATTGCTATCTACTGTCCTCCTCATTATTCTTTCCACTTCCTGTTCGCTAGTAATGTTTCTGCCCATAATTCTTACTCTCCAAGTAAAGCCCTATGTGTAATTGCCTTTAATGACTTGTTTGGGGTGAAGTCGATTTAAAAAAAAAAAAACATTGTTCCGAACCCGATGAATAATTTCATAGAAAAAGATTTTTCACATAGAAAGTATGTTCTCTTTTTTCAGTTCTCTCGCTTTTTTTCTTTTTATATTGTTAGCTTAAATGCACTTCAAATTTCAGTGCGGTCATGCACATGCAGAGATAAGCAAGAAAAACTAACGAGGCTGCTGTTAGGACGTGCAAAAAGTGAGTAAGAGTTGAATAGAACGAGGATATGCTGATCATAGACATGAAGAGTTTAAGATTTTAGTGAATATTGAAACCGGCATTCGGAAATCTATTTTACAATGTAACAATTCCCAGCAATAATATGTTCTGACATGCACTTCCTCTGTAGTAATTGAATACAAAGAGAATATGAATGATTTGCCAATCTACACTTCACGGTGGATAATTTGAAAAAAAATATTTTAGGTATGCAATTAGTTAAGAAAAATATTTTGGGAAAATTAGAAGTGGACGACAAAGATGACTAAAAGATATCAATGAATAACGTATATTGTGCACGATTAAATATATGGAGAATTCTCAAACCTGTCTAGATGAATAGTTAAAATGTCGTGTTCATTAGATGATTCATTCAAAATGGAGACAAAATTAAAATGAGTATTTTGCAGTTCTAATAATAAAAGCACAGCCAATATGTAAAAAGATAACGACTAAAAGAAAAAAACTCAATAAAAATGATAACACACACATTTATTAACTGATACATTTTTTTCAGAAGAAGAATAATCCATGTAAATATAATTTTTAAATATTCGACTTAATCAGCAAATGCTAAAATTCAAAAGCGAAATTGGGATAGACTAAAATTATTTATTTGTCAATCAAATTTTATAAACGTTTATTCAAACGCATGTTTTGGGTTTAAGTATAAAATTTTATATACATTCGTATACCTTATAAAAGCGAAGGCGACATCCAATCATAACAGCAACAAAGCATATACACGTAAAACACGTTTAAGACTAGAAGGTAAACCTTAATTAAAATGCATAAGAGATAATACATCGGGCAAAGAAGTCACATTTCAAAATATGATTAAGATTTATATTGAATATATGAAGAAATAAATTAAAACCATAAAACAGGAAAATTCAGATAAAGCAAGTAGAAAGCTATATTTGCGGTATGAGTACATGTAAATGCTGAGGAATATTGGGTCATTCTGTTATATTTTGCTTCATAATTTACACGCATGGAATTACTGAACAATGGTTTAATGTGGTGGAAATTATTATGCGGTATAGTTAAAGCAATATATTAAAAATGTGTCCATAATATAAAGCCACCGTATGAAATTTGATATCACGGATAGGTATGAAATCGAAATTTAACCAGACATACATGCATTTAAATAAATAAATATGCAACCATATAAGTCAATATATATATATATATATATATATATATATATATATATATATATTTACATATATGGGTGTAAATGCATATATATATATATATATATATATATATATACGTATATATATATATATATATATTTACGTATATGGGTGTAAATGCATATATATATATATATATATATATATATATATATGAGCAGGTTCTTTTTTAACCATGTTTCGGTAATAACGAGAGAAGTAATAATTTATTATCTATAGTTAAACCATTATTTTTAAACTTTTTTCTGCTGATTATATTGACTGTAAAGAATTAGTGAATGTCCAATAATTTCGACTTTAAAAACTCTTCTAGCAATCTCACTGACAATTTTCAAGTATTTACTTTTTCTGGAAGTTTTTGTTTTGTCCACATGATTGACTGTAACGTATTTTTTAATGATTTTTGTATTGCTAACGAGAAGATTTCCTTAAAAAAATCACGTGACATATATATATATATATATATATATATATATATATATATATATATATATTGTCCTTTAGAACATGTACAAATATTTATCCACAAAAAATATAAATTTCGTTTCGACATCGAAATGAAAATGTCTCCTCAGGTCTTGTGGAAATGTATGGAAAGTCCCTTTTCTTATATTTGGCGAGTGGTGTGTGGCATGTTGGTAGGATTAGGGATGAGAGGATAAGTTTTTAATTGTTTCTGTCAGAACGTAGTATTTAAGCCTAATATAAAACAATTTGACTTCCTAGACATAACTTTAGACTTAGAATATAGCACTTTCCAATCTTACATGAAAAATAATACTCAACCAAACTATATAAACCTCAACTCTAATCACCCAATATCCATTATAAAATTTTACAAAGTCAAAAATCAGTAGAATATTTAATAGGATATATTAATATAAACATTGAACATGGATAAATAAATTTTGATATTCGGTGAAATGTATTCCTATCCGAAACAAACATGAGTACTTTCAAAACTGTTCCTAAAGACTGAAGACGAATGATGAGATAGAAGGCACATTTCTTTATTAAAGGCCATGATGTTTTAGATACTAACTTCACATTTGGATTTAAAAACCTAAAGACCGCACCTCTGATAGACAAAATTTTTAACTTTGGGAACGACCTATACGAGATTATAAACAAAATCACATTTCACAAGCGCAAAATTGAATTCCTAAAACACCTAAGTACACTAGTTAGTAGCATAAACGAATCTAAGAAGGTTTTGTCATATCAAGTAAAGTCTCGAACTACTATAAGATGGAACCCAAAGAGTACAAACACATAATTACTAAAAACCTACAAAAAACTACAGGAAAATTGACACGGAGCACGAAAACCACATAGTTAGTGTCAACTACCCAGACAAAGAAATGATGGATAAACTGAAAATTAACGGCAGAGTCCCTAAAATTACAAAAAAAGTGGCATACATACATTTAAAAAAACATGAGCGGGAATTCTACCAAAGATTACTAACTAGAATTATGAACCCTACAAAATCAGAAATCGGAAGAATTAGTAATGTAATACCAGAAAGAGTTAACCAACAAATAATAGAAAAATCAAAGTCATGCAATAGATGGGTACAATAGATGTAATCATCTGGTTCGAGAACCTTGGGTAAAAATAATGCCACTTTCATACAATTTGACAACGTGTTCTTTTAACCATCAGTATTTGATAGTCTTTCCAATCTTACCCTGAAATTCGCGGAATTCTATTCGGGCTTCTCAATGGATGAAAACAAAATAATTTTGAACTGCAGAAAATCAGTTCTCATCCACAACAACGAACAGTGAACAAACAATTCAGCGGATAATATAGATTTATCTATGGGATCCCTGGATTCTTCAGAATCTTAGGATCTAGTCGGATTATTCCGATTGTACAACCTAATGTCTTATAAAGAAATTGACACTAACAATATAAAACTCTATAGAGATGACGGACTCATGATAATAAAGACATCTACTGGAGATAAGGTTTATAGAACAAGAAAGTTAACTCATAAAATCTTTAAATCTTCTGGTCTTAACGTAGTAATTAGACCTAATAGGAACAAGTTAACTTCCTAGACATAACATCAGACTTAGTTTCTAAAACTTTCCAAATTTACATGAAGAATAATGTTAACCTAATCTATATAAGCCCCAATTCTAATCACCCACAATCCATTATCAAGCTTTTTCCATCATAAGTTGAACGTCGCAATAACACATATTCTTCAAATAAAGAAATATTCGATAAACACAAAGTCATTGTTGTATATTCAATTTTACACTTCCTTAATTTTCTGTAGGACGAAATGTTTTAAGGCTGTAAACATCTTTAGTAAGTTGCCCTATGTTCCACCTGCTTTGATCCTATACTGTTTGGTAATTGCACCTTTCATTCGGATTTATTATTTTCGGTCTGTCAGCAACTTTGTTTATAATCTGCTGCTGACTCTTGTCGTGGAAGAAATATTTTATGTATTCTTTTCTGTGCTGGTTTATTTTCTATTTCTCAAAAATGATCGTTGCATCCTTTGATTTTATAGATCCTGTTAAAGAGCATGTTTTTTTCCTGTCAGTTTCATTCATTCTTTAAGCATATATTCTTTATTACATTGCTCAATCTTTTTACTTTATCGCATTTGTTATTGAGCCATCCAATTTAGCTTGTCTGCATCTGGTCATTTTTCCCTAATAATAATATATATTATTTAACTGATTCCCTGTTAAAGATATTATGTTAATAGGATAATTAATTCCTTTTTTATTATTTAATTATTTCAAATTATTATTATTATATTTTATAAGTATTATTTAAATTTATTAATATTAAAAATAATAATTATTATTTTTACTATTCCTGTTATTATATTCATAATTGTTAATAATAATAATAATAATAATAATAATAATAATAATAATAATAATAATTTGTATAGTGTTTATCATTTTTAATCAGCATCAAACACTCTTAAAATAAAAATAAATGCTAGAAAAGTGTGTTTTAATCTATGTGTTCTTACACATTTTTTAATATATATATATATATATATATAAAGTGTGATAAGCTGTGAACGTTTTCTTTAAAGTGTACATCTATTGTTTTTCTTATTATACATGTTATGATACATTAAGTGTCCATAATGGTATTTGTGACGCTCCACGTGTTTCTAGCCTAAAATTGACTCTCTTCAAACCAAGTTGTTGTTTTATAAATAAGTAATTAGAAAAAATAAGAAAATAAATAATATCAATAAAATAAAATAAAATAAGATGAAATAAATTAATGTCGGCAAGTTCAATGGTCTTTTTTTCTTCTACATCAGCATGTGTATACATGGGTAAACAGATAAATAAATGAACAAATGAATGAATCAAGTGTTTATCCCAATTTCAGGCGAATAAATGTGTGGCTTTACGTATCGAGTTCCTTTTGTTTCTGATCGTCAATTTGTTGTTTTATAAATAAGTAAGTAGAAAAAATAAGAAAATAAATAATATCAGTAAAATAAAATAAAATAAGATGAAATAAATAAATCTTGGCACGTTGAATGGTCTGTTTTTTTCTTACATCAGCATGTGTATAAATGGATAAACAGATAAATAAATAATCAGATGAGTAAATCAATTGTTTATCCCAATTTGAAATGGTTTTGGTATGGGGTAACCTTTTTAGTATGTTAGAATTATCTTCTAGTTGTCATAGCTTGTTCTTTATTGCATTGACGGTGTTTTGAATTTGGTGTATGTGTGTGAGAGTGTGTCTGTGTGTGTGTGTGAGTGTGTCTGTGTGTGTGAGCGTTTTTTTTTATTTATTTCGTCTTTATGTTTTAGAATAGTTTTTATGGGTCATCCGGTTCTTTTTTATTGTTTGGGGTTTTCTTTTGAATTTGATGTGTGTGGATGTATGTGGGTTGTGTATGTGTGTGAGTATGCATGTGTGTGTCTGTATGTTTTTCGGTGTGTGTGTGTGTTTTTCTTGTTATTTTTTTCAGCGAAGGCTTTATGTTTTTATGAATCTTTCTTCCTGCATTATTATTATTTTCTAACCTGTGTTTTGATATAAGGGCATAACTTTATGCAAGCACTACATTCATGCAAATGTTGGGAAACATATAATTTCCTGTTACGTGATAATTTAATATTGCCTCGATGAAGAGAAATTCTATTGTTCAAGCATTGTGTAGCTCCTACGTATATCTTTGCGCAATTGTCGGATTTTAGAGCGTAAACTACATTTTTAGAGTTGCAGCTAAGATACGATTTTATTTCGAATGTAGTTGCCTTTTCAAACTGGAAGTGTTTTCCTTCTATTGTTATGTTGCATAATTCAAATCTTATTTGTTACAATTAGTGACTCTTTGAATTATTGTTCAAATTTCGATATCCTAAACTCATCGAAATTATATATATATATGTTCTAATATGAAGTGATTTAAAGTATTTATTTATATATATAAACATACACACACATATATACATCTCTCTCTCTCTCTCTCTATATATATATATATATATATATAATGAAAAACCGAAGATATTTTTCTACTAAATTTTGGACAAATTGAATTATTGTTATAATCCGTGACTTTACCTGAATAAATGATACTAGCCCTAATCGTACAGCTGACATCTCCCACTTGCGTTTCTGCGTTAAAGTAGCGTGGAACTGCCAGACGGAAGCAGTATCCGTTTATTGCTCTAGAGAGGGGCATCAGCAATTGTACCGATGCCAGCGCAGCCGACGGTTACGGGGGTTTGGACAATTTCTGCCGCGTTCTGATTTCACAAACAAAACCAACATTGTTTTACATCACGTAACGCTGGCAGACGAGTAAATATCATACAGTGACTTTCGCTATCAACATCTTACCATCTTCTCATATCTAAAACAATAATTAGCAAAACGTTTTAAGCCATGAGTATTAGTGATATTATCATTAAATTAGTCAAAACACAAGAATGTGTGCAGCATCGTGTTCCTTATTTATTATTTTTATTTTTATTTTTTTGTTATAACTCTTTTTTAAATCAATGCTGCTTAATCAACGTTGATAACCATTGTTGCAAAATCAACGTTACTAATCAATGTTGCTAAATCAATGTTGCTAAATCAACATGAATAATAATCTTTGCTAATCAATGTTGTTATATAAACGTTATTAATTAACTTTAATTTTCAAAGTTGTTAATCATTGTTGCTAGATCAATGTTGCAGAATCAACGTTTCTAAACAATTTTAACCAGTGTTGCTAAATCAATAATCAAGAAACAACGTTGCTAATCTATGTTGCTAATAAATATTGCTAAATCAATTTTGCTTAATTAGCCTTACTAATCAACATGATTAAGCAATTTTGCTAAATCAACGTTATTATTCAAAGTTACAAATCAATGTTGATAATTAATGTTCTGAATCAACATTTCTAAACAATATTTACAATTAATGTTGCTAAATGAATGTTGCTAAGTAAACGTTGCTGAGCAATGTTGCTAATCAATATTGTTAAGTCAACATTATTTAGATACTAATCACTGATGCTAATCAACGTTGCTTATTCAAAGTTTTGAATCAACATTTCTAATCAATACTTATAACTAATGTTGCTAAATCAATATTGTTAATCAACGTTGCTGATCAATGTTACTAATCAATTTTACTCAGTTACTGGTCTTTTGAACAGGGTTATATACGTATCCCTTGTTTTACTCTTTGGATTAGGTTTCTCCTGCTTATTCATTTTCTTTGACACATTGCAAGTGTGTGGCTTTTACTTCTTGGTTGGATCGATTTTTCTAGGCTTTCTATTCCAATTGGCTCTTTAAAATTGTGGAAAATTTGCATCGTTGTAAAAGACAACTTTAGGGCTAGTACTTACGGATGTATACGGGAGATTTTCTGCGGCGCTATATGTATTTGAAGAAATAGTTCTGGCTAAAACTTATATAAACACCATCCTCACGGGATATGTTTTCTATTATGAGCTCATTGGAAGGATTGCAATATTTGTGTGGTTTTGTTGAATTAAATGTTTCCCACTTCAAAGAGCATATAATTCAGTCCAGAGAAAATTGACTGATTGTAAATATCACCGCCTCAGGTATCACAGGATAGAAAAGCTTGAAAACCATAGAAAAAATTTATACTTTTCAAGGAAACTAATGAATTCCAGGATAGGATGGTGTCTACATTCTTCAATATTTTTAAGAGTTTGATAGTCCTAAGCAGCTAGAAAAAAAAAACTGTGGGTAAACTGAAAAATCGTGTAAGAAGTTAAACCAATATCCGATAACAGATGGGAAGATGCGAAAAATAATAATAATAATAATAATAATAATAATAATAATAATAATAATAATAATAATACAAAACTATTGCCAATTAGATTAATACGCCAATTATTTATATTGATACAATGTATTATTTACAGGCAAGGATAAAAATATAATATAAGAATCTTCCAAGTTGTCCCGGCTGTTTCTGTTAATTTAGAATGTACTTGAAGCTGGTGACTGTTAAACTTCAGAAATGCTTATGAGTCTTTGATGTTAAAAATTGTATTCAAACAGAAAATTGCCAAATCGCTTGTCTCTACTGAAGCTGCAAAATATGTATCCGAAATAGATTTAAACGACTTTTATGCCCCACAGTTAAATAAACAGACGGGATAAACAGAACTCTTGAGATCAACAACAAAAAAAAACGAAGTATAAATCAAGATTGAATAGATAAACAGGAAACCTTATGACGCATATTTGAAGAACAGAACATAAATGACAAACATATTTATGTAACTGAAACTAATCTCCGTTTTTCCACCATTGTCCTGAAATTGGGAACAAACTTGATTTATTTTTATTCACCTCTAATGGTTAAGCAAAATGAACAGTCTTCTTCCAGACGTATGTGATCGTGGCTCTACTCAACTTACTCTGCTTTATAGTCCTAAATAATTTTTGTCATTTTGTTATTTTCCAAAACCCTGTTCCTCTAAACATTAAATTGAAGTTAAATAAGAATACAATGTTTTGCAATATTTTGACCCTCCTGTCTTCAATTTATCTTGCTTGTATTCAAGATCTCTTTCTTCATTCAGTCAGTTAAATGATACAGGCTTTGGGCGATCATATCCCAAAAGCGATATGACTGACTGGGCAGAAGATTATTCCGCAGTAGGTTTCTCTTGCTTTCTCCGGTAGACTGGTTGCCAGCCAAGTCTATAGAAAACAGTCTGTCTTATTATTTAACCAATAACTGGAGTGAAGAGACTGATTAATACCTTTCCTAAGGGAATTTGAGCATAAATGAATGCAAGTAATTCCACTGGAATTCGAACAGTCCGCCACAATTTGCTGTTCCGAGTTTGATATCTACTGCAGCACAACGCACAAAAATATCTGTTGTCGTTTCCTGATGATAAGTGTAATTTTTTTTTGTAATTTTCTCTAGAACTTTATCAGTACATATGTATTTGGTCCATAGCATCCTCAGAAACACATATTTAACCATATTTCTTTTTGGTTCAACTCAGTTCTTCGATAACATGATCCGGTATTCATTGAACATATAAGAAGACGGATATGATATCGCCTGACATTTTGTAGTCTTTTCTTTGTTTCTAATGATTTTCTGTTTCTTATTCTAGTACACTGGTAAACATTGGCAATATAGTTTTTTGCTAGTCATCATCTATCATTGCCGCATTTTCAGTTCCCTTTTAAAATATGTCCAAGATATTTATATTTTATTTCATTTTGGTATCTTTATTTAGAAATTTACAATTTGGTCTCACCATGTTGCTGATAACCATTTCTGTCTTGCAGTTGAGGTTAATTATCTTAATATGATTTCCTTCACTACTATCTGTTCATGATTTTGTTGATTTGTTCGTGTCTGCCATAATAACATTTTCATATACAAGTCTTATGATTTTAAGATTGTGGCTGCCGATAATGAATTCTAGTAGGACTTGTAATTCTCTCAGAATTACTTGGTTGTATAGGTTCATTAAGTCCGGTGAGAAAACACATCCTTGTCTTCTACTCTTTGATTTTTGTTTATAACTTCTGAAATCAGTTTCTGTCACAAAACACAAGGTTTGTTGTCTGTACATTATGGTTATTAGACTATCCTTCACAGAAATATCAAGATAGCTTAAAAGTTAAATAGATATTATTGATCTTTCAGTAAATGTATTGAATGCCTTTGCGTAATTTTAAAAATAAAACAGGTACACAAATTTCTGCATTTATATTTCTCTTTGAGTTAACATTCTGAGCATAAATATCAAGTTTGTTGTTCCATTGTCACTGATGATCCTACATCGTTCTTGTTTTCGATCTTATTCTGTAGTGCATTCTATTAATAAATACATAGGAATGATTTGATTTCTTATATGGCTCATTAGTTGATTTACTAAGGTATTCATATTCATTTACACATAGCCTCTAAGGCAGTGCTGTGAAAATATAACTTAATTAGGTATTATTATATAGTAGCGGCTATAAATTGTATTTACTATATCTCTAGTCTTGAAGGGCTTCTACAGTTGACCTGGATTTGGCGAGGTTTCTTTTTCGGTTTATTGAGTTAATGTGTAGTAACTATACACTATCAGCATAAAATTCCCAAAGGCATTATGTAGGAATGTTTTTTGTTCCAGAATATATTGAAAAGTTAGCATCAGGGTGCATGCTCTTATACTCATAGAATATTTCTCGCACGATGATATATGCTCATATATTAACATGGTAATATGCGATGATACTAATTTATTAAAAGAAATTAAAGTTGAGAACACAAAACTGATTCTTTTGACAAATAATGAAAACAAATTGAAGCTGTAAAAGTTTTCACTTCCATCAGACAGCATAATAAAATTATTTGCATATAATTTTGAAAGATTTGTTTATTAAACGTGTTTGCTCATAAATGTTGATGTAATTATTTTTAGGCAAATTTGTCTAAAATCAGAGAAAATAGAAAAATTAAGAAACTAAAGTACAAAAGCCGTTGCCAATCAAACCACAGAAACTCCTAAGTGTTATTACTGCAGTAGGAACTATAAGAGAAATTTTGAAAAATTCTTCTGTGCAAGAGAATGAAATATTGAGCAATATATATTTATTTGTGTAATTAAATTTTTTCAATGATTGACTTAAATTATTATGATAAATCGAAAATTATGTTGTTTTTACAGATATGCTAATCTCTGTTTTTATACACCCCGATTATATATATATATATATATATATATATATATATATATGTATATATATATGTATGAGTGTGTGTGCTTTGTGAGTGTCTGTGAATGTGTGTTTCTCTGTGTGAGTCTCTATGTGTATGTGTGACAAAATGATCTCCATCCATCAATCTTACATTATTTATTAGCTGTAATAAAATAAAAGGTCGCTCTCCCGATTTACATTTGCATTCCACGCGAAAGTGAATTGAAAGATCACTCTTTTTCAAGACGAAAAGATAAGTGTTGATAAGAAAACAACCTACGGAGTAAAAAAGCAATTTCGGAAATATAACACATTCAATACATAAAAAGAGAGTATCAGTAAATGCTAGTTATTATTTGGATTAGTTTCATGATGAAAACGTTTAAATATCAAGTTCACATGTTCCCAATAATTATTTATTCATATGTATATTTCCGAATATTCTGTAGTGATTCAGACTTTAAAATGTAGTCAGTATTTGCCAATATTATTAACCTTTTTTCATATCCTTATGTGATTACACGCACACAAACACACACATACATACTCTCTCTCTCTCTCTCACACACACACACAAACACACACACACACACACACAAACACACGCACACACACACACACACACATATATATATATATATAATACTTCTCCCCAACTCATATATATTTCCTTATTTTTCATTTTTCTTAAATCCGAAGGACTGACCAGAAGCCATTCCTGACTCCGTAACAGGTGTTTACTCGTACAACCAGACTGGTATTTGGGTCTCACCCTTCACAGTTAGATCAACCAAATTCAGACGACAATTCTACTTTTCACCTTCTTTTCTCGCACTTCCCGCCTGTGTGACTCGCTTCCTTATTCTTGCTTTCCTGACGGCTACAACCCTCAGGAATTTAAATGCAGTCAATACTCATCTCTTAACTACTTAACCCTAGTTCTTTCCACACCGACCAGCATATCATTCCTTTCTCTCCACTTTTGCAACTGTCATCACACCTGTATTCCCATTCTTCTCTTGCTCCTTTCCAATTGGTTCGCCCTTCTCTTACATCTCCTCTGATCTTTTTTCTCTTATGTAGCCCCCTGCACATCAGTGGCGTTAATGCCTTGCCCGGGGTGATATGATTAAAGAATAAAATCTGTCTATCAAACTTTCAAAAGTTCCATTAATCAACTCTATCCCGTCATTCTTTCCTCTTTTCGTTCAAATTCTAATTGACAACTTAAAACTCTTATTTCCCTTTACATACCCAACCTACTTCCCATACACGTGCCCCCAAATATAAGAGAAAGATTTTCCAATTTCTTTTCACAATAGACAATGATATTGTCTTCGCAATGTCGAAACAAAATGTAAACATTCTAGTATATGATAATGTGTACATGTTCTAAACTATATTTTATTATAAATATCCATAGCTCTCTTTTATATTGAGCACTGTTTTTAATTAATGCCTTGAACGTTGTAAATTTGTTCGTTCCTTCTTCAAGTGTATATATATATATATATATATATATATATATATATATGGATGTAGTAACATATCTGAATTATAATATCACTACAACATAGCTATATTTTATTTGTAGTCATATTGTAATATATTCATGTTAAAAATACTAAATTAATATTAATCGCTCTAAATTGTATCGGGGTTTCTCAAAATGTGTAGAGTTTCTTTCTACACAATATCTTATAGCATCCATACTTACGCTATATATATATATTTATATTTACATTACATCGTTTCCATAATCAACATTCAACATTGCGTGATGAGGAGATTCTATTTCGAAACAGAAATTTCCGTGTCGCAATGCACATTTAATTCATAATTATGTAATTATATTAAGCTCTACAATATTTATTGTATTGCGCACTTACAAAAGATAAATACTAGGAGACTCAAAATTATAAATCCTTCGATCCTCTTTAACTATATATATATATATATATATATATATATAAATGTTGTGAAGAGAACTACACGGGCAAATATATACGTACTTGGTCGTAGATTTCAGCGCACATTTAAACATATTCTAGCATAATTCTAGCATCTATTTTCTTTTTGTCATCATGTGAACGTCAGCATAGTTTCATATAATATTTCTGAATGATCGACTGCTGGAAGACTCTTCTTTAATGCGAACGTGTATATTTAATTATAAAATGCTGCCTGAGAGTCGAAGTTTGACTAATTTAGTTAAGATAATAAATGATCGTAGAACAAAGACAGACGGAATTTAATTTTCCATAACTAACACAATTTTTTTCATTTATTTTCTCTCTTTTATTCATATGATGAATTCTTTCTCAACGATCAGCCTCCAGATATATAAATATCCATGAATTATATATATATATATATATATATATATATATATATATATATACACTGCCACTTTTCACATTGTCGCATGCACGGGCAGAAATGAACCATAGCTATATCTTTCTCTCTTACACATTCTCTCTCTCTCTCTCTCTCTCTCTCTCTCTCTCTATATATATATATATATATATATATATATATATATACTTAATAGGTACTGAGAACATTTATAACATTTTAAGTCCTATGATATATTTTGGGGCGGCTAGGAAGTGTGGTATTACTGATATACGCATAAATACTTAGTCACAAATGCGCTTAAATAGACGTGCCTCTTCATGTTTCGCACTATAAATTTTCAGTGGCGAATGTATATAATACACAAGGGTTTCCTCATAGATGTAGCGCATTTCCGAATTTTCGACCTAAAAATAGAAGTCTTTTTTCTAATCTTTACTCTGACTATGAAATTCTTAATTACACTTTTTAAAAAATTTTAGTGGAAAAAATGAATACAAGAACGTTTTAGTATCTCTTAACAATACGCACCCAAATAAACACATTCAAGCACTATCATACACGTATACAGAAACAAATTATATATGAATTGTGCATATTTATGTGTATATAAACACACATATGCATACATGAAAATAGGGCGTTACAGCAAAATCCGACACTTGATTATAAGGTAAAGAAATAGCCAATAAAAATAAAAGTTATATATACAGACTTGACAGTTTATTTAGCAACTGTTAGTTAGAAAATACCTTATTTTTCAATGACTAATATGCAAAGGCGGAGATGAATATCGGGCGCATAATGAGTCGCACGCTTTGGCTACAATTGCGTTGTCCATCACGGAGAAAGGCTTACCTATGGCTGCTTTCAGACTGTCTACCGTTGTATTTGACGTGGTTCTTTGTGTTGGCCAGATCACGCCCCCCGAAGAAATAGTTAAGGGGATCGCACTCGGGTGAGAAGGGTAGCCACATATCCGGTGACCAGTGTTGAAGAACACTGTTTAGCAGCCACGAATGTGTGGTTATATCCTTGTGTGCATGAGCAGAGTTATTCTGGAAAGCGTAGCGTTATGGCTTCCTCACGCTCCTCAGCAGCTCCTGATAGATATCAACGTTATGAAAGAAATCGTCTCATAGCAGAATGTTTTTCAATTTTCGTCAGGGGTCGCGCAGTGTATACTTGGACTCCATAGAAATAGCAAGTAATAAATGTACTTAATATAAATTGGATGAGATATATCTATGTTTTCTCGACCGAATAAAAAATATCTACTCTCACAGAATTAATACAATTTTCAGTTTGAAATTACCTAAACGTTATCGGAAGAAAGAACAACCTGAATAATTCAGGAACTAATGCTCAAAATATTTTCATAACAATATTCCGCATGTACATAATTTAAAGAGTAATATGTACATATTCCTTAATTTCAAGAAGAAGATCCCAATATATTTCCGTAAAACAGAACAGGGTATTTGTAATCTCAATGGGGTCATTTCCCAACAAGACTTTTAGAAAAAAAGCTCACTCCAGAACTCAAATAGAACTCGTATATTAGATCTATTGCTAAAGAGTTTCGGTCCCTTTTAATGCTCTATGGCATACCGTGGGATGTGCGGTGTGGTGCGGATGTACGTTGTGGTTTCAGTGGATATCGGCTCCGAACGAGAAATCGGGGAGCCACGTTCGTATTCCAGCTGAATTCATTGCATTTACTTACGCCCAAGTACCTTTGGGAAAGGTATTATTCCGTCTTTTTCCTCTAGTTATGGGTTATATAACAGGTAACGTATTGCGTGATAATCTTCAGCCCAGTCAGTCATTTCTCTTTCGAGACATGATCTCTCACGCGTGTTTCAAATATGGCACTTAACAGATTAACTGAATGTAACAAAGTTTTCCTGTCATCCTTTGTCTGTACAAGAGTCTGGTTACATCAGGAATGAAATATTGTTATCGTATATGGATGCTTCTCCATAATCGTTAAGTGTTGCTTGTGTTATGAAGAGATTACCTTTTAACCATTGAAAATGGTCAGACTAGCTACATTCATTATATTTCAATGTTCAAGTATTTATATGGTGTATAATGGCAAGCACACTGCGTCAAAACATCCCTACTGTCTTTATTAAGAAAGACGTTCCACTCTAGTAGCATATTCCCAAAAACTGTGTTACTGTGTAACAGGTTTCAGAGGGGATGAAATCTTGGGCACGACAATCTTCAGGTTCTTCAGGAACAACTGGTATCTATCTCGCATATTCTCATAACATGCAACAATTTTCCGCTCACAATTTACACCCTTGCAAAAATGTAATTCGGTAGGTCTAACTCGAGTGTACTTGAGTCCGTAGTGGGTGAGATATTTATTTTAAAAATAGACGAAACAGAAGAGATAACGCTCATTTATTTATTCTCTAACAGTGATTAACCATTAAATGAAAATAAAATTGATAAAATTATGAAATTTATTTTAGCAAAAGCTACTACAGTAAAATGAACTTAGGTTTGCCAATGTGCATTGCTATTGTCATATTGTAAAATGCATAGCCTCATGAGCGCGTAAATATTTATTCTCACTTCTTATCAGCAAATTTAACCAAACGAGGCCACAATAATTATGGAGGATTATATTTTACAGTGAAAACATTCAGTTAAACATCATGCAATTATTGTCTTAGCTAATACATCACATAATTCATGGATGAGTTTTGTTTTTAAATGAACTGAATATATGGATTGTTTTATATATGTATCAAGAGATATGAAATATTTTATATAATATATATTTTATTTTGATAATGGCTAAAAGTATAACCGGAATAACTCAGGTTTTAAAAAAACATTTTCACAATTTCTATATAATTTATGTCAGAAAAATATATCTAAACTTATTTATAAATGGAACTTTGTCTGTGTGTGTGTGTCTGTGTGTGTGTGTCCGTTACATATAGTTTCCAAAACGGCTGAACCGATTTTCTTGAAAATAAACACACTTATACGATAAGCGTATGCAAGTTTTCCTAGCTAGGTTTTGTGTCGACAAATATGGAAAATCGATAATCGAAAAAATCGTGTTATAGAAGGAGTGGTGCGATTTTAATCAAATTTGACACACTCATAGACAAACACATAAGACATGATATTCAGAAGTTTCAAGGTAGCAGTTCTTAGAATAGTGCAGAAAATCGATTATATATATATATATATATATATATATATATATATATATATATATATAAGACAAGATGTTTGTGTGTGTGTCTATTTATCTGCCTGTATGTTGGTATTTTTTTTTCAAACCATTTTCATTTTTTGTTTCGGATTTGGCTCTAAGTAGGTATAATTGTAGTTCTTAGTCTCAGCCATGAAACTATTTACTCAGAGGACTTATTTAGCCTTCAAAGTTCAGTTTACGGCGAAAAAATCTTATTTGATATCGATACCAGGAAATCAAAATTTGACTCACATCTATTCATTTTTCTTTCAGTCTACGGTTTCACTTTACGTGGAAACAACTATTGCTTTTTATTCTTTCGTGCTAACGTCTAAAGAGTCTGAGATCCAGGACCATGGATTAGTTTTAAAGCTTTCATTATACCCGAATAACGCTGGGCTATACTGCTAGTAAAACATAAAAATTTAAATAATAAAATTAATCACATACGTTTTCAGTGGGTTTAATGAAAATAGTTTAAAAATATCGCAGAGAAACAGCTATATTTCAAAATAGGATCAAACCTGTGCTCACTGTATCGCTATCTATAAATATAATATAATACCCATCACATGTAAAAGTAAAATATTTTAATGTGTGAATTTTAGGGTTAATAGACGTGACTGGGCATGCGCGCACGTGTATATTTTCAAGTTCGTGGGTGGTCACGCATTTTGTATTGATTTGTTTGTCTTTGCACATGTGTGTCTCTTCTGTAGGTATAAAGAAAGCAAAGGTCAGCGAAATTTTGTTAGTTTTGCTCTCTGTTACAAATAGGAGAAAATGTGAGTTAATTTTTGTCAGTCCAAATAGGACGGGCAGGATATTTTTATGGCCGATTGTAATAAGACGGTAAGGAAGAAATTTATTATGAATTATCCAGAAACGATTCGTATCAGCATATCGTCTTAATGTCCTATGTCTCCCAGTGATGGATGCTATTTAACTCTGGAGTTATCTATGATGAACTGCCTGGGCGCGTTTTACTGCAAGGGCAAAAAATTACTTATATAAACTGTTGGGAGCGGTATGTTTCATATTGTTTTTACTAATTATACACGTGAAAAAATATAATCAAGCTCAGCCTGAATTTTAATCTCCGAGTTCTCTCAAGTTGAATATATATATATATATATATATATATATATATATATATATATATATAACACATCAACCCGAGCAAGGCCACTGGTGTGCAGAGGGCTACGTAAGAGTGAGTAGATTGGAAAAGAGAAAGAGAAGGAGAAAGCCGGAAACCACATCCTAAACAGGGAACAAGGGATGAGCCTCTACACCTGTTCAATAGACGAGGGTGGAGTGTGAACCGGGCGATAGTTTAGTCTATCTACTCCAATTGAAAAAAATAAACAAAAAAGAAAGTGAAAAGATTGGAAAAGAGAAAGCCGGAAACCTCATCCTAAACATGGAACAAGGAATGAGCCTCTACACTTGTTCAATAGACGTGGGTGGAGTGTGAACCGGGCGATTGTTCAGTTTATCTACTCCATCTGAAAAAAATAGACAAAAAAGAAAGTGAGAATATTGGAAAAGAGAAAGCCGGAAACCACGACCGAAGTCGAAGGTAAGTGTACCGGTATCCCCTTCCTAACCAAGAAACAAGTCGATCACCTCTACTCCTGTTCAAAAGAAGGGAGTGGAGTGTAAAACCAGGTGATGGTGGGTACTATCTACTCCAATAATTAAAAAAAAAAATGTTTTAACTTAGTATAAGTCGAAACGAGATTTAAACGCAAAAATGATTTACAATAGCAGAATACTACCCCTGTTAAGAAATTCAGACAAATTAAAGACAAAAATTAAATAGACAAACATTAAAATAAAAATCAAAAATCAACATACCAGGTAGGTAAGACACACTGAAAAAGTTGAGCAGAAATACCGAACTAGGATTCCGTTCTTTAATTTTCCCAGAAAATTTACTAGTGTTACCCGCCATCTTGGGTTAGTTGAAATCGGAAGACAGAGAAAGAGAGAGAAAGAAAGAATGGCCCACTACGAAGAGGAGTTCATAATTACCGATGCTACACCGACCCTAACCTTAAAGAATTTCTGTAACAGCGAAATAACTATGAAAATTTTCACCAATTGCTTCGAAAGGGGATTTAAACGCTAAAATATTTTAAATAGCAGAATACAACCCCTGTTAAAAAATTCAGACAAATTAAAGACAAAAATTAAATAGACAAACATTAAAATAAAAATCAAAAATCAACATACCAGGTAGGTAAGACACACTGAAAAAGTTGAGCAGAAATACCGAACTAGGATTCCGTTCTTTAAATTTCCCAGAAAATCTGATGTTGTCACCCGCTATCTTGGGTTTAGTTGAAATCGGAAGAGAGAGAGAGAGAGAGAGAGAGAGAGAGAGAGAGAGAGAGAGAGAGAGACAAAGAATGGCCCACTGCGAAGAGGAGTTCATAATGACCGATGCTACACCGACCCTCCCTTAAAGAATTCCTTCAAACAGCGAAACCACTATGAAAACTTTCACCATTTACGTCGAAACGAGATTTAAACGCAAAAATTATATGCAATAGCAGAATACTACCCCTGTTAAAAAATTCAGACAAATTAAAGACACAAATTAAACAGACAAACATTAAAATAAAAAGCGGAATCAAGACAAGATAAATAGAGTAATTATAGAAATGGTAGGTAAAGTGCCTTATTCTTCTTCAAAGAATTATTAATAAGATGCTGATTGAATTATTTTTAAGTTAAAAAACGCAACAAAGAGACAATATGTTGATTGAGATTAGACTGTATTGTTTACATACGTATCACGTGTATTAAATAAACGGGTTTATCATTTTTAAAGGATCAACTATTGCTTTATTTAAATCGACATACCCATGTCTTATTAACAAATCTCTGAAGAAGCTTAATAATTATAAATCTTCTTTAAATTTACTTTTGCTAACATTTCTTTCTGTACATATATAAATTTACCATCCACCTGTTCATTAAATACTGCTTCCATATGTGGCTGACTGTCCCTGCTATTCACCAAGGCTTTTCGAAAAAATCCATAGGAGAATCTGTAATGTGATCAATCCAGACTTGGCAGCTTCGATAAAGTTACTTTCTCACTGGCCTAACGCGGATTTCCTGTCTCGTCTACAAATAGTTTCACGGCTTCTGCTCCGATGAACTTAGTTCTCTGGTGCCCTCTATGTATGAATTTACTCGAGCCACAAGATTAGCAAATATGTCCCACCATTTTAATGTGAAACCAATAAAATGTAAACGTAAATTACCTACCAGCAGCTTCTTTTCTTACACTTGCCACCTGTGGAATTCCTTTCCATTTACTTGCTTCGCGACATTTTCTTTCTTCGTCCACTCCACTCTTATCAGTATTCTCATCCTACTCTTACGCATTTCTTGACACCCTCTATAAACTGTCACTCTTTCTCATAACTTTCCTCCGATATAACCTACTGCGCACCAGTGGCGGTAAACTGCCTTCCTTAGGGCGATATAATTATATATATATATATATATATATATATATATATATATATATATATATATATATATATATATATATATATATATATATATATATATATATATATATATATATAATTATGCATCATTGTCACATATTCCCATAGCTTATTTGTGCATTCCAGATGAATGTTCTAAAAAAAAAAAACTAATAATTTTAAGACTCCGAGCTGAATAATTAATATACAGCAATTCACATATAAACTAGCTGCATATATTCCTACATAATACTAATGCAGACCTATGCTCAGGTGCATATTCATTTAATCTTTTCAGGCCATTTTTAAATGTGTAGTACAGTGTGAACTTATCCTTGTGCACGAATATCAACTATACACTTTCTTTATGGTAGTATTCAATGTTAGGTCTTAAGGTCGGGATGCTAACGTTTTAACCATTTGGCTACGCTTCCACAATGCGTGTATGCTCAATGACGCACCAGTATAATAACCCAATTATACAATCAGCATAATCTGTAAATCTAGCAACTATGTATAAAAATCCCATATAATAATATATTCATGTATGCCTCTAAATGTTTGATTTAACATCCAGTGAAACATCACACTCTGGGTCATCGCTGCTATTTTATTCTCTGATTCTATTTATACGATTCCGATTGACGTGCAGACATCAGTTTTCGGAGTAGATTCAACGAAGCGTGTCGGCATCTAAGTGCCTTGAATCGACTCCATATATCAAATCACGCGAGCGGCAAAACTTTCACACAAGCGTTTGCAATCAAATGCAGCAAATGTTTTGCGTGCAGTGGTGGAATTTTTGCAGGCGCACTGAGAAAGTGAAACATTTTTCTAACGCGTTGCATATTGAAAATCGTTCAGGTCGAAAGGTGATTCCTCCCGAAAATAACGTCTTTTTGAAATTAGTTTTTTTTTTGTACTTCTGCATTTTATGCATATTGCAATGCACATATTTTCCTGTTAAACGCAGATTTTAAATAAAATAAAAAATACGACTATTCAGTGTGTGAGTCTGAAATATTCAGGAGCATTACATTTACATATGCAATCATTTCGTTCACCATTTTACTTCTGTTTAAATACTTGTTGCAAAAAAATCCTAGAAAAGAACTCGCGAATTCAATACTCACAGGAAATACTAAATATATGTGAAGCTAGCAATAACATCGACCTATCTACTCAATATGTCCTTGTAAATGAATAACAAGAGATTTAATTAATTATGGTCAAGTTTAGAATGACATAAAGCACGAAAAAATAAGAAACAATAGAGAATCATTAATTTCTGTGGTCTGTAGATTCTTGGCATATAAAAGAGGATTGATTGTACCAATATCCATGTGTGTAGGCATAGGTATAATTGCACTTTTATGAACTAATATACTGAGAAATTGTAGATATTATTTTTTGTCACATTAAATTTATTTTTTGTGTATACTCGTATTTAAGGTGATCTTTATTTATTAAACTGTTCATTCTACTTTCCTCTACCGGCCTCAATATTAGAGAAATCTGTTGATTCTAATTTCCTCTACCGGCCTGAACATTAGAGAAAACATTTTAAATAAAAGCATTCACTCACCGCCAAGATTCGAATCTTCTTTTATGTGGAACTCTCTTTAGACCGACTGAACTATAATGAACGATAGCAGTTTTCATAATCTCTCGAATTTTTTATATTCACTTATTTCGTATTCAAATGCAATAATGCAATTTTGAAAATAATTTTTTGTTCACTTTAAACACTTTAAACTTAATTTTGTATCTTAGTAGATGCCCCGTTTATTTATTAAATAGTATACGCTCAATAATATAAGATTAGTATGAACATTACATAAATAATATGAACACTATATTTTTAATAAATAAACACAGCGGGATGAACGTTTGTATCCTGCCAGAGAGTCCATGATTTTTCTTTAATATAATTTCTAAAATATTCATGTAAGTAGACGAAAAAGAAAACTGCTTAACATCTATTCAGAGCGTCTAACTCTTCTTCTATGTGCCATGGCACTTGAAGTCGTAGCCGATCATGTCCTTCCACATCTCCCTATCTTTAACCTCATTAAATACACGTTATTCTACTCAATCGCCACTCCTCTCTCCAACTGCTCAATTTCATCAGGTATATTGTGCTTTGTTTCTTTAGTCTCTCTTCCCCTCTATCCGTTTCGGGAGTCTCAGTTTCCCCAAGCCATCTCTCCCGACAATATGACTCCAAAACTTCAACTCCAAAACTTCAACTGTTGATCTTAAGAATCAGTTTCCTTTTTGTGTCCATCATCACCAAAACCTCTTCATTGTTCGCATGTTCCGTCCATGGCATTTTCAGCACCCTTCTGTCGACCAATATTTTGGTTAGTTCAGATTACCTCCGTTTCTGACGAGATTTTGCAGCCTTCACTGATGTATAAAAGAAGCAACATCTGATAATTTTCCAATACCCTCCTCTTTCCAGCAAAATTTTCCTGTCTCTTAATACATTATTCAGCTTCTGGAGTACATCATTCCCCATGCCAATATGTTTTCGGATCTCCGTATCACACTTTCTGTGTTTGGTTACAATTTTTGCTAGTTATTTAAATTTCTGAACCTGTCTAATTTTAGCGTCATCAACTTGTAGTTGTCATTTTTTTCCTCTTACACTGATTACCATTTATTCTGTTTTGTTGTAGTTAGTATATAGTCCTTTCTTCTCGTTCTTTTAAACTACTCTCTGTAGAAGGTCGTGTAGTTTCTTTCCTGTATTAATCTTAATCTGGAAGTTATTCACTCAAAAATACGTACAATATGATAATTTCTGCCGGATTCATAAATATACTGCCGCCTCTTTAGATGTATTTGTTTAATATATAAATATATATGAATAATTGTTGAACGTAACTCATATACACTTTATTAGAACAGAAGTAGAGAAGATTGGGTTGTATAAATGTTGAAATTTAGGAAAGAGTCATCAGCAAAGTGATTTCAAGTTCTGGTGCACATATTTACATTAATTTTCACACAAAAATCTAGGAAATTATAAAAATATCATCTTTTCCTATCTAAGCTACTTTTTGGATATCAGGACAAACCGAGCCCGACAACCGTAGGTACGATAAGAAAATTTCTGAATTCAAAATTGCATTTGATTCTGGCATATATATATATGATGGTCTGTTTAATAAAATTACATTATAAACGACAGGTTGCCGCCAACGTATTGAAGTAAAACAAATTGATTTATGCAGACTGAGGTCCAAATTATGGCGTAACACTGAAGTTGAAAATTCACTTTCGTGTCCTCAATTCATTGTCAGCATTATCATTAGTTCTGCATAATGATGATGATAGGGATTACATTTAAATTTATTTTTATTTTTTCTAAAACAAACGTCTAAAACGAATGTAATATATGTCTAGAGTTCTGTAAGTGAAACAATTATTATGAAAATGTGCATATACATTTAAAAATGCGTATAATAATGGAGAGAAAAAAGTAAAGTAGTTTGAACAAAATTAACGATTATATATTTTGATGTCTCGTATGTTATTTTTTTCTTCAGGTCCATATTTTTTTATTGTTTTTACGTGGTGAAACGTAACTCGCTCCTAAGTGTTAAGTTAAGTGTGGTTGTATATCATAATATGGGAAAAATCATATATATATATATATCATAACAAAGTAAGGAAAATTAATGACAATTAGAAATATTGTCTTGTGAGAATTAAGACGATGAATTTCCTAGGAGCGAAACTTTCTTTAGAACATAATCAGCTTAAATTGATATTTTCGCTGCTGTAATTATACGTTCAGTTGAACTTGAAGGGACGCTGGATTTAAAAGTTATGAATTATATTTTTTTTTTCAATATTCGTTTAAGTATAAAGTGTAGCTTTATACTTTCGTTTTGTTTTGTCCAATTTCTTAATTTTTTATCCTTTTTATATTAATTATACAATTTTCTGATAATAGGTCTGCCAAGAAAGCTGAAATGTTATGAAAGTGTGAAATATTTTTTAAAATCTAAATGCTAATTTACTGTGAATGAACTTGAAATTGAAACACAATCAAGCCAGTATCATCTTAGTAAATACTTTTCCCTTTCAGATAAAGTAGCATTTTAGTCGAAATTATAGTCAAACACTTTAGATGAGCAAGTAACGTTCTTTTTCAATATTTAGCAATTTATTTTATCTATATTTAACGACTTATTTATATCGCTAGAAGACACTCGGAACTTAGTCCAGTCATAAAGTGGAGCGTGGCTCTGTATAATATATATATTATTCGAGATTTATTACGGCATTGCAATCTTCTACACAATGTGAATTAGGCCGAATAAAATATTGTATTAAGAGACATTTCCCGTCTTAGAATCATGAACAGAATGAGCCATTCATGATAAGTAGTCCTGCATAAATGTTTAGGCATTAGATGATAATATTATTGCAATAATTTTCTATCTTAGTATTTAATACGACTATAAAATCTGATTCTGGCAAGTTTCCTGTTATCACTTCTCAGACCACATATCACAACATAAAAATGCAAAGTTTAATAAACTATATTTTCGTGTAATGTTGTTCAATGATGTCAAATGATGAAATATATTATTCTAAAGTAAATTGAATGACCACATATTGTGACTGAACAATAATTAGCAAAACAATTTTGTAAACTTTGCTGAATTTAATGTTTTGATATGTTTATCATTTCCGAACCTGTTGACGATAACTGACATGCACAAATTCCAATTATTTAAAGATTTAAACAATGCGGTACAAATTAATTTCTAATTTTGATGTTGTTTTCCTAACCATTTACAAAATACTTTTCATGAAATTTTCATGATGATTTATTTCTAATCTCTGATTAGACTCATTTCCTAATAATTTGAACTGCACTTGTTTTCCTCTTTTACTTTTTCCTTTAAGACTTCTTCGATGGTCATTGTATCAATTTTTTCTTATCATTAGATATCATTTTATCTCTTCTTCATTGTGATGAAATTGTACCGATATATCACTCCATGTTAGTTTTCGCGGAAGTTCGGTAATCTTTTCCTGGTTTCTAATGAAATTTACATTTTTATGCGTTGATGGATTATTGGAAAACATATATCCTATTCCATTGATTTTTTGTGTCGCATTTTCTATCAGATGTTATAAATAATGCTAAATCAATAAATTGCAGTACATGATTGTGAAGTCTCTATTTTGTGATTGAGTTTGAATTTTGTTTAACTTCTTAACAAAGACTTTAAGTTATTTAATGCAAAAAGGTAGGGTTTGAAGGAATTTTTATGTTTATTTATAGTGCAAATGTATAGTCTGGTTTAGATGAGAAGTTTTTTTTTATTTTAGAAAAATGAAGATTTCTTCCAGTTTTGTATTCAAAATGTATATTTTATTATGAAGACTATCTTTATGTTTACATGTATGTAAAATTATATTTTTATACGGTCATAGTCTTTTGACCCTAGTTTGGGGGTTAAATATTTTCCCACAGCTGGGAACCTAACAGGTTCTACCACTCCGGGTAAGGGTGAACCTGGGAACATCAGCAATTAAGAGTTGACATCCTGCTCCTCGCAACTTCTCAGAGTCTTTGCTGCCAAAAGCAGTTTATCATCATACCCAGAACCCTCCATATTGTAGATTATTAATGGTGGCCATTTGATCTTTCTATAATGAATGGTAATATCTTATTATCTCTTTAAATTCGTATCTTTTCTCTGTGCCCTCACAGTATTTTTAATCATTTCATCCCAAGCAAGGCATTCCACTGCCACGATTGCGCTTGGGGCTACATAGTGGGAGGTAAATAGGAAGAGTGGTTAGATATATGAAATGTCAGAAGGGGGTGATAGATAGTTGGGTGGGTGGGAACACTTTTTAAAGAATGGAAGTTAGTTTGTTAGGAGATGTCTATTGACCTTACATTTAAACTCCTGGAGATTGTAGCCGTCGGGGAAGCAGTCATGTGGAAGAGAATTTCACAGTCGGGAAGTGCGAGAAAAGAAACTATTGGAGAAGAAGTTGCGGTTTTATTTTATCTGTTTCATTGCAAAAGGGTGGGATCTAGTTGCTAATCTAGTATCTCGTGCAAATTCGAACCTAGGGGGCACCAGTGATCTAAGTTCATCGGAGCAGAAGCCGTGAAAGTATTTATAGAAAAGACACAGGGAAGCCACGTCGCGCCGGTGAGAGACTGCAGGCGGTCTGTTAAGTCGGTATCGATCACATTACAGACCCTCCGATGTACCTTGTCTAGAAGCCCAAGGAGAATAACAGGGGCACCCGACCAGATATGGCAGCAATATTCAATACACGGGCGGATGGTAGATTTGTATATGTGCAGAATAGATTCAGGTGGGAAAAACATCCAGGTCCTGCACAGAGAGCCGACTTTCATAGCGGCAGATTTGGCAATGGATTCGATAGTGTCATTCCATTTGAGGTCCGCCGAAAATGTAAGGCTAAGGAGGCGTAGTATTTTACTCTCTGGGAGGCTAGCTTGACCCATGCTAATGAGAGGTAGATGCGATTGTCTGTGGTGGTTAGTTAATAGTAGCTTCGTTTTAGAAGCATTGAAATTTACTAGCCCTTTCCTAACCCAGGCCACTACGGATTGGAGGTCCTTTTCAAGCACGGCAGCTAGGTTCGCTTTGTCGTCCACACCTGGTCTTTGATCTATGCGAGAGTAGATTGCTGTGTCATCGGCGTACATGCCTACTTGAGATCAGAAAGTGCGTGGGACCTAGGATAGAACCTTGAGGGACACCCGCGTTCGTATGGTAGTTTTGGGAGGCATGCCCATTTAATACTACCTTCAATGTGCGGTTAGAGAGGAATGACTGGATGAGGTCAAACAGATGTCCAGTTATCCCGTAGCTCCTCAGTTTGCACAAGAGTCCAGCGTGCTAGACCCTGTCGAACGCTTTGGAGATATTCAAGGCAACGGTTCGGGCTTCGACATTCTTGTCAAGTGCCCGGTATATGTACTCGGTAATGGTCGTTAGCATATCAGCAGTAGACCTGGTGAAACGAAACCCGTACTGTTTGTCAGAAAGAAGGCTGTGGGCCGTGAGATGCTGAATCACCTCGGCGATGATAATGGCTTCGAAAACTTTGCCAAAGATCGGAAGGAGACTAATAGGACGGTAATTGGCGGGGTCTGAGGGTTCACCAGAATTTTTAAATATAGGAGCTACACAGGAGGACTTCCAACAGGCAGGAAAACAGGAAGCAGATATGCAGAGATTATAGAGTTTATAGAGGACAGAGAAGGGTTCTGTGGCACATTTCTTCAGTACTATGACTGGGTTTCCGTCACCGCCGCTCGCTTTGTGTGGGTCAAGTTGTGCAATTATCTTGGTGTCCAGCGAGGGTGTAATGTGGACGTTATTTAGTTGAGCCTTAGTTCTGGGTGTGAAGTCGGGTGTAGGGATTCCTAACGAGTCCAGTGTCGAATTGGTGGAGAGTCTACGGGGAAACATTCAGACTTGTCCGCTGGGGAGGTGAGAACTTCAAATTCATTGATTAGTGGGGGTATTGAAGTCTTGCTCTTGTTGAGCACGCTTTTTGCAATAATCTTTGGAGCCAAACTTAGGGGATGCTATGCGTTTCCTCCTTCCGGTAGCAAACGCCCTCTTAGCTTCGTTCAGTACTTTTTTACACTTATTCCGTGCTGAGGCGAAAAGGCATATATATATATATATATGTATATATTCATTTATTTGCAATATTTTACTTTTTAGGATCGCTTGGATGTATAGTTTGAATTTATCCAGTGATGAGACCAAAATCGAGCACGATAACAGCCTTTAACACACAAGAAATAATAATTATGAGAGAATATAAGAAAAATGACGATCATTAACAGGAAAGGGGAAAAATAATAAAAGAAGAAATAATGTAAAGATTTACATTTCATTTAAATTTTTCAGACAAAACTTTACTGGAAATCCGGAATCAGGAAGCAAGTTTTTCAAGTGAGAAGTGCGACAAAAGAAACTTTCCGTTATATGTAGTATTTTCAAATGTAAAATGATGAGATCTTGACTCCAACCGAAACTGCGTGTAAATCAAAAGAATTTAGAAAAAAATTGACAAGTTCATCTTAAGCATTATGATGAAAATATTTATAGAAAAGTGACTGAGAAACAATATTAAGTGTGTGTGAAATTAACTGAAACAATGAAGTCAAATTCAAACCAAAGACATTACTGATACTTCTTTGGGTTTTGTCAAGAATACCTAAATATTTACCAGGAGCACCTGACCATATGTGTAGCAATATTTTGAGTATGAACCAATTAGAGAAATTCGGTCATTGGATATTGTTTACAATGACACAGAGAACCAGTATTTCTAGCTGCAGACCTAACAATTACTTGAATATAATATTTGCTCTTCATGTAAGTGACAAAAGTTTACGCAAATGGGGTTTATAAAACACTCTGAAGAAATTAATCATCAGCCAAGATGATGGAATCTAAGTAGGTTTTTTTACACGATTGATAGAAAGTATTAATGTCTTGTAATCTTTAAAATCCTTCACCACCAGTAATAAAAAAATTTAGTTTAATTTTTTGGATAGCTGCCAATTTCTATTATTGTCAGCTCGCTCAATTTACGTTTGATGCGTATGCTGACAATTTCCGGATTATGTTGAAAATATCAATTTATTTTCAATCAGTTGAATTAGATCTTTTCGTACTACCCTTTCAAATCCTCTAGTTTTTCTGTGCAACATAAGTATACGGATTTCTGTACATGCATGGCTTGCATTTCTTATGCCACTGTTTTTAACAAAACGACACTGTTCTTCTTCCCATTTTGTCTCATTCCAACGAAGTATTTGTGTACCCTTTTCTGTCATATTGAGCAGATTTTCCAATGAAGCTCGTATTCAACTGCATTCGAATACAACATGAATATGACTCAAGTAGTTTTTGTAAGTATTGCACCATTGTGGCGTAATGGACAAATTATTACTCCTATGTTATATATCCAGAATTATAAGAGACATCCAACGCCATTATAATGCAAATCGTTCCAGATGCTTTTCAGATTTTATCTTGTGTAAAGCCAAGTTAAAAAAGATTTCTAAATTACAGTCTGGCACACGTGTATTTAATCTTCCCTTAACCTATTAGTCAAACGTCATTAAATGCATAAAATGTCGAAATGATAAAAAAGCAGCCACAATTCAATGAACAGACATTGTGTTTTTTTATTTGTGTATAGCTAATAAAAGAAAAACAATCTATGTCTAGTATGCACTTAGGGTTCTTAAATCGAAACTGATAATGGGCTTTACGAGTTTTGTAATTTTACATTCCGTAAGTGTATAAATATTTGAGTCAATGAGTATTGTCCATGTTACTACTGGGTGAAAATTATATGACTAAATTGATTGTTTCAGAAATATATCACATCCTCTATTCTCTCCCTACTTGATATATTCGTTTATATATTGCTGCGGATATATACTGTTGCTCCGGATCAGAATTATCATAGATTATAAAACTTTCATTTCTGGAACGTTATTCAAAGCGATATTTTTTACAGATTGAATTCGACAAACAGGTCTTGATGTTTTGGTTTGGCTAGACGATGAAATTTAAAAAATTAAGAATATTTAATTGGGCGGTTATTTTTTAGCTCAGGATACGAATGCAAAGCGGTAACGATGCACAACACTGCAGACAGATTTTATGATACATCATAAATATTGTTCTTAATTTATATCCTTTCAGGATGTGGATGGTCATTATTTTTCCTGCATTCTTTTCTTTGTAGCTGTTATCAAGGTTTTTTCCCTTACATTCGCTGCAAGCCACTTCTCTCAAATTCATCTACATAAAACTATTAGGGAGATTATTTGCTGTTCCATTTTGATATTCTTGCCGTTAAATGGGTCAGAATAGAAAAAGCAATAATATCTATTCAGCTGTTACCAGATATCATGTTATCGAAAAGATGTTGCATTAAATCGAACGCAAAAAAGTTTCTTTTGTTTCTTTAGCGATATATCAAATCCTTATGGGTCATTTTATGCTGAAATGTATTTCTCTTGGGAACATTAGTAGTTTCTGTGAGAAATGTCTATTATTGGAACTTGTTTTTATTATAAAACTGTATTTGTGGTAATATTTTTATCTTTACGGAAAAGTATGTTTGTTATTTTTATTTGTTTTTTTTATTTTCTATAAAAATATATAACTGGTATTTTTACGATGGAATTTTTTATGCCTCTAGAGTGATTCTATACCAGTTTTGGGGGTTATTTATTCGGAGAGGGGACTGTAACAGGTGCCACTATGCAGGCCCAATAGGAACCTTATAACTACAACAATTAAGAGGTCATTACCTGATTTTCAAATATTCTGTATGTGGTCAACACGGTATCAATTTTCCTTAGCTTTGTTGTTGGAATTCCTAAAGACATGTAGCTCTTGTTATTTGGTACAATTGGGTTTTTTTCCGGTTCGTTGGCACCAGTGAACGAGATTCAATTTAAGATTTTCTTCACAGACTTCATTTGGTCTAAGCCATGTTTAACCATTTATCTGAGAAATCAATTCTGTACAACTTACAACTGTAATATTTTTTAATGATCTGGGAGGCATCCTATATTTCAGTATGAAAGTTTAGATGTAACCACTATATTTAAAATCATGTTCTTAATTTCTTTTTCTTTTTAGTATAAGTAAATGTCTTTGTGGATGTATTTGCCCTAGCCTAACGTATTGCATGTTCAATTAATTTACATCCTATTAATAAAATTTTACTTCAAATAATGCTGAAAAATATATTTCAGAATAAGATTAATAATACTTTATAATCATGTAAATTATTTAGTTTCTCGATATTGGCTGGTAAGAAACTACTACTAGAATTTTAATCTTTCGTAAAGTGGGTGCACTATTTGGTTAAAGACTGACACGAGAATAGTCACCGTATCGTTGGTCTCGTCACAGTCACTGGGTGACTACAGAGAAATTGCTCAAGACACCCGCTGCAGAAAATGAATTAGACGTTTTCTAAGCTTCTCCATGTTGCTGAAACTAGTGACATTTCTGTGCAGTAAAAATTAGATTGGATATTTCATACAGAAATATAAGTGAGTAAATGAAAATAGGAATAAGTGCTATCGTATGAAAATAAAAGCTACAAGATAGCAACAGTGTTCTCAAACCGTTATGAAAAGTCACATTTATGGAATATTCTTTGTAAGATATATGTATACAGTTTATATTTATATACGGTTTTCATATTTTCATAGTTATTTTCAAGACTAGGTTTATTGCTACAAGATCAATACGCGAGCGTTAATATTAATGAAATAAGAAGGAAATCATTATACAGATGAAACTTTGGCTTACGGACAAATCACTTTCAATATGCGTTGTTGTGTAATGTATATCGGATCGGGTTGAGAAATCCGGGAGTTCGAATTCCAGTTGAATTGGTTGCTTTTAGTTACACGAAGATATTCTTGGGGATGGTAATAATTCATCTTCTCTATCCAGTTACGGGCCGAATAGCAGAACAGATTAGGTTGTCTAACCATCGTTGCCAACACGCCTGCCGTAGAAGTATATTGCAATCCACTGCGAAAAAATGAAATAAAACTAAAACTATACCATATTTTGCGTAGAATATATCGTAGAGCGCACTTTTCATGACCGTTTATGTAAACTGTTGCTTTCTTGCGGGTTTGATTTTTAAACGATATCATTCATTCTTCTTTTCATCTATTGACTCTTCTATCAAGCTGAGAAATCAAGGAAATCATTCGACTAATTTCTGAGGTCGGTGTCTTGAGTAATTTAACTGTCGTCACCAAGTGACCGTTATGAAGACTAAATAATGTAAATATTCTTGTCAATGAAAAAGAAATACAAACCGTATTGTATCTTAAGAGACATAATCGCCTAAGCGTATCTGACGCATGGCAGTTAACTGACTGACTAATTTTTAATCACCGGTTCTCGTATAATAACCAAGCATTTACACGATCGAGCCTGCTCAGCATTTGGATTTGTAAGAGCTTGTCAATAGACGGTGCTGAACGCTTGGTTAGGCGATTAATGCAATGAATGACCCATTTTCTTCCGGTCTGGTTTGTTATATTCACTTACACGAAGGTTTCTTGGCGGAAGTATGAATCCATGTTTTCCCCCAACCACCTATTGGTTTACTAGTAGGACTTTTATCAATAAATTGTCATAACTAAAATAAATTTTTAATAACATATTTTTGACTTTAAATAAAAGCAGGCAAAGTGTGGATAAGCCGTAAAAATATCAAGACATAAATGAAAAACATAAAATTTCGCCCCATTTTAATCTAGACCAACCATCATAGAACACTTTCTCTTCCTATAGTAAAATAATCACCAACATGACTTGAATCAATCGAGGGTACCAAATTATGGGTATTTCGATTTTATTATCCACAACAAGTCTTGTTCAATATTTTCATGTAAATTCATTTGCTGGCGATATATGTTTATAGTTTGAACAAGCACTCTTTCATCCAACACTTTTTATAATCCTCTTTTGTTCCGTTTTATGCGAAAATATATCTTAAGTATTCGATATTTTATTAAGTATTAAGTTGTATCCAAATGGTTTGTCTTTTCCGATAAATACCTGATATGAATCACGGGAATATGATGTTGGAAAGTATCTAATATCTTAAACATATTCCCAAGATCATGAAGTAAGGTAAAAATAAAAACTAATTACTATTTCGTTTTGGCTTTAAACTAGGTTTGTATTGATGTCTTTTATTTTGTAAGTTTACTTTTATTTAGTATATGACAATACGTAACTGGAATCATTTTGTAGGAAAATTTTACAAAAACCTAAATGGTCATGAATAATTTTCATGTTGTTCTATTTGTATAGTTATAAATAATATTATTATTAAATTTAAAACTCTTTCTGTATCTTAAGAAAGATTTAAGATTCTCATTCTACCTATATATATATATATATATATATATATATAGATAGATAGATAGATAGATAGATAGATAGATAGATAGATAGATATGTGTGTGTGGGAGTGTATGTGTGTATATCTGTATTTGTGTGTGTGTGTGTTTGTGTGTTAAAATTAGAATTTTTTTAAAATATGCAATATATAGGGATAAAACGAACAATTTTAAAAATATATTTCTTTTAAATACGAATAGATGTCTCCTGAGGATTACATTGAAATATAAAACTGGCATCTCTTTATGTTAATTTGAGTGTCCAATCCCCCCGCACACACTGTACTTAATAAAAGTGTATGTGTGGGTAAAGAGTGTATGAATAAGTTCGTATCCTTATAGCATAGCATAATTTTGATCGATAATGTAGTTAACATTGAACTTGTCAAAGTACATTATTGGCATTTGAAAATCACATTATACGTATGTGTGGCGCATTTACTAATCAATACCTTTGCTTTACGCCACAAATGATAGAATATTCTCGCAAGATAATTAACAGTGTCATTATGTTTAACTTGCCCAGTGTTGTTTTGAAGAAATATTTAGAAATCTTAATCAAAATGTAAATATTTCGTATTGTCTACAGGGTCAAATAAAGCATGAATTGGTCATTGGGTAAACATATATCTACGCGCACAAACTTTATCTACAGCTCCGGGAAATTAAGTGTGATTATAATGATGGCATTAGATATCCTTCGATGATTTCTGCAATTGGTTCAGCTGGGAGAGTTTGTAGTTAATCCCGGTAGAGAAGACTGATATAGTATTAGGCAAGTATAGCGTTATTTTTTAAGCGTATTGTATAAAATAATCAGTTGTATTTAAAAATGAAAAATAACCAAGAATAAGAAAAGTGATGAGGCTTCATTTGCAAGCCAGTTTCAGAAAGAATAAGCAGAAATAAATTAATTTTTCACACCGCCTTTCGAAATGATACGAGGTTTGATAATCTTTAACACTTTGTAAAAAGATTATATTTTTGATAAGTATATTTTCATTTATGCATGATATGTTATGTCATTGTGAAAATAATTTAAATTATGTAGGATTAATACATAAATTGTCATCTGTAATATTATATATATATATATATATATATATATATATATATATATATATATATATATATATATATATGGCATTATATTATTTTTGAAATAAGGTTCTAGTGCTTACGGAGATGACTTCAAAATGCAAGTAAGCAGATCCCCGAATACCTCGACATCAGATGCATCTCCGAAATTTGGTGATCTATCTGCGTCGAATATCTTCACACGTGAATAAAAGCTGAGTAAGCGTTTAATGTATAAGTGAAAGCTAAATACCGTGTTTGAGCAGTCAATGTGGTATAGTTGTTCAAAATGTAAAATACATGGTTCTGTGTAACGAAATCCTTAACAATTTTTTCATATCAACTGATGAAGTATTGCATTACAAAGAAAAACTTAATATTAAATATAGCAGATTCAAATCTGTTGTTATTGATATTTCATAAACGTCACTATTTACATTATTCGGAACATTGTCCTCATCATTCTCGTTATTTGTACGATGTTTTGGCCGTTGTACGCTCAGGCCTTCTTCAGGTGCTAGGAATTTTGAGCCGAACCCTTTATTAAAATCTCCGGGGTATATCATTCTCATTTCTTGCATGAAACTCTTTTGGTAGTTAGGAGATCTCCCTCTAACTGGATGATCTAAGTTATTTGCTCACCACTGCTGTAGCCTTACCACTCATTGGTTGAATTCACTGTAACTAACCTATGTCTCTATCTACTGGGCCATGTGTAATCAAGGCCAGAGCGCACAACGACTGATACGTATTAGAAATGTCAACAAAGATGAGGACCGAAATCCGAACATGTAAATAATGATGTAAATACTACCTCATTTCAAACATATAGAGAAATACATTCATATATATAAAGTCTTATTGTTTCTCATTGCAGATATACTTTTTCTTTTCTCAAAATAATCTCTTGCTATTCGTTGAATTGTTGTCGGTATTGCCTTGACAGATGTTAGCGGTCTTTGACTGCAATTTCTCGTTGTATTATTAAGAGTACCTGTTAGTTGAAAGGAATGTCAAACTATAATTTCTGAAGGTATGGAATTATGTTTAAAGTACTTATATATAGGTTGAAATAACACATAGATCTATATAGGACGCTAAGAAAAAACATCCAGTAAACTCTACACCGTGAAAAGCTACTTACTACAGCAGCACTATTTAGCGCAAACGAGCTATGGTTCAATCGTCTATATGTGTGAATTTAACTTATATAAAAAATGCATATTTGTCAAAATGTCATCCATGTTTTTGAATGTCTTCGTTTGTCATTTATCATAGTTTCATGTTTTTTTTTATTAAGAAGATGAAATATCGCTTCTCGGATTTTTTTTTTTTTTTTGTCGGCTGATTCGGATATAAAAAATTGAGATTTGTGTTTATTTTTAGCCATTCTGATGATGTTTCTTACCTAATTTTTATATTGGTCATTTATTTATTTATCCTCTGTATTCATTTGAATCAGACAATACACTAGTGAGTATCACTTCTATTATTGTGGTTTTATTTCAGTACAGAGATAATTTATTATATTTATTCATTAAACATTTTACAAACACACACACAGAGGCACGTTTTTGCGCACACGCCTGCACATACACAAACACATGTATATCTGGAGACATTCTCTACTTTGTTTCTTTTGGAGTGATTACTTATTCTACTCTGGACTTTCTATCAAGTAGATACCCTTTTTGAATTCTGTCTGCGGAAGACTATTTATGCTCTCACACACTGATTGAGCACTCTGGAAGAATGTTAGACTGAAAAGACAGTAGCTACTCTAGCATCTACGCTCAGTTCATTCACTAATGAATTAGAACACACTAACTACTGGCGTATGTATACATGATACACGTTAAAGTTTGGCCCGTTCTACCGAGCGCCTATAGTTGTGCGGGAGAATCGCTGACTAATCGGGTTTCAATCCTGTGTAAAAGAAATGGAATGTCTAAACCTATTGATGAGCTGTGATAGAGCGAAACAGATTTGTCTGCAAATAACTATATATATATATATATATATATATATATATATATAAAGATATATATATATAAAATTTACGAAAATTGCATTTTTTGAATAGCTATTTCCGCCATAAAACTCTCACTTCATCTGCGACGATCCAAAACAAAAACTATGTAATTAAAATATATTACAAAAATTCACTTCCCGGAATGTGTCCAAAAAAATATCCATGCAAAGAAAGTTTTTGAAAAAAGTTTGGGGGCGACGAAGTTAAAACAGAAAATATTGAACAGGTGTAGAGGCTCATCCCTTGTTCCCTGATTAGGATGTGGTTTCTGGCTTTCTCTTTTCCAATCTTTTCACTTTTCCTTATGTTTCTTTTCAATTGGAGCAGATAAATTGAACTATCGCCCTATTCACACACAGCCCACGTGTATTGAACATGTGTAGAGGCTCATCCATTGTTCCCTGTTTAGGATGTGGTTTCCGGCTTTCTCTTTTCCAATCTTTTCACTCTTATGTAGCCCCCTGCACACCAGTAGCCTTACTGCCTTGCCCGGGGTGATATGATTAAAAAAAAGAAGTTATTTAAAGGTTGTTGTCCAGACATAAAAAAATTGGGCAGAGACATTGATTCGTCACTCAATATTAGCAGAAGATTTTTGATTACGTTTGTATCAAAGAAGAAAGTCTAAATTTTACCGTGTCACAGAAATAAGAAGTGTTGGGGGAAAGTAAATGAAGTGTACAGTAAAACAAAACAAGAAAGGACAAATGGGTTAGACGGGGGAAAATTAACAAATAAAACATGAAAATTATTCAGTAACTGAGATGACAGTGCTTTAGAGATAGCGAGGAAAAGAAAAATGTATTATAATTTAAGTGTGTGTGTGTGTGTGTGTGTGTGTGTGTGTGTGTGTGTGTGTGTGTGTGCTTATCACAAGTGTCAGTCAAGGAAGATGGCTACGAAATTATATTGTTGCATGTGTATAAAGATTGTTGCATGTTATGTGCATATGCAGCATATATAACGGCTGAACCTCAACTAGAAGTGGTTAATGGGTATTACTCTTAAGAGTCGGTTCCATAACGAAATGGGTTGAACGACTTCCTCATCAACAACTGTATATAAATGTTATCATTATGACTCAGCTCAGTGAGCCTGATATGAATACTAAATGTAAATGTCTTGACATGTTTAAGCAAGCAACATTTGTCTTGCAAATCTTGATAGATTCGTGAGATGATATCAAAATTTCATATGGATTAATCGGGATTGTTGACTGAAAAAAAAACTTCATACGCTACAGATTAAAAAAACATGTTCTGTTAATTTGTCGAGCGTGAAGCGTGATGATTACGCACCTCTAACACAAATATTTTAGAAATTCTTCTCTTTACTGGGGGGGGGGCTACATAACTGAGAGAAAATTAATTAGAGGAGGGAGAAGAGGATTACAAATCAATTAGAAAGAAGCAATAGAAAGAAGATAATGCAGGTGTAATGACAGTTGCAAGGGGAGAGAAAAAGGGAAGGATATACGGGGTGGGGGAAGGGCTAAAGTCAAGTGGTTAGTAGATGAGTATTGACTTTGCATTTAAATTTCTGGAGGTTGTAGCCGTCAGGAAAGCAAGAATATGGGAGCGAGTTCCACAGGCGTGAAGTGCGAGAGAAGAAGCTGCAGGAGCAGAATTGTCGTCTGCATTTGGCTAACCTAACTGTGAATGGGTGGGACCCAGTTGCCATTCTGGTTGCACGAGTAAACACCTGTTGAAGAGGCACTAGTGACTTAAGGTCGTCCGAGCAGAACAGACAAAAGGAGGCCACATTTCGTCGGTGGGGAAGTGGCTGTGGGCTAGCCGCCTAGTTAGCACCTATCACGTTACTAACTCTCATTTGGAGCCTGTTTAGAACACTGAGGTGAGCGGCAGGGGCGCCTGACCATAAATGGCAGCAGTTCTCCATGCAGGGTCGAATGGTAGACTTGTATATATGCAGGATGGATTAAGGCGGAAAGAACATCCTGGATCGACACTGTGACCCAGCCTTCTTAGCAGTGGATTTAGCTATAGATTTGATATAAAGGTTCTACTTGAGATCAGAAGAGAGGGTAAGGCCTAGGAGGCGCAGTGTATTGCACTCAGGGAGAATCGCTTGGACCACGCTTATGTGAGGCAGGAGAGGTTGCCTGTGATGGTTGACAGACAACAGCTTGTCCTTGGACGCATTGAAGTTGACAATCCACTTCTTGCCCCAATTCACCACGGAGTGTTCAAGGTCAACAGCGAGATTATGTCTGTCCGCCATGCCAGGTTTCTTACTTGTGCGGGAGTATATTGTGGTGTCATCTGCGTAGATGCCTACTTGGTACTTGATCTCATCTGGGAGGTCGTTGATGAAAATAAGGAAGAGTGTCGGGTCCAGGATAGTGCCCTGGGGGACACCAGCTTCTTGCTGTAGGATGAAAAGTCATGCTCATTCAATATGACCTTCATTTTGCGGTTGTTCAAAAAGGACTGGATTAGTTCAAGCAGGTGTCCGGTAATGCCGTTACCCCGTAGCTTGCAAAGGAGGCCAGAGTGGCAGACCCTGTCAAAAGCCTTAGAGATGTCCAAAGCAACTGCACGAGCCTCCCCTGACTCATCGAGTGTATCTAAATAGACATATAGCAATAAATGTTGAATAGTTTCTTTTATAATGCATATTAAATTGCAAAAAAACTTCTGTATTTTATATTTCTAATAATTACATATCCAATATTGAAATATGTCCTAGGTGTTCTGGTATTTATTTATATATATCTATCCTTTATGTGACGTGTTCCTTCAGGACGTAGGTAATCATGACTTTCCACTTAGCTCTGTCTCTTGTTCCCAATATATTTTCTTTGAGGACCAACTGTTGAAAGATTTTGGGTCTGACGAGCAGCAATAAATACATCATGACGTGATGAAATATGCACTACACATTGTAATAATCTAAAATCTTTTATAACATTTATTACTATGTTAAATTAAATATTGACAATGAATTCTCTTGTGTTCGTTACTATCAGAATTTACCTAGATTGCATACTAAGCGTGCTGCGTTATATATATATATATATATATATATATATATATATATATATATATATATATTCGTCATCCACATACGAGCCTGTTTTGCTGTATCACAGTTCATCACAGTGTGGATAAATAACTTCTTTCCTCCGACCTGGATAGACACTCGACGGATGTGGTGTCAGTCCGAGTCACTTACCCCTATGGGCACATGGAATCTGGGGAAGGCAATTTCAGTGTTATATATATATATATATATATATATATATATATGCGGTGTATACACACGAAAGTCCTGGAAAGAAATTAATTTGTTGCTGAAAAGTTATACATATATTTTCAAAGTGGTAATTGTTTTATTTATTTAATCTGAAATTATCCATTATTAATTCTGATACGACTATAAAATTAGAAAATATAAGCTTCAAAAATCTAAGCAAGTTATGAGTTTTTCTCTATATGAGTAACTAAAATTTGCTTTCTAGTCTTCTGAACGATATAAATGCAGGTCGTGTTATATGCTGGTTTCCGCCTTGATTTCAGTATGAGACAGCATCATAGACTACCGAAAAGCATATTGTTGTAATAAATACTCTCGATAAAGCTAAACTGAAAGTTATCAAATAATTACGTTTAAAAAGATACTCAATCACGTCGTACCGCTAACTCTAAAATTTAGAATAGCTATTATATATATATATATATATATATATATATATATATATATATATATATATATAGAGAGAGAGAGAGAGAGAGAGAGAGAGAGAGTAAGAGAGAGATAGAGCGCAGAGAGATGGAGAAAGATATATTGATACATAGATAGAAACACAAAACACCTGTATACACTTGAATTTGCGCACACACATATATATGTGTATACTTAAACAAACATACATATATATGTATGTGTGTGTGTATTTTCTTCTCAATATATACACGCACACATACACACTTATAATATATATATATATATATATATATATATATATATATATATATAGAGAGAGAGAGAGAGAGAGAGAGATAGAGAGATAGATTGTTAGATAGAGATTGAGATGAAAATTGAACTCATAATTGAACGGTTATAATTCTAGAAAATATTTCAGCAATGCAAACAAGTTTTTTTTTTTAAGTGGGATATTTTAACCGGAAATAAATTGTGGATAGACGCATCAAATCACTGACATAATACTATAGAGAATAAAGAATTAAAACCCACATACATAAAACAATAAACAAGACATTATTGACTAGCAAAAAGAGAAAGGAGAAATTAATCAGGAATATTCACAAACATAAAATGGTTAAAACATATAGAGTTAAACAAGGAAAAATGCGGGAACAAACATAAAAAACTGCTAAGAGAAATCGATAGGCCACAAATTTTATCAAACACAATTTTTTAGAAAATAATAGTATTCATTTTCAAAAAATTTCAAAGATTTATTTCACAAAATATTTATTAAAATATGTTTACCGTATTTAGACCGTATAAAAATCAAATAAAATAAAACGAAAATCTAAATTCTCTTAGAATATTCTAATGAATTTTTTGAACAAGTGAGTTAACATAATATCGTTTGAACCAGACATAAATATATAGACATATATGTTATGAACGCACATATAAAAATTTCTTAGTGAATAAATGGGTTAAATGAAAGATAAAAAAGAAAGAAAAAAAAGTGATAAACATTCAAATTAATTTAAAAAGTAAATGTAATTATTTTTTAAAAAGTTGATTGCAAATATTTAATTAATAATTATTTTTTATTTAGAAATTAGAAAAATAACTGTAAATGTTAAATTCGCTTATACTATTCTAAAGAGATTTGTACCAATAGAATAGAACGTCATATATTTTTAACCAGACATAAAAAATATGTAGACATATACAACAGGAACACTGAGAAAACAATTATCACAAATGAGGGTAAGCATGAATGAGAAAATATACAAAAAAGATTTTAAAAAGAACAAATTAAAAAAAAAGTCGTTGGTAGGGTTGTTTTACATGACTGGCGAAATCAATCCTGGAGCAATAATTATTTAATTATGTGTTGTTTTTTCTATATGCCATATTGCTCTGGATAATATCTTTGAGTTCTCTATTTTTTTTCTGGTATTTTATTCTAAATGATTATTAATTTTTAAAAATTTATCCTCGCTATTTTTACAGATTTGTCAATATTTCGGATGTTTTATATATATATATATATATATATATATATATATATATATATATAGATAGATAGATAGATAGATAGATAGATAGATAGATAGATAGATAGAAACGCACATGCCCACTAATATTTATCTAATAATTCTTATAATAGGTGATTCATGCTCAGAATAACTTATCGTTATAACACATATTACGCATTAGAAAAGATAAAACCCTATCAGTATTCTCATAAAGACACCCACTGACTTATTTACAGCAAATACATTTGGATGCATATCGGAATGATGAGCATATCAAGATGAAAAGTCATAAATCTCAACTTCAGGGTTTTATTTCTAGTTTGCTTTCAATGCGTAAATTATATTTCAAGCCATACGAAATATCAATTATATCTGGGAACTCTTGATATATTCAAATATCGCCATCATCTTCATTTTTGGTGATTCCTCTTCCTTCCTCTTTTTCTTTCCTCCTCTTCGAATTCTTTTCCTTCTTCTCATTATTTTTATTATTATTATTATTATTATTATTATTATTATTATTATTATTATTATTATTATGTTCGTGTGTAGCTTCTGCTTTGCATATTATTTTTGTTAATATTATAAATATTTAAGAAAATACATCCTTCTTTCTTCATTCAAATCAGCCTTCTATTCAAATCTGCCGGACATCCGCTCTATTTGCGGAAGTACCCAGATCAAAGTTAAACGTTTAAGCCTGTGGTTATTGATATTTACTTCGAATAATCTATTACGAGTATGCAAAAGTCTATGGTTTTGCATTTTTTAAACAAGAGATTTATTAGAGAACAACTATTTTTTGTATATACTGCAGTATGTTGAACAATAGTAATTTATAGGAAAGGACTCATCAATTCAAGCCGTTTTCTCAGATTCACGAATATAGTACAAAACCTAGTTCGATTTTTAAAAATAAAATAAATATATGAATTTTCCGAAGAAAGGCATAATATAGTCTCGTGATTTTAAATACGTGATATTAAGAAATATATTTTTAAGTATTTAAAGAACATAACTTATTCGTATTAAGCCCTTAATGCAGAAATGTTAGGAGACTGACTATATTTTGCATTATAACTACAAACTTACATATAATATACAGACAAATTTTCTTTTAAGCTATTATTTTACCTTAGAAAAACATTTTATTTGTTGCTGATGTTAACAGTCCTTAAGCAACATCTAGAAATAAAATGATAGCTCCATGGAACAACAAACGTGAGTTTTAAAAATTCTCACATGAAAGAAACAAGCCAGATAGTGAAAAATGGAAGAAAATATTAAACAATAAACAAAGAAAATAAAAGAAATCTTTATTTCTTTGAGAAATCAATATTTCTTGTAAAATAAAAATATAGTAAATAAACCAAGCAGTATAGCCAATGTGCTAAAATGTGAAGGAAAGCAATATTCACAATAAGGTCATACAATAAACAATTCCTTAGAAGAAACATCTTGGACTCTAAAAGTACATTCAATCACCCTTCAAACCTGACAACGCTAAATATGAGATGATCGCAGAAACAAAACGTGAACCAATATACAACTCAGTCTTTACAAACTCCGTCGCCAAACATAACCACAATAAAGCTCAATGTGAGGATAATGTAGAAATCTATCAATAAATCTGGAAACAGAAATGCCTCCCGTAAATGTGGGGTTTCTTTCACGTTAATGCATTATGAAAAAAAAGGTAGACTTGAAGACTCTTATGTACTTATTTTTGAGAAAATAATGAATCAATAATGTGCGTGTTTGTGTCTGTGTACGCGAGGTTTGAAACGATATTTCTATGCAATATAAAAAGAAAAACATCAACTGGGGTAGCTTGGTCGGAAAACTCAAAACGTTTTTGAACTTCTTTGTTTTGTCAAGTGTAATAAAAAAAATTGTTTAGATATATACAAAATGATCAAGGCTACATATGTATTAACAATTCGATAAAATCTGTGCCGAGGAACGTGAAATTTTAAACTTTTACCGGTTTACAAGTGTCTCTAGAAGAGTTCATTGTAACACTAAAACATGAGCACTAATTTAAGTGAGACATACTTAGAAAAAGATTAAAGTTTTTTGTTGTTTCGAAGTAAATGTATCACTTCAAAAGTTCTAAAATTTATTTTTCACCTAGTACACACACGTCTATGTATATATATATATATATATTGTGTGTGTGTGTGTGTGTGTGTGTGTGTGTGTGTGAGTGTTTGCGTAAAATATAGATATAAAAATATATATGTGGAAAAAGATACTAAAAGAAAACTTTACCGATGAGTTTATTGCTCGACGAAAAATTATCTTAGCAGGTGTAAAGAGTTATTTTTCACTATATTTCTGAAATGGGTTAGTGCAAATATTTATACTTTTACATGGTTTGGACAGTTGTCTACATTTTTGTTGCCAGATGTGATTATAGCAACGAAAATGATGATTATATTTTTAACAAATATTCATAAACAAATAAGGTATTGTTTGACTCAATTTTTAAATTTCATAACCATGGTATATTTCGGATGCTTTATATATATAAATAAATAAATAACCATGGTATATTTTTGACATGGATATAGTTGTTGATTATATATAATATCTTTGTATGTTTTTATATATATTATACATTTAAAACTACATATATCGAATAATCATTTCAGTGAGATCAATTGGCGACATAAGGGAAGCGTTAAAATAGTGGATAATTTAATTCAATTTTATCCGTGGAAAGGCCATTTTAAAAATTATGTATATACGTGTAAATAAATATGAAATAAGTGTTTCCCTGTAGGAAAAAGAGGAAAAGAAAAAGCCGAAAAAGGGAGAAATGTCTATTCGATAGACAGATTTGACAAAGAGTTTTTTTCGATTTTTCCCTTTTCTCTTATATGTATTTGTCGAAGTTTTCTACGTACAAGTCACATACGTAATTTTTCTTTAAATAAATAATTTCATTACATTTAGACATGAGGTTGGATCAGTTTTAATATTTCATTTTCAGCAATTAATATTGATAGAATCTCTATTGGGATTTTATCTACGTGACACTTCATTTTGTATACACATACACACACACAAATATATATATATATATCTGTGTGTGTGTGTGTATGAGTGTATGCGCGCTCGTTTGTGTGCATTTATGCCTGTGTCTATTTTCTGCACGTATAAACGGTTTATATATACACACACATGCACATACATACATATATATATATATATATATATATATATATATATATATATATATATATACGTGTGTGTGTGTGTGTGTGTGTGTGTGTATGTATGTATGTATATACATATGCACTGTGAGAGAGTGAAAGATTGAGAGTGAAGAATCAGAGTGAGAGAGTGGCAGGCAGGCAGAATTACATCCCACGTATACCTTCAACATATAAGAAAAGTATATAGTCTATTTATTAATTCGATATAAGTCTCTCAATACGAATGTTAAACGTATGATCGTATCCTGTCTATGGGCTCGTGTTTTAAAAAGTGTAATGTCTACTAAATTATAGTTAAGATCAGTCATCAAGGTCATAGTGCGCAATCGATAACCTGCCATCTAATTGAACAAAATTACATAAAAACATGTATTTAGAATTTATTCAATAAAATCGCCCTTGGCTATAATCAGGGACTCTAGAAGACTTTGTAATCGCCCGCATATTTTCTGGATGATATTTGTGCTTAGGATGATGAATGATGCCATAATCCTTGCTTATAGGCAAAATTGAACAATAATTATTCCCGTTTTCCAAATACAAGCAAAACCACTTTTTACGTCACATTTTTAAAACTTTCCTTTCAGAGCAAGCTAATACTGGAGCCTTTTAAATTAACATTTTGCCTTACAATTTCAACATAACCACCAAAAAACCCGAGCAACACCAGGGTATACAAATTATATATATATATATATATATATATATATATATATATATATATATATATATATGAAGAATACCTAAAGAGTCAGACGTTCTACCTAGGTTTTTCCACAAGACTATAGTTATTATCTCTTATATATATATATATATATATATATATATATATATATATATATGTGTGTGTGTGTGTGTGTGTGTGTGTGTGTGTCGCCACACTGATAAGCTGTTATCCAACGAAACAGGCTTGTATGTGCATGACTAATATCTATCTATCTATCTATCTATCTATCTATCTATCTATCTCTCTCTCTCTCTCTCTATATATATATATATATATATATATATTTATGTGTGTGTGTGCGTGTGTGTGTGTGCCCACGTTTGTTTGTGTGTATGCGCGTGTGTGTGTATTTGCTTGCGTGCGTTTGTGTGTGTTTGTGTGCGTCTATGTGTTAAAATATCGTTTTATTGTATGATACATTTATATATATTCTGCACTTTTCTCTTTAAATGTTCATTCAACACCCCCTTTCATAATCCTCTCTTCAGCTTTGTATTGGGTAAATAATTATGAAGAAAATATATAATTATAATGATAAAGTAACATTTTAATTCCTTACAGTCTGATTTTGCTACAATATAATTCTTAATAATGGGAGCATTACCATCATTCTTTGTCATAATTTTTGGCAGATGGTAGACATTTCTATGTAACTTACTTCGTCTAAAGTCATTCTGTTATGGGAGAAACTATATTTCAAATGAACAATAAGAAGTTAAAATTTGACATTGTTTTCGGTGTATATTCTAACCGGTATCCGCTAGTATTCATTACAGATTAGCTGGGAATGAATATTTACATTGCTGCAGTAAAAAGCCCAACCCGAATTAAATACTCGCATTAGATAAGTCGATTATTTTACACTAAAATAACTACCTGTTTTCGGAAATACTTGGGTAGTGGGTGTGTTTGATCGTTCTAATTTCCATTAAGGTTCCAACTTGTGGTCGTCGACTGTAATTGAATCTTTAAAATGATAGAGATGCAAAAGCAAATAATCTTAAATGAGTCTCATTGCAAATACATTGATTGATAACCGAATAGATATTGCAGCTAAAAGCATCAAATACTCAGAATACCTATATGCATGATTTCAATATAGAGATTTTAAGAATTTATATAACCAGATATTGGAATATTAGGAAAAGCAAGATGCATAAATTCCAACCTTGTAATTCAAATCAACGAAATCCGTATTATTTTTTCTTTCGATATTGTTCTATCGTTTATAAATCACACTTATTCCGTACACATGACTGAACACCTATATTAATTCCAATTCAATAGATAACTTTCGACGAAACGGATCTATTATATCAGGTACAACATTGTATATGGTGCTTTTGTTATTGATTTTCTCTCATAAAGCTTAGAGTTTTGAATTTTACTTTGGAATTTAATGAAAATGAATGCTGACCATTGTGGCAGCAAAATTCCCACGAATGTTCCTAAATTTTTCATGATTAATTGCGTACAAGATAATAGACTCGAGTCCTGAAATTTTCTATTGATTAAGCTTCTAATGAAGCTTACTTTAAGAAAACTATTAATTTATTAAACCTGTTCGTTTCATTCTTGTGATTAAATTTACACATTGTAAATATCAACAAGGAAATTAACAATGATACGGATAAATGTATTTAGAAGAACCTGAATCGATGTGCGAAATACTCTCACATGATACCCGCTCCAAAGAAATTTGCTGTAAATGCAATTTGATAGAAGATGATGCATTATATAGTGTTTTGCTTTTTCACTAATATTATCTGTATTATAATAAAAAAAACATAATATATATATATATATATATATATATATATATATATATATATATACACACACACACACACACACACATATATATATATATATATATATATATATATATATATATATATATATATATATATAACAATCCTGTTACGTCTATAGAAAGAGTGAGACAATAGAGAAAGACCATCGGCTCAGATCATACTCTTTGCTATCAGTTATTAAATTTTAGTAACAATTTTTAAAGCATTTGACGCGTGTTTGTTTTTTACATTCTCGATAATTTTATTTTATTTGCAATTAATATGTCGTCGAATATTAAATATATATATATATATATATATATATATATATATATAGCCTATTGATATATAGTAAGTTAGGGCATTAATTCCGAAAATTAATTGAAAAACAAAACTCTCTGAATATAATCATCTTAGCAAAATTGTTTTAAACAGAAATACACTGAAATTAAGCTACGGATGTGTTGATAACCTTAACAAGATCGTAAAAACACATAATCATAGAATTTAAAAATATAATAACCTAAACAATCATTGACATCCTAAAAATCTATCAATCACAATAACAATAATTGCAACTGCCGAAAATATATTGAGTGCCGAAATAAGTGTTTAACTGAATGTGTATTCGACCTACGCACTGTTTGCACAATGGAAAATCCCACAGTAATTATATATTTTAGTGGGTGTAGCAAGAATTTTTTTTAGATTCACCATTAGTTTCACACCCTATGTTATAATTGTAAAACTTACGCAGTAGCACATCACGATCTACTTATTATTGGCAAATAAAAGAAGTCAATAAAACACATACTGTAAAATGAAACATTAAAATAATTAAAACTAGTAAATTTTTACACGAACCATGTTTTCTACATTTACAAGAAAAATTACAAATTATCAAATTCCCAAAAGTAAACTTACTCAATAAACGTTGCTAAGTAACTTCCATTTTTCATTATCGTCTAAAACATACTCTACAATATAGTAAAATTTTCATAATATATAATAACTAGACAGCTCTAAACTATCCTTTAGCGTATATTGATTGATTCTCCCAACTTTTGATAATTTAATTTGGTGTGGCTTAACGGATAGATTACGCATTAAGTCGAGAAAATATGTTTGACTGGAAGTTTATTAAAAAAGAAAAAAGAAAAAATTATTTTACGACTTTGTTTCTTGTCCATTACTTTGAATTGAATATTGAATTTTAAAGAATCTAGCAATCGCTTTACAATGACACACGATAATTTTTTAGCCTTGCAATGTGTTACATATTACTATTTACAAATTAAGGATTCTCTTCATCATTTTTTTGCTATGTTCACGATCTTTGGCCCGGTGTAACCTCCGCCCTTCTTTATGCCATTAGAATTTATGACATAATTTTTATTTCCTTCAGTGAGTTACATTTTCTGCTTCTACTACTACTACTACAACTACTACTACTACTACTACTACTACTAATAATAATAATAATAATAATAATAATAATAATATGAAGCAGCAGAAGCAATACCAGCTAACTATTGATTACCAAGCTCACATATAGAAAAAACTGCAGCTACTGTCATAAATATTCAGAAAATATTAACCATAATTTTTTCAGTTGACAATATGTTAGTACCCACTGAAAATACAACATGGCATGATAGATGGGAAAATATCTGAACTAGAAAATCTGCAACTTTTGAGAAAAAGAAAATGTAAAATACAGGGAAGAATATTACAAGAACAAATAGTATACATAATGCTAAGCAGGAGATTCAGAAACGCAGTGGTGCAATGCAAAACTTATCCAGGCATCAATGTGGGAGCGACTACATCCCAATAATCTACAAACTAAGGATAAAATGAACAAGCCTAGCACAGCACCAACACTGAAATACACCATGCTCGTGAATGACCTCACCCGCAGAAAGAATACACTATCAGCGTGAAAAACAAATACGAAGAACAAATTGGACGAGGACATTCAAAACGGGACTCACTAAACGAAGTGATAGTGACATCAGCAAACAACTTTGCACCAAAGAAAATCAGACGCAGATAAAAAAAAAACAAGTGGATGGCTGAAGAAAATCTTGATATGATGCAAATAGACGGAAATGATGCCATGAAATGGAAGAGAATATAGAAAACTGCACTAATGCAGACAGGCAAATGAGAAATGGCTCAACGACAAATGCGCTGTGGTAGAGAGAACGAGCATGACTAATAAAGCAGACATGAATAAAGAGATAAGAAAAGTGACAGGACAAAAATCTCACTCCACAAAAGGATGAACAAAATCCAAGGATGGAACGATAATATTGAAGAATGAGAAAATAATCAATCGACGGAAGGATGTAAAAATGATCTTTTCCTCTAAAAGAAAGAGAAACCGATAATACACAAAAATGAGGACGTAACGGAAATATTAAAGTCCGAAGTAGAAGCTGCAATGGCCAAACTAAATAGAAACAAATCAGATGGACAGACGGCATTGTAATAGAGATTCTGATAGCCCTGGAAGTATTCGGCAAAGAGAAAATTACAGAAATAGTAAATTAAATCCTAAACAGACGACCTATGCAAATCAATTTTCATAGCACTACTTAAAAAGCCAGGTGCAAACAAGTGCGAAATACACCGAATTATAAGCCTAATGATTCATATTACAAATCTGTTCATTGAAATACTGATGAATAGAGCAAGAATCAGAATCAAGCCAGAGATTGGACTAGAACAGTGCGACTTTCTCAAAGACACTGGAACAAGGAAAGCATATTTATGCTTAGGCTGCTCTCTGAAAGGAATAACATTAGGGAAAATAAGAATCTCTACTGGCAGCAAACTGATTGCATACCGACAGGCAACGAATTCATTAGATACGCAAAGATAAAAACGGCGTAAGACAAGGATGTGTCTTTTCACCGGATCTATTTAACTTTTACAGCAAGAATATTTTGGGAACTCTAGATATGCCAGGTTTTGCCAGCAAAAGCCACAATTTGAACAACATAAGTATGCAGACGATACAATACTGATCGCAGACACGGAAAGAAAACTACAAGAGCTCATACAGAATTTAGCTGAAGAGAGTGACAAAAAACTACAAGAAAACTGAATGCATGGTCATCAGCAAAAAGGGCAACACAAAATGCAAAGTAGAGGTGGGGGAATGTTAAAATCAAGCAGGTACAAAATTTTAAATAGCTGGGAAGTGTTCTAACAGAAGCTGGAAAGTTCAACACATACATCCGAAAGCGAACTGGCATGGCAAAGGACGCGTTCCAGAAGCTGAGTAAAGTATTATGACACAGGAAACTTTCACTAGATACAAAGAAGAGAGTACTAGATTGCTATGAGATGTCCGTTTTTCAATATGGCAGTGAATGTTAGACAATATTAACAAAGATGAAGGAAAAATTCAAGCAGCGGAAATGTGTTTCTACAGAAGGATACTGCGGATATCGCAATTAAGAGGTGTTGGAGAAAATGAAGACGAAAAAGAAATTAATATTGTGGATCAGGAAGAGAAAACTGAAGTGCCTGGGACATGAAATGAGGAAAGAGGGCTTAAGAGACCTGGTACTAACAGCCCAGATAGAGGTAAAAAGAGACAGAAAAAAGCAGCGCATAAGGTCCTGAGCAGGTGGATGACAGAACGTGGGCTGCGATATCAGGAGAAAGCGGGCTAAGAATCATCAGGGATATGGTGACGTGGAAGACTGTGATCGCCTACGTTCTGAAAGAACATGACACGAAGAAGAAGAAGAAAAAGAAGAATAAGAATAAGAAGAATAAGAATAAGAAGAAGAAGAAGAAGAAGAAGAAGAAGAAGAAGAAGAAGAATTTTTGGGACATTACAATACACATAAAAAAAAAACAATCATTGATACCCGCCTGGATATTTTCATGAAATTTCTCAAAAATAGAATATGTTTGTAATTGACATAATAGTTCCTAGATATTGTAATGTATTTTTGAAGATATTAAATGAAAATCATTTAACTACAAGGTTCTTAAATCAGTAATCTCAAGAATGTGAAACATGAGGACATCAATACTTCCAAATGTAGTTGGTGCATTCGGATTGATTAGAAAGGTTTCCGACAATGTCACTAAATGAAATACTTGTTGATTGCATCTTAAGAAAATACAGAAAAAACTACTCAGAAATTCAACTCACACATTATGTTAAGCTTTATCTGTGGAAAAGGTGTGTTATATCATTTTTAGATTTTTTGAACTGAGGTCTCTGGTTGAGATACAAGTGGAAATGCATATAGAACAGAAATAATAATAATAATAAAAATAATAATAATAATAATAATAATAATGATTATTAATTTATATTGCTTGTCCAGAGGATTGTAACATAACAACCAATGAATTCGAAAAAAACTGTCAAAATATAATGACCTGGAAAATGAAATGCAACAAATGTGAAAATTAAAAACAAGAATCATACCAGTGATAGTGGGTGCACTTGGAACGATAAAAAATGGAACAAAAAACACATTGAAGAATCGATGGAAACCCAGCCTAAGAGATATAAAAGAAATTGTTTTGTCAAGTACATCCCACACCTTAACGAGAACTTTGTCTATGTAACGTTATGGATATTAAAGAGAAAGGAAAATATATGAAATGGAGCTATAACAACACACCACAACCTACCTTAGATCTTTCTGCAGACTTGGTAAGTAGTGCAACCATAGCAAAAATGGAATTATAACGAAAAATGACATAATCCTAATAATAAAAATTAGTCGGATTAGTAATAGTAGGTGATCTTGGAATCTTAAAAAAATGGAACAGTAACACACTGAAAGAATCCCTGGAAACTCCAGCTTAAGAGATATACAAAAAAAAGTCTTGTTAAATACAACCCACACGCTAAGGAGAACTTTTTCGATGTAACGTAAGAAATGTTAGCGGAGATATAAAAACTTGAAACAGAGCCATAACAACACACCACAACGTGCCTTATAGTGCGACAATATCAGAAATTGATTTATGATGAAAAAAGAAATAATAATAATAATAATAATAATAATAATAATAATAAGAAGAAGAAGAAGAAGAAGAAGAAGAACACGGTAGGAATTACAAGGAGAATGACATGCTTTTCAGAAGCTCTTAAAAATTAACGTCTTTTTTTTTCTATATGAAATTATGTTTTTAATATTTTAACGTAAACATATTTTTTTCGTATAATATTTAATTTATCAGTTTCTTCTTTAAATTTTCCAGATAGATTCATCATCTAATTTTCTTATTATTTATATTTCCTTTAGTTTTCTATATTTCGGAATATTTTGTTAAACTGCGATAATTTTACTTAAAAAAATCATAAAACAATACGACAGAAAAAAGTACGATAAAAAATCATTCGATACAATTTCTACGATATTCTTTCTTAAAACGAATACGTATTTATTCATTCATTCATTCATATTGGTAAACCTATTTTCGACGAACTTAATAAAAAAATATACAGTAAGTGAACAAATTATAATATTTCAAATTTCACAGCAGTAGAAAACTTAAACTTTCCATTCATTCTGTTGATTTTTTTCTTAAACATTAAATTTCTTACAAGGTTTGTGATGTTAGCAACAGATTTTTTTAACATAATACTCTAGTGTAGTGATTTTTGTTTCTTTGATCAGCTGATTCTTTCAGGTTTTTCTTTTTCATTTTTAATAACATTTTTCTCTTTGAAATCCAGTCGCGGCTCTGTCAACTAACTCTTGCAAAACCATTATTGAGAAGGAAAACTCCGAAAAGCAATGATCAACACAAGGCGTTAATTGTACAGAGGAGTGAACAGTTATTGCGTTATGAGGTCGCAAACAATCCCCTACAGGCTTCGGAACCTAGTTTGTAAAAGACAGTTAACCAAAGTGTCGGTTAAATTTTGGTGGACGTTTTCACCCGTACGTAACTCTTTGGAATAATATGAGAATTATAAATAGAAATAAAATTTCTAGTATAGCTTTACAGCGGATAAACAGGGAACCCGTCCTTCAAAAGTGAACATGACTGAAGTCGAAAATCTGCATAGAAACAAACTACAAATAGAATGAATCTTCAGGTCCCCACAACCAGGATAATCATAATGATAGCCTTGAAACTACTCCAGCTAGATCCATAAAATTACACATAAAGGAACCTTGATACAGACAAATCACTGTGAAGTTAATGATGAAAGTTTAGAAATGTCGGAAAGGTGTGGTCTGAGTCGCCATTAAAACGACTTCAAAACACACTGGGAAGTATCATATTACGGAAAACAAGAACAGTATACAAGAATCCAACAAATAAATCAAGAGTAACATAAGTCAGATACAAAATAAGTCAATAGAGGAACGAGTACAACACCCAAAATTACAATCAACAAAGCATAAACTCAACTATATTACACTCTACAATGCAGCTCTAAATCAATTTTGTATGAAGACACTCATATAAATCGCAATGAAGCAATATATTCATCAGTAATAAACAACAAAAAGTGAACATCATATCAAAAGCAAGGCAGTCTTACAGACATGAATATCCACTGGGAAAAGAAAAAATAGAAAAAAGGAATCAATCAAATTAGAAGCGAATTATCAGTACAGGCAAGAGGAATAAATGTAAGACCTAGAAAAAGTAGAAGAGTCGAAGAAATATACAATATTAGAAATGAAAATGAAGTCCTATCAACTAAAGAAAAAATAAAGAAAACAATATAACTGAAGGCTCAAAAAATATGACGCTATGAGAAAAGATCAAGATTATAATGACAGAACAAGATATTTCAAATCGATGCAAAAAACTTTTACAGGAGACTAGGTAAAAAGAGATTTGAACTGACATTCCCCGCCCAAAAGGGAAGAGGTAATGCAGTTCTAGGAAAAAATATGAGCTTTCCTTAAAGAACATAACAAAAAAGAAATCTGTATTGCGCAAGTGATAGAACGAATGAAAAATGAACCAGAACAGAAATGGCCTGCAATCCAAGAAGAGTATGTTAAATGTGCACTGAAAAAAGCAAACAATTGGAAATTCCCAGGAATAGATCAAATTCCTAATGTTTGGCCATATTATATAAATACACCACGTAATAGAATAGCAAATGAACTTCAAGAAATGGTTCACGATCCCACAAAAATTCCTTTATGCATGAACATGGGAATTACCTTTCTTCTCCCCAAGATTAAAGACACAAATACTCCAAAAATGTATAGACCAATTACATGCCTTCCAAAAATATATGAACTATTAACATCTATTTTAACAAAACAGACAAATTTCTTTTTTGAAAAAGATGACAAAATGCTGCTTAGGGATGTAGAGACCAATTATTAATTAATTATATTATCTTGGAAAACTGCATCAATCAAAGAAAAAAAGTATTTCCTGTATAGAAAAAAAGTATTTCCTGTAAGGCATTCGATATTGTACAATATTCCTGGATTTAAAAATATGTATAACGTATCACCTGTCATCTTCAATTTCATCAAACAATGTATGTCGATATGGAAAGCAACATTTTACCTCAATTATGTAAATGGAAACCTATACATTTGGTGAAAAAAACTTCAACAGATATATATTTCAAGGTGACTGTATCTCGCTTACTATTTTGCATATCAGTATTAGCATTAACCAGTCAACTTAACAAGACAGAACGTAGTTATAAAATAACGAAAAAGAAAATAAACCACTTATTTTACATGGATGATTTAAAGTAGTATACTAAGAATGACGATGAGTTAAAAGGTCTTCTGCAAACTGTCAAATGCTTCAGTGATGATATCTGAATGTAATTCAATTTCAATAAATGTGCGAAAGCTACAGTTTTACAAGGATCGTTACAACAAACATTCCTCAATTATCTTAGACCTTGCGGTAACAATAAAATAATTTAGAGCAAGAATAAGCTTATAAGTACATCGGGCTACATGTGAGTGAATGAAACCATTATAAAAAATGAAAAAGGATTCCGTAAAGAGTACTATAGTAGGTTACGACTAATATTAAAAACTGAAGTGAATTCTCAGAAAAGATTTATGGCCATTAGTTTCCTTGCTATCCCAGTGGTCCAATATAGTTTCAACATCTTGCACTGGACGATAAATGAGATCAGACGAATGGATTCTAAGACACAAAATCTCTTTTATAAGATTAAGATGGTTCTTCCAAAGACTGATGTAGAACATCTATACATAGCCCGTAAAAAGCTGGAAGAAGTCTTATTCAGCTAGAATTGCCATACAAGACAACAACTATTGGCTTACTAACTGCTGTGGGGTATTATCCATATAAGATAATGGATTCGTCGTAGGACTATATGTAGCCGAGGGTTATTAACGTCGGTGTTTTGCTGAGACTCTGTGGAGACTCTATTAGCGTTCACTGACTGATTACAGTACAGTATTCTCTTTTGGCTTTTCTATGTTTATATCTTGTATTGTTTTATTATTGTGTCTAATATAGGTCTAAACCTACATTGGGCCTTTGTCTTATTATTGATGGCCATTATTTAGGTCCACATCAACTGGTGCGAATTATTCGAGCTCACACGGAAATAAAATTTCTACACAGGAAACCTTTTTTACGTCTATCGCCACATCAACTGGCTATTCGTACTTCACCCAGAAAAACAAATTTTTCTCACGCCACATCGACTAACTACGAAGTATTCAAACTCGTATGGGATGAATTTTTTTTCTGTCTCCACATTAACTGGCGTCAAGTTATTCGAATTCATACAGGAAAAAAGAAAACATTTATACCACAATCGCCTTAGTAACAGGCGACGACTCCTAAGAATTCGACAGAAAAAAAAAACTTCTATTTACCAGAACATTCAAAGTGACCCTCCTCATACATACATTTGGTCATATACTTGAGTATCTGGAAAAATATACAAGTGGAACTTGTTGCAAGAAAATTCTGTAAGAAAATTACTTCTGTTTTTACATACGACTTTCTTCACGGAAAAAATAAAAGAATTATCTAAAGTATTGCTTCAATTAATGAAAAAACCGATGAAAGTTTAATATTACAACAATGAACGGTTACTGTTACTTCAACAAAGAATGAACGAAGAGCAACAACAACAACAACAACAACAACAACAACAACAAAAGTTACTTATCTCTTCTTCCTCTACCGCTCCACCTCCTCCACTGACTGTTCGGTGCTTGACAGCATCTCTGACAATATCGACAAGGCTATCTCTTCGCACACATCTGCCCATGTTTTCGTGTTTGGCGACTTTAACCCCCACCACAATAAATGGCTGGAAAACTCTGTAACCGAACCGACTGGTGTCCACACCTTTAATTTTTCTATCTCCCTATCCCTTACGCAAGTAGTGGACTTCCCAACGCATTTTCCAATAGCCCTAACGGAAGAGACTCGCTACTAGACCTCTGCTTCACTTCCACCCCAAATTCTTGCTCCACCAGACAGCACTGCCCTCTCGGAAAGTCTGACCACGCCGTAGTTTCTGTGGACATCTCGTTCAACTCCACCCCTACCCAAGAAACCCAGACCAACAGAATATCCTATTGCTCTCAAAGAGCAGACTGGGATTCGTTCCGTGACTTCCTCTGCGACGTCCCTTCGAACAATGTTTTTAGTCTTCCCATCGAAGAATGTGCATCAGAGCATTCCTGGGTTAATCCAGGAAATTTCAGCTTAAATCCAATTCGTCTCCCTGGTTCACGCCCGTTGCTCGGCCGCCATTGCCCACCGGAGTCACTTCTTCCGGCTTTATCGTAGCCACGCGTCTTTTCGCCTCAGCTCGTAATGAGTGTAAAAAGATACTTAACGACGCTTAGATGCTTTTTGCTGCCAGGATGAAGCAGCGCATATCATCCTCCAAGTTCGGTACCAAAGACTACTGGCTCCTCTGCACACGCGTGCTTAGCAAGAGTAAGTCCTCAATACCCCCACTAATAAACGAGTTTGAGTTCCTCACCTCCATACACCCGATTTCCCATCTAGAACTGAGGCCCAGCTGAATGACATCCACATCACGCCCTAGCATAATCTCAAATCTGGACCCTCACAAAGCGAGTGGTGGGGATGGACTCCCAATCATAGTTTTGAAGAATTGTGGCCCTGAACTCTCCTCTATCCTTTCTAAGCTCTACAACCTCTGCCTATCTTCCTCCTGCTTTCCTGAATGTTGGAAGTCTTCTTCTGTGGTTCCAATATTCAAGAAAACTGGTGAACCATCGGACCCCGCAAATTACCGCCCCATCAGCCTTCTTCCGATCTTCGGCAAAGTGTTCGAAGCCATTATCAATGCCGAGGTCGTTTAGCATCTCAGAGCACACGGGCTCCTCTCAAACAAACAGTATGGCTTCCGCTTCAGCAGGTCCACTGCTGACATGCTAACGACCATCACCGAGTATATATACCAGGCTCTCGACAAGAATGGTGAAGCCCGAACCGTCGCCTTGTATATCTCTAAAGCATTCAACAGAGTATGGCATGCCGGCCTTCTACGGAAACTGCGAAGCTCTGGCATAACTGAACTTTTGTTGGATTAAATCCGGTCAATCGTCTCTAACCGCACACTGAAGGTGGTATTAAACGGACATGCCTCCCAGAACTACCATACAAAGGCGGGTGTACCCCAAGTCTCTATCCTAGGTCCTACTCTCTTTCTAATCTATATCAATGATCTCCCCGATACCATAAGATCACAAGTATGCTTGTACACCGATGATACCACAGCTTACTCTCGCCTCGATCAAAAATCTGGTGTATGTGACAAGGCGACCCTCGCTGCCGACCTTGAGAAGGACCTCCAATCCGTTGTGGATTGTGATAAGAAATGGCTCGTTAAATTCAATTCTTCCAAAACGAAGCTGCTGTCAATTAACCACCAAAGACAACCGCACCTCCCTCGCATTAGCATGGAACCAGCTTGCCTCCCAGAGAATAATTCACTACGCCTGCTTGGCCGGACACTCTCAGCGGACATCAAGTGGAATGACTACGTCGAATCCATTGCTAAATCCGCAGCTATGAAAGTCGGCTCTCTGTGCAGGGCCCGGAAATACTTTCCGCCTGAATCTATCCTGTAATTATATAAATCCACCATCCACCCGTGTATTGAGTACTGCTGCCACATCTGGTCGGGTGCCCCTTCTATACTCCTCGGGGTTCTTGACAAAATACAGCGAAGAATCTGTAATGGGATTGATACCGACTTGGCTGACCGCCTGCAGTATCTCTCTCACCGGCGTGTCGTGGCATCCCTGTACCTCTTCTATTAATACTTTCATGGCTTCTGCTCTGACGAACTTAAATCACTGGTGACCCTCAGATGTGAATTTGCACGAGATACTAGATTGGCAACTAGGTCCCACCCTTTTACAGTGAAACCGATGAAATGTAACCGCAATTTCTCCTCCAACGGCTTCTTTCTTTGCACTTTCCGCCTGTGGAATTCTCTACCGCATGCTTGCTTGCCGACGGCTACAAAATCAAATTATTACCAGGCAAACATTCTGAGAACGACATTGCGTTTTTGCACCATATAGTGTCCCATGGAAATATTCGAATCCGGATCCGAAAACGAAAAAACTTTCTACGCTTATTATAAGCGGTATGAAGATTTATTCAACGTTGACTGCAGTAACTGGTCGAACGCAAAAATAGTTCGGTTATTGCTACAAATTTTTTTTTTATTTCATCCTCCCCAGAAAATAGATAGACTTAGAATTCTCGGAGACTGTTAAACTACTATCGAAACAATTTGGGCCAAATACTTCTCTGTTTCACAAAAGGTGAAAATGCCTAAATCTAGTTAAGGAAGCACTGCAAGATTACCTAACTTTTGCTTCCACAGTGAATAAACCATGTAATGACTTGAAGTTGGCGGAATTATCTGCCGATAACTTTAAATACCTTGTTTTTGCTCAAGGTTTGATATCAGCTGGAGATTCAGAAATAAGACTTCGGGTATTGACCAAATTGAATAATGAACCAGAGTTAACACTACAAAAACTGTCAGAGGACTGTCAGAGAGACATATCATTAAAGAGCGATTCGAAAAGCATACAAGAGTCAGGCGTTAGTCACATTAAATTTAAAACTAGACAAAAACGCTACTCCCTTGAAAGAGAGAAGAAAAAAGATTTCGACAAATATATGAAAAGACAGAAAAATCCCCCCAGTGCCACGCTAAATTTGCGGCAAACTGCATTGCATGAGTCGGTGTATTTTTTTGTCTAATTATATGTCTAAACCTACTTTGGCGTTTGTCTTATTATTGATAGTTCTAATTTAGGTCCACATCACTAACATGCATAGAAATACCAAAGGACTGGATGATAAAATTGTGTCAAAAAACATGAAAACAGAAAAAGAGAAAAAAATTAAATAATGAAGGAAGGCAATACATACAAACAATACTGAATTTAGTAGATTCTATAGAAAAGCAAAACTGAAGCAAAAGAACCAGCTAATATGGCAAAAATATTAAAGATAAGCCAAGGATAAAACTCTTGAACGGGTAAAACAATGCTGGCAAGTCAAGCTTCTGCACGGCCAATATCCAAAACTTGATAATAGATCTAATGTTGATAACGTTAATGCTCAACGATATTTACGTGCGTCGGTATATAAGTATGAAACTGAATGTTTTAATCTTGCTGCGCAAGATCAAATCCTTTACACGAGGAACTTTCAATTATATATTATACGTAATATTGTGGATCCAAAGTCCAAATTCTACCATGAATACCAAAAACAAAAGACAAAGTAATCTCAGAATGTTCTGTACTTGCCCCAAATGAATATAAAAATTTCACGATAGTTTGGGGCAATATTTACAATGGACAATGTGCAAACAAACATTGGTATAAATATTACCCAGCACCGGCTACAGAAGAAAAATATCATAATTCCTTGGGATTACACCATCTTCACAGACAGGTAACATAAAGCAAATAAAGCAAAATATTTCATTGTTCACTCTTTATGTTTTAGTGTACACACATGTTTATTTCAACTTTATTTAAAATCACTAAATATTATGTAAATTTAAAATTCCCGGCGTCTCTCGTTCATGTGCATGTGTAGTTGCCTCAACGTGAATAAACCTAGACCGATTAAGTCCAAGCGACGGAACGTTATACACGAAAACTTTTTAAAATTGTTAAACTTCTTTTAATCCAAAACTTTTCTTGATATATAAAAATATTGTTATCCAATATGTATATATTTATGTGCCTGTACGTAGGCGCGAGCCATTTTTCTGTATGTGATTGTTTTTTTCTTGGTAAGGTTTAAGTACCTTAAGTATATATATTAAAATTTCCATGATCAAGAAAATATGGAATATATCCTTCTGTATTACTGGTGACATTCTTTCCAAGAATTACAAGTATTTACAGCAATGTCTTAAAAAGCTAATCTATTTTTATGTTTATTTTTCTAAGATTTTGATTTCATAGACAATTTATTATTATATCATTAAATTATTAAAACCAGTGTATCTCAAAGGTTTTTAGATATGGGCCAACTTTAAATTTATAATTTTCTGTGATTCTTGAAGTAAATATGTTGTCAAAATTCAACTACAATTAGTGGTTTATACGTTTTGTCTTATATATTAATATGGTCGAACAGTAAAACTTATATGTGATCCGCCTGAAATTTTTCATGGCCTATTTGGGCCATAGTTTGTGAGACTGTGGTTTAATTAAAATAAAAAAAACATAAAACAACAATTGTCACAAACAAATATAATTTACCAGTGGATGTTATTTAGTTTAACTATTAAAGATGAGGAGCATATATTTCTTATTTAAATACGTTAAATTTAAAAAATTGTTTGACTTTTAGCGAGCATCTGTAGGTAACAGTATCTGCAAATAAAGAAGTCTAAATAAGTTTACAGAAGCAAATGTTTTACATCTGTCTAATCTTGGGCAAGCTGAAGCTACTAATAGCCACCCACTTCTCAGGCTGTTTCATAATTGACCCGCGTAGTATACCGCAGACATCGGCCTTTGCCCACTCATCATCTACAAAGCAATCCGATGCTCTTGTCGACGTGTTTAACACTTTCCCAGGTACTTTTGCTTGAGGACAGTTCAGAGATAATTGCTGATTTAATCCTGACTGACATGGAGCCCCTCAGTCTGGCCTGATGCTGACATCAGATCAAAGGAAAGGAAATAAATGGATTACGCATCATCAGTTTTAAGTAGTGGAAACAAAACAGCCCGAATCTTTTCGGGTGCTAATACTGTTTATTAGGACCAACGATTAAAATACTTAGGTACACTTTGATCTTGCCGCTTCTGGTAATGGACGGGAGGCTGATGTCTATTTTCTCCAAAAGATGCAGTGGAAAACATTTGTTATCCATTTTAATTTTGTTGTTGTTGTTTTGACTTTTGGTTCTTTTCTGATCATTTATTTAAAGTACTATTGTTATTTAACAAAGCCAATCAGGTGAATCACTATCTATCTATCTATCTATCTATCTATCTATCTATCTATCTATCTATCTAAACAATAATCATATTTTTTCCCTTTATTCCAGCTATCCCAAATTCCCTATAATAGTGATATGGTGTACAGCTTATTGTAGATGATGTCATTAATTGAACTATTCCTCTATCGCTACATTTTGCATTTTCTTTCTTAATTATTATTCAACCAGTACAATGCACACATGGTACTCCAATTAGAGAAATCACAAATTAACCTGTTGAATAAATGTAAAATAAGGGGGTAAATCTTTAATTTAATATAATATACATATTTGGCTCTATAAATAGATAATACTATAATATCATTTGTAATGTTAATTATAATGATATAAACAGGAACTGGTTTTGGTAATTTCAACCAAATATTTTTCTTTTTTTTAATTATATATATATATATATATATATATATATATATATATATATATATATATATTGAAAAGTTGTAGAGGCTCATCCCTTGTTCCCTGTCTAGGATGTGGTTTCCGGCTTTCTCTTTTCCAATCTTTTCACTCTTTTCTTTTTTTCAATTGGAGTAGATAGACTAAACTATCGCCCGGTTTGACACTCCACCTACGTCCATTGAACAGGTGTAGAGGCTCATCCCTTGTTTCCTTGTTTAGGATGTGGTTTCCGGCTTTCTCATTTCCAATCTTTTCACTCTTATGTAGCCCCCACGCACATCAGTGGCGTTACCGTTTTGCTCGGGGTGATATGATTAAAAAACAAAAAAATATACAGAGAGAGGTGAATAAACTCTTTTCATCTATAGTTGGAATGTCATATGATAACTTCTAGAAATTAGTATTTTTAAATGTTATAGTTTGAGATTAAACGTCTAGATTTTAAAATTACAGATATCTATGTATCTATCAATGTATCTATATATCTAGCCGTGTGTATGTGTTAACGTGCCTGCTGTTGGATTTTTATTTTATTTTATCACATTTGTAGAATCCCTTTATTTTATAAAATTTAGCTTTTGATATTTTTATGTATTGAGAATATTGTTGTTGAATTTTTGTATATAGTTGACATATATGTCTGTATTTGATAATAATTACATTGTCTAATGCATGTTGTTGAATGTAGGTCATGTTATTGCGTATATCTGGAATTTGTTCTTATGTATTTTGTAGTATGAAATTTGTTTGTATATATGTGGTAGTATTAATTCTATCAGTAATGTCTGGTCTTTATAAATGAGTATGTAGGCGTGAGAATACTAGAGTGTATATTACATGTTATTTTATATATATATATATATATATATATATATATATATATATATATATATATATATATGAGTGTGTCTGTCCGTGTGTGATATTATGGGTGTATCTGCGTGTATGTAAATCACATTGGTTTATACGTATTTGTGCGCATATTGGTAGATTTATATGGGTATTTGGTTCATAGTCACACAATTTGCCCAAATAACTCTTTCTCTCCTAACCCTTTTGTGCCCCTTTCAAAATAAGAGTAACTATTTCTATTCTGGTTCATATTACTTGAATTCCTCCGTTTACTTTTGTGTGTGTTCTGTGAAAATCTATACTAAACGTGATCTGAGGAGATGGCCATAGCGCGTCAAAATGAATTATAATTTATAACAACTTTAGTTGATGTGTTTAGTTTTTGTTTTTGTATATTATTTTACACTGCATAATATCCATTGAAATCTCTATACAGATCTATCGCGTAAGATTTTTATTAAATAGATTCTTTGGATTACACTTTCAGTCTTTCGACTTGGAGTCAAAAATCATTTTGCTTTCTATGAATTTAAGTTGAGCTCTCTCATGAATATAACTTTTAAAAAATTGTATTTTCCCCACGTTTCGTCCCACATAAATGTGTGACATTTTGCCAGAATAATCAATAAAAACATATCCGATGTATATTTGCATTCTTTCACCCGATATCTCAAAAATAAAACTTTTGTTTTTTAAAAGACTGCGATGGAAGTCCTACTTTCACCTACACAGATTTCTCTGACACTACTAATATTTCAATAAAATTAGAAAGATAAAAAGAACTTCATTTAATAAAATATTATAGTTTTCTACTCCTCCATCTAAAGAAATCGATTGTTTGGACAGTTGGAATTACGCAAAGAAATATGAAAGTTTTACAAGTGAGTAATCCAAGGCTATATTGGCATTTAGAATACGATTATAAACCAGTAATAAGTCTACATGGATAAAAAAAAAACAACTGTGATAACTTCGATGAAGCCTATGGGTGCATTTGATTCTGCTCAGCTGCAGATTTAGAGGAAATGTCTAATTTAAACACCCTTAGTAGTGTATTCGTCTCCAACCAGTTCAGTCTATATAAGAGTGATTGACTTATTGTTATTCCTACTAGTAATGGCCCAGTATCCTGTTCGATAGAAAAGAAAGTCATCACATTGGAAATAACGTGCAATTTTTACAAACTCAACATCTTAGATATTACTTTGAATCTGTCGAAAGAAATATTTAAATAAAAAAAAAAACAAAAGCGAAAAACAAAATGAATTTCCAAATTATATTAATGATTGTTCCGACCATCCTACCGAATAATTAAACAAATTCTTACCTTTGTGAATACCAGGTTCAACATGTTTTCTTTCAATCATTAATGAAAATAAAATTTGTGTGTATATATGTGTATCTATGTATATGTATATCTGTATGTATGTGTATATGTGTTCGTGTTCATGTGGGTGGGTGTGTAAGGGTACTTGGTTGATGGATACTCGCTCTGCATAATCAACTCTTTTTCTACTTACCTTTATGAGCCTTACATGATAAGACTGAAAATTTTCATTCTGAATTATATCACTTAAGTTCACCTTACTTTTGGATGTTCTGAAAAAATTTATATCAAAACAAATTGTTATCTGAGAAAATGAAAAAGTTAGCAGACAAAATTAATTATGATTTTAAACTACTTTAGTGATGTTTTGCGTTTTTGTTTTTAATGTATATTATATTGCTCTGGATACTATCCACTGAGCACTGTATACATATCTAACACTTAATATTTCATACTAGATAAGCCTTTTCTTATAATCATCTCTGTTTACGGAATTGGCATCATTATATATATAATATATATATATATATGATATATATTTTATATATAATATGATATATATGATATATATATTATATATAATATATATAAAATATATATATATATATATATCATATATTTATTTACTATAAATTATATTTTAAACATGTATAATTTTTTATATATCCACTGCAAATCGTACATTTGTTTCGACATTGAAAATATAATGTTTTATCAGGTGGTTTGAACAGGAATTCCTGTCCACACCACTCCTGTGCACACCACCTGATGAGACATTGTAGTTTCAATGTCGAAACAAATGTATGATTTGTAGTGGATATATAAAAACATTGTACATGTTCTAAAATATAATTTATAATAAATATTCACAGCTCTATATATTATATATCGAGCACTGTTTTAAATTATTGTTTTGGACGTTGTAAAAAATTCATTCCTCATTCAGTCGAATATATATATATATATATATATATATATATATATATATATATATATATATATATATATATATATCAACTTGTCGTTATACTCGTTTCGACAAACCCTCTGAGTATATACACGGAAGACCCAATTCCGCGTATGTACTCTCTCTCTCTCTCTCTCTCTCTCTCTATATATATATATATATATATATATATGTGTGTGTGTGTGTGTGTATATATATATATATATATATATATATATATATAAACTTCAGGCAGCCGACGTGTTGTTTTAGAGAAGGAAAATGAGGATAACCTCTACTGAGCCCATGTGGAGCGGTGATGTGTTTGAAAGAAACCAACGAAAAACATTCATTCTTGAGATCATATTGAGACAGAAGAGGTTCTTTGGACACGTAATGAGGAAGAACCGCCAGGAGAATTTAATACGCACAGGGGAGATAAAATGAACGTATAAACAAGTGAATTCAGCGCGAAATATAATTGATAGTCCTTAGTTATTGGATTGTGGATTGATGTTTGAGAGAGATACCACGAGAAAAACGTTAGAGCGACAAGCCTCAGAACCAAGTTGAAATCCATGATCGCCTACGCCCTAAAATGGCAGAGCACACGAAAAAGTAAATCTCAATGCAATACTCACATGCTACAAAAATAATTATTCTTACACTGCAATATAGATATCAACCTTAAATAATGTGTTGATAAGCCATTGAGTAAAACATATCAACACACGCTTATTGTTAGGCTAACCTGTGGTTGGTAAGTAACCTATTGTTACATATCATAGAATTTTATTTACCACACGTAAAGCACAGTAGCCACTCAATGTAGAGTAGTGATAACGGTGCCTGATGTAGAGTTGTTCAAGAAATTAATATGAATTGCATATTATGATATGCAGGATAGTTAAAGTTTTACATTAGATTAAGTTATTAGTGTGTTGGAAAATTTCATCTAAGTAGTTTCACAATACAGCAACAGTGGAGGATAAGAGTTTTGACAGCAACTTCATATTTATCTATGAAGAACATAATGAATAAGGATTATTTGAAAATGTTTTCGTGTTATTTAAGAATTTACCTGTGAAGGTATAGACAGTTGGAACCACGGAAAGTTTATTTTTTAGATATTGTTGACAAAAATATTCCTCTAGAGAAAATGGTGTTTCGCACAATATGTTTGTGGAATAGCAGACGGAAAACAATTTATCAACATAAAAGCGGTGTAAAACAAAATAACTACATTATCAGTGCCATAGGTGATACACGCTTGGGGGATCATGTCTTGAAATGAACATGACTGACAGGGCAAAAGATTATCCCACAGTAGCTTGCTATTACATTCTGAGGTAGACTGGTTGGCAGACAAGGCTATAAAACTGAATCTGTATTGATATTTAATACATAACTGGAGGGAGAAGTCAGAAGAGATACCAAGGGTATTTTTGCGCGTATGTGAATGCAGGGGATACACTGGAATTCGAAATCGGCTACTTGATTTAATGTTCCCGTTGTGTGAAACCGCGGTAGGTTTTGGCTATCTTGTGATTCTTTATGTGTCTTTGCTCTACTTTTGCTTTTCATTTGTACTTTTGCATTTGTTTGTATTTGTATCGAGCACTTTTTCTTCTTTTTTGCGGTTGGTTCCGTTTGGGGTTTTTTTCTTTACTGCGGAGTATCGTATGTCTTGTCTTTATTCCGCGGATTTCTTTTTTTCCCCCCCTCTTATCCAACGCCTTAGCGCGACGGATGTTAACGGAATTAGATTCTGTCGGTTATTCGTTTTTCTTGAACTTTATCTTTGTATAAAGTTAGGATTTAGATACTTACAGAGTCTGGTTAGTTATTATTTTGAATATATATATATATATATATATATATATATATATAAAGAGAAAGATAGTATTTTCTATGGAGAGAAATGCAGGAAATAAATAAATAATGGCACGAAGTTTATTTACTGTAGCTTTTTTGTTTAACATTTCTATGATCACACACTCATCAATATTGTCTTTATTTAAAATAAACATACGAAAAAGTATTCATTAGTATAATGACTGCATGATGTAGGTTTTCGGTTTCACGTCTCTAGAGATTATTAGGCTATCCTATTTGTAGGTAGTTACACACATATTTACTATCATTCTCTTTCTCACGCATAAACACACCTCTTATATATATATATATATATATATATATATATATATATATATATATACGTTTTGTGTTCTTGTATGTTTGTTTCAAAGAGGCAAATTCAATCACTGTATCACACATTCACTTTGAGAAAAGCAATATAGCAAAGTGAATGTTCTGCGGCAAATTGACTTACAGCACCCGGCCCTAATATAAACCAAACATTGATTCAAAGAGTCGCTTCCAGTCATATACAAGATCCCGATTAGGAAACTGCTATTTTTCATTGGAACATCATGAAGACCCTCAAATCTTTTTAAAATCTTTAATATATTGAGCAATTGTCAAAGGTGGCGATAGGAAAATCGAAATCACTGAACTAGCAATTCAGCAATTGATATGATGAATGTGATAGAGTATTTCTCAGCAATACTTGCCTCAAGAAAATTCATATTTTTAACCTTTGCATACATTAGGATCTGTACTCAACAGGAAATAATAAATGTCGTGTGTGTCATACACATTTCGGCAACCGTTCTAGGTTCATCCGACGAATGTAAAATCTACCATAAAGAAGGACGGAGATACTAATCGGGCCAGGACATGTACAAAAAGATTTGATTAGCTACATATGCAAGAATAGTTGCAAGCCTTTCCAGATTGAACAAAAACCCTGATGAATTAGAACATCATAGTGGTGTCGTCAGGAAACTTCGAAGTCGTCATGGCTCTGATCAGTTAAATGACAGTTAAATGACAAACTATTCTCCATTAATCCTATCAAGCTCAATACCTCTTGATTTCAAGCACTTTACGACAAAATAATTTTTTCAGTTGGCTAGTGCAAATACAACATCATTAAACTAAGCATTAACACAACACTACACACACACACACACAGACATATATATATATATATATATATATATATATATATATATATATATATATATTTATTGTCATCCGCAGACAGATCTGTTTCGCCGTATCACAGCTCATCAGTACGGTTAGACACCAATTTTTATTTTACCCAGGATGAACCTGAACTAAATAGCGTCAGTCGCCGACTCTACCCCTATATATATATATAAAGAGAGAGAGAGAGAGAGAGAGAGAGAGAGAGAGAGAGAGAGAGAGAGAGGGAGAGAGAGAGAGAGAGACATAAAGAGATAGAGATGGTCGTAATCATATTGAAATGTAAAAAACCTGTGGTTAGATTCATTAACTTGAGCCAGAATTTTGTGAGTTCAATACCTGGCTGCAGCAGTAGTGAACAAATAACTTAGAGAGTTGTGTTAAAGGTTGATAACTCATGAAACCAAAAAAACTCATGAAACCAAAAAAATTACTTACTCCAGTGATCAAAATAAAGATTTCGGTTGAAAATTTCAATCACCTGAAGAAGGCCGAAGATTTCAACAGCCAAAACCTCATGAATATGGTAAGAAATGTGAGCACAACAGCGTGAACAAATTGCACATAATTAAATTGTACAAAATTTTGCACATTAAAATACACGCACATAGTGTGCGTGCGAATGCTAATACTAAATCGACGGAAATCAGCAATAAAAAAACTTCTGAGGTAAAATCTTTAAAATTGCAGATGTTATGTTATTCTCATTTTCTTAGAATGGGAGAGAACAGAATTACGATGTCTTTTATTAATTTTTGTCTCTCATTATCTCTCTTATTTGTTTCCCACATTCACTCTCATTTCAGGGTGTTGAAGAAAAATCAGACACTTGACAAAAAGAAAACGAAATAAGCAATAAAAACCTATGTTGTATATGCAAAGACTCAACAGTTTATTTAGCAACAGTTACAGTTGCATGTACATTATTTTTTAATGTGAACGCCGCCGCAGACGACGACCATCTCAGGGCGGGTGCGAAATGAAACACACGCTTTGGTTTTGGAAAGAATACTGAGGTTCTTCTCTGATGAAAACAATTTCATCCAGGACCAGACGAGCGACAGTAGAACGACAATTGGATCTGCAAAGACATTGAGGAGGTTCCCGTCGTAATGCATACGATGTTTCCCTCCTCCGACATGGTACTTGGCGCTATCTCCAGCGACGGGAACGTCATGCCTCCGTTACTATTTAAAAAAAGGCCTGAGGGTCACCGCTGAGATCTACCAGGAGTAGTTGAAGAGCGTGTTGAAGCCCTGGATGGAATAGATCGCCGTTGGATGCAGCTACATCTTTCAGCAGGGCCCACTCCTGCACACACAATCTACACAATCTAAGCGTAGCTGCGCAACAATGATCCACATCACTGGTCGCTACATATGAGGCAGTCTTATAACCCGATTGTAACCGCCTTTATTTCCGCTAGGATCTGATCGATTCCAACACAAAACGAATGGCAATATAGTTGACTTTCTGGAAGCTGCCATCGTGGAAGCGTTCGCCGCTATGGACAAGGACATGGTCACCAATGCGTGTGACTCATTTCGTGCCCGTTCTTAGATTGTTGTCGACGGCGGAGCCGGTTACATTGAAAAATATTACAGTATGCAACTATAAATGTTGCTCAGTAGACGGTTGGATCTCTGCATATAAAGCTTGTGTTTTTATTGCCTATTTCGTTTATATTTATTGATAAGTGTCGGATTTTGCTGCAAAAAAAAATTATGTATTAATTTCATCTCTCTCTAACTATATATACATATATATATAGAGAGAGAGAGAGATATGTTTCGCTGTATCACATCTCATCAGTACAGTTAGACTCCGCATGCTTTTAACCCAGGATTGAAACCCGACCGAATTGGTGTCAGTCGGCGATTCTACCTCTGGGCTATGGGCATCTGGTAGAAGATGGAAGAATTTATCATGTAAATTGTCATTATACCCGCCCAATAGCCAGAGTGCTCTAAACCAGTACTGAATGAGCGATGCGTATATATATATATATATATATATATATATATATATATATATATATATATATAATACTGAGGTTCTTCTCTGATGAAAACAATTTCATCCAGGACCAGACGAGCGACAGTAGAACGACAATTGGATCTGCAAAGACATTGAGGAGTTCCCGTTGTAATGCATACGATGTATCCCTCCTCCGACATGGTAATTGGCGCTATCTCCAGCGACGGGAACGTCATGCCTCCGTTACTATTTTAAAAAGGCCTGAGGGTCACCGCTAAGATCTACCAGGAGTAGTTGAAGAGCGTGGTGAAGCCCAGGATGGAATATATATTTATATATATATATATATAACCTCTTTATATAAATATATTTATATATAGATAAGATATGCTTATATAAATATATATATATATAAATAGTGTTTAAATGAATATGTGTGTATATGTGTGTATATTGCACTAAAGTTTCAACAACATTTACTAAATATTATTGAATGCTAGAAAAATTATATGTTGATAAATATATTATGTGCATTTAGCGCATTTGCACATGAGTATTTTCCTTTATTTACAGGTAAATTTATGTTCGGAAATAATACCTTGCGGCAAAATGGTTTAAAAGAAAGCGATTTTTGAGAAATAGGAGCATAATGACATATTAACAGGGACATATAGATTATTATCAGAATGAAATGTAGAGATTAAATATTTTTGTATATTTAAAAAAAACAACAACAATAAAAGTAACTAAAACGTAGACAAAACAAGGTTTTGTGAATTATGTAGGTTTTTCTTTTAAAATATTCAATGTAGAACGTTTGCAATCTTTTGTTACTCTCGTAGAATTATCTTAAATATTTAAGGTACATTTATTTGAGAAAAGATGGAATTAATTATAGAAATGATAATACAATTGAACAAAGTAAATGATTAAGAAAACATTTCGTTTCTCAAAATTGGCACAGAGCTTATATTCTCGATAAAACTTCTTGAATATATTTGAATGCATTTAGACCATTAGGATTACAACTGCTTTTGGCGATCGTAGACATAAATTTTTAGCGTTAAAAGCTTATGCTCCTAACAGGGATATCCATTTTTATTGAAACTGCATTCCCATATCAATTTAAATATTTCCTGCTACTTAATACATACATTTAAACATGCACATGCATATATACATACATACATATTAGGAAACACAATACGTTTTCGCTGATTTTTCATGAAAGTTATATTTTAAATAGAAAATTAGTAAGAAACATGTCACTTAAAAACTTTCAATCAGTAGTCACTATTTGTTTTTTCTTTTTCTGGAAAGATTTGAATTCCACGTCGGAGAAATGACTCGTTTTATTAGGCTAGCAATGAGTCGACACATTTTTGGCATTTTCGTATGTATGAAAGTGCTACTCAGCTAGGTCATGTGCCATCGATCGGAACCCATGATAATCGTACGAGGCCAATTCTGGTGAATACAGCGGGTGGGGTAGGGCTTTCCATTTAAGCGTTTTCAAGAAATTTTTTACCCTTTTGCAACATGTATCAAGCGTTGACTTATTGCACAAAAATACTTTTTCGCTTTTCTGCTTTTATAGCTGCCGTTTTGTTCTTCAATGCTAGGAGCCACAATTGTAGTTGATAGCCATCTCCCATGATGGTTTTGATGGGTCAATTTATATTAAACTAAATCCAGGTAATCCCACCAAATGCAGTACTAAAGCTACTAACCATGGATATTTGTCTTTGCTGCGAATTTTGGTGTATGGGCGTCTTATTCCACAATATTCTACGCTTAGGGTTACCTTCCTGTGTTCGACTTTTGTCTTTCGTCACGATACGCTCCCAAAAAAAAAACTTTCCTTTTTTGTTGTTGAAGCAGCTGTTCATACCGTTTTCCTGTCTCGGCTTCAATACGTACAGCACCCAATGTCATGTTTTTATTTATTTCTAATCCTTTCAAACATTACAAAATTGTTGACAGATTAACTTTCAATGAGTATTCATGTTAGACTACCTCTTGATATGAGTTTTCATACAGTAATGTCTCCCAATCTTTGTCTTCAATTTTTTTCGGAGATTCAGAGCGTGTTTTTCTGTGCTCAACATTGAAATCATTATATTTATTTTGTCTACATATATTTTAGATAAAGCATGGTACTCATAAAACTCAACAAGTATTCCGGATGCTTCAGTTGCAGATTACTTTTTAATAAAGTAGTGCAGGAAAATTTCTCGCGAATACACATTCTTTCTCGGCGAGCCTGACTTGTTTAACTCAATGAACTACGATTTACACATTGGCATAATAACATACACTAAATTTCATGCTTGCTTATAGCAATTCCTTATGTATGAGTTAGCATCTGAAATAACATGTACACTGTTCTGGGAATAGTATCTGAGAACTTGTTAACGATATATATATATATATATATATATATATATATATATATATATATATATATATATATATATTTGGGACATTTGTTTCGACATTGAAACTTTAAGATTGAAGTTTCAATGTCGAAACAAACGTACCTCTGTCGTAGATATATATAGAAAATCTATGTACATGTTCGAAAATATATTTTATAAGAAATATTCACAGGTCTATATATTATATATCGAACACTATTTTAAATTAATGTTTTGGACGTTGGAAGAATTCTTTCTTCGTTCTGGATTCACTCGGATATATATATATATATATATATATTTTTTTTTCTTTGAATTCAGATAAAATTAAGTGGGGAAATAGCCATTTTCATCATGTCTGTATGAGACCAAGTTTAAACAAAAAATGAGGACAAAAATTCTAATACTGGAGGCATGGGCCATTAACGGACGTGGTGTGGGGATATTGGCTATTATTGGGTTGTGCTAAAAGAATATTTGTTTTAATTTCTTCTATGTTAGTGTGAGATATGTGGCTTGAACATTAGGTTCGCAGTGGTAGGTAGGAAGAAAAAGTTTAGTGATTAGTCATTTTTTTAAATCTATTACAACTAAATTGAAGAATGTGATATTTATTGCAATTTAAATTTATTGCTGTGACGACACATACTAATAATCTCACTACGTTTATTCAGAAGTACATTCTGATATTGAAATTTCAAAATAATAATTTTTTTCTTATAAAAATACATTACCTCTGTCTCGTTAAATTTTAGGAGTGCTTGACATACCTATCAGCATCCACGTTATTTGATGATTTAGGTTATTTGCTTTTAATTCCCAGTATTTTTAGGAAAGGACTATATATATATATATATATATATATATATATATATATATATATATGTATATATATATATATATTTGTTTCTAAAGGATATAATGGTGAATATAATAAGTTTGAGGATGATTACAACATTATATTAAATATTTTCATAATTATCAGTAATAAAACGACGCTTCCTTTAATGCACCCAGCTTAATCCAATGGAAGAGTGAAAATTGTGTAAGCATTTACAATTTTTTTAAAGAGGTACGGGTTTTCGATTGGAGTAATACGAGCATGTTTGTGTCTATATACGCTACCACGCAAACACGCTCGCACACGCGTATACACTAAAGGTCTTTAAAATGCATTTCTGTTCTTCGGACAGTAATTGGTTGCAATTTATGTCAAACCCAGTAAATTATGTGGTCCCACCATATATATATATATATATATATATATATATATATTGTGTGTATTTTGGCAGCATTTTTTCATTAATACGGGTTTCATTGAATAATATAGACAAGTTCTGTCTATTTATTTTGTGTAAGATCCGTTCGTATGATCTGATTAGCTTGATAGTGTTGTCATGGAAAGACAACAAGAAAGCGCAATAATTGTTGATTTTTTATCATGTCTGAGCTTTCGGCTTACATAAGCCATTATCAAAGGATGAACATTTATGTTCAGTGAACAGAGAACATTTAAATGATTATTAACAAAATGGTGTAATACAGAGAAAATTAGACAGGTCCATTTTTGGCTTCGCACATGGCTGTAGGCCGAAAAGGAATGGTGGTATCCATATATATATATATATATATATATATATATATATATATATATATATGTGTGTGTGTGTGTGTGTGTGTGTGTGTGTGTGTGTGTGTGTATATACTGATGATCTGTTATACAGTGAAACAGGCTTGTATGTGAATGACTAATATATATATATATATATATATATATATATATATGATATTAAAAAGAGACGAAAAAAGAAAGGTGATAGAAAATACGAGAAATCAAAAAAAGAATTCAAAAAAGGAAAGGAATAGGAAAAAGAAAGTCACATAGGAAAAAAAACAAAGAGGAAAACAAGAGAAAAAGAGCCTACAGAAAAGAGCTAATATAAACGGCAACGAGTGAGAAACCCCGAACTTAGGCAGGATGTAAAATGTAGGCATATAGATATCGCTCTGGCGACATCTGGTCTTAAGAAAGAGGAAAATGTCAGAATTTTATTTAATATCCTCTTACCTCGTACGACAAGATTTCCAATAATAAAAGGAAAAGATATTTTAGATTCTCTTTTCAAGAATAACGTTTATTACCAACGTTATTAGATACCTGATTAGCCATTGTTCTTTCAATGTGGAAACAAAATATAAAAATTTGTAGTAGATTTTAGTTTATAGATTTTCTAAAGTGTAATTTATAAAACATATTAATTTGTCTATTTTCATATTGTGCACTGTTTTAAATTAATGTTTTTAAACTTGCAAATATTTTCTTTGTTCTGTATTCATTTAGATGTTATATATACATATATATATATGTGTGTGTGTGTGTGTGTGTATGTATGTGGGTGTGTGTTTGTGTGTGTGCCTGCAAAATTGGTAGAATTTATACATTTTAATGCATTTTCAATGTCATTTTGGCGGATAATATTGCATTGATAAGTGAGGATGAAATATCTAAGTTAGTCAGTACGAAAATACCTGGAGATAACTGTGACTGAATTCAAAATCACTAGTACTGAATGGATAAAAGCCAAAAATGGTCAGGTTTGCATTTTAAACTCAGGTCGACTCTTCCACACCATCTACAAAAATTCTCAAACAATGATCGATATCGAAACACAAATATCACTAATTCGAGTTTCTCACTCAGACAAATTAAAAGACCTGGAAAAACTCATATTACGAACAGTAAATTTTCGATTATCTGCACATGAATGAATGACACTTAATTTGTCGCTACGGTAAAATGTCCAATAGACTTTCATCGTGGCCGAGATCATTATACTTCGGTACAGACTTTTTTCACGATTATGGTCTGTTGATAGATATAAAAATACAACTATAAATTGATACGATGATTATCATTAAATCTATTGGCTCTTAAATTCTGCAACCCTTGTTAATATTAAATTTGAATTAAATGAAAGAAATTATGAATATTCAGAAAAAATGCCAAATTAACAAAACATAACCTATCAAAATTCAACTCTCCGGCGAAAAGACAAGACATTACACACTTTATATTAACAACTGGTCCACATGTCTTCTTCCCACCTCCTCGACCTGCCCCTGATATACTCAAGGTAGTCAAAAATAAATTCTAGCAGTTATCAAAACTCGTAGTAATTTGCAATTTTTCAAGCAAAAAATCTTCACCTATATGAATGGTACTAAAACAGAATTCATCTTCTTGGAAACCTTGTGGTGAATACCAAAACTGAATGCAAATACTTTTCTTGTACCAAGTACCCAATTGCTAATCAAGATTTTACCAGCACACTACATGGAACTAGAATTTATTGAAAACAAGGTCTCCTCCATGTATAACCTCAGATACACGTAGAGGACCCTGCAATAAATAAATAAATACGCCATTCTGACATTACGAATTTTTATATTTACCGTTTGAACTCCAGAATGTAGCCTCATTTTTTTAAAGATTTATGAACCAAAATTTTCAGATATGATCCAGATTTCTTCTACGTCGATGAAGAACTTACAGACAGCATGACACCAGATTAACCTCAAATGCATTTACAAAATGATCTTGAAATATTTCGAAAATAATATGTTGTAGTTAATTCAATTATATTTAACTTGTTTGATGTGATTTTTTAGGCCATAATATTATTAAAAATGGTAGCAAACAATTACCTGAACGAACAAAAGATATTTGCTGTTTTCCGGTTATTAAAACTTTAAAAAGTCTGCCCTCATGGCATGTTGAATTTTTCATTGCGAATTCATTTGCAACTTTTGAAAATATTTTCTTTATTTTCAGATAATATAATTTCTCAAATATCAAAAAGAAAAGTACTCTGATATAGCTCTTTGTGAAGAAGTTATGTGAGTATTTAATTGAGCAAAGTTAATGCTAGCCAATATAAATAACCATGCTTTTTTAATCATGAACCTAGATTCATCCGCGCCAGAAGATGTCATTCGTTTTACCATTGAAGATGTCTTGTAAAAACGTGGATCAGATAAATGATCACCCTGATATGTCTTCTCAAGTCATCATAAAGCGCTACTGGGTACAGCACTTTCGAACGAGACATAATATAAGTACACTTTTCCATACAATACATATTACGTTTCTTGAAATGTTGGTCTTTTAATGTGCTCACTATCCATAGATATTTAACTGGAACAATCAAGATGAAATCTAATGACTATTCTTCCCTTGAATATAGGAACCTCAACCAATCAACAAAATATATACGCTATATCAAAGATATTGCAAACATTCTAAAAGCCACACTCTCAGGAATACTTGTACAATTAGTATAATACAGTCGGCGATTTTGAAGGTATTGTGACTTCCTAAAATGATGATGATAATCGAAAATCTCTTCTGCAAGATAATAATTCTTCATTACAAATGAAAGAAATATATATTCTTCATGTGAAACATTCCATTTGGTGCGAGATTTCTATAGGAAGTATTAGAACTTTTATTTTGAAAAATCTCCGTAGAAAAGTATTTCATACTCTCTCCTTAATATCCCAACCAGGTCTAAAATCGATCTGCAAAATAATTAGAAAAATTATATCTGTCTCGAAGTAAACAAGGAAACGACGGATTGTGTACCTCATTGTGTTTCATGTCAAAAAGCCAAAGTAAAGTCACACATTAAATCACCTTCTACATGTTTCCAAGTCCTGGTACACGATTTGTCCATGCCTACTTCGAAATCACTAGATCATTCCCTACCTTCATGAATATTATAATTTCCAACACTGTTTCAATAGATTAAGAAGCTGATCTAAAATAATGCTCCTTATTGATGTACTAAACTTCTCTCTACGCTTACCTAAAGAAACTGCATATTAAAACCATAATTTGTACAATCGCTTACCGCGCATGATATAACCTTTTATTCGTTCTCTTAAGGAATCACTATAAACATCACTGATAAATATTTATTGGTTTCAAATAATTAAATTAATAATCTTAAGTCTATGAACATTTTTAAAATCTGATCCACATAGTTCTGAAGCAGACCTGCATATGTCACACATTTAGGTCTACCAGGAAGATTAATAATCAAGCCAAATGAACAAACAAATGGGAATATTTTATTTGTAGATGTGCTGGTATTGAAAATGTTTCAAATAACATCTCTATTTCTTAGACAAATAACAATGTAACATATGTGCTATAATCACTGAAAAACTGCAAATTTATTTTAGTAAAAGGCAATGAAACAAAAATTCTTTTACAAACAGCTTTCAAAGTTCCTTACAAGATATTAAAATGTCCAGAGAAAATTTTCTCACTTGTGATTAGAAATAGACAAAGAATATATCCCTTAATCGAATTGAACAGGAAAATTTAGAAAATATTATTGATGATTCATTAGAATCAAACCAGCACTCACAAACTAGAACTACAAATATCGGTCATCATATTAAATGGCCCAAGAAAAAAATTTTCTTACATGATTATGGAAAATTTACTGTTCAGCTACCTCCTTAGACATTAGTAATATAGTGAAATTTATTTTTAGGGGCAGATCTTTAACACAATAGTGACAGCAACAGCTGTAAAAATTAATATTAGAAGCAGCTCTCGAATATGAAATCACATGGACGCTAAAGTAACTCTCTTTCTCTTCCGGGTTTTCCTCCTTCAAGCTAGTGATATAAACTTTCCATGCTGAAGCTAAAAGAGGGGCGAACAGTTCCCGTTAAAATAACAACCATACAGTTACTCCAACACAAACATTTCAATTCAATTTTCTTTACGTACTATCTTTTCACTACTAGCATTTAAAATATTATAAAATATTTCTGTAACAATCTTTAAAAGTTTTACTTTCGAAATAGTTAATCAACGAAATTGGTGAACTGGACAAAAATTATTTTATCATATATATATATATATATATATATATATATATATATATATATATATGTTGAACTCTTCAGTAATAATGTGAGTCTAAAATAGCATTCCTTGATGTGAATCAGGAGTATAGTCCTCGTGAATAATTATTGTTGTGATTATTGTTTTGAAAACCTTTGCTGACTTTCCTGGAAAGATTTATGCAGTGAATAGTTGCAATAATTGTGCTATGTCGTTTGAAAGTAAAAAAAAAATATCTGCTCTTTAAATAAAAACTATTTATCTTCTAGTATTCTATACAAGTTTTGGAGAAAATTGTATACAAATCCTAAAGTATTTGCACGAAATTGAATGCATCGTACCTCTAAAATGCAAAATGACTCACCGATTTCTAGCTCCAGTCAGTCAGTTTAAGTGCCATACGTGATACACGCTTGGGCGATTATGTCTCGAAAGAGACATGACTGACTGGGTAGAAGATTATCTCGCAGTAGGTTGCCATTCCTTTCTGCGGTAGACTGGTTGCCGACCAAGGCTATAGAACCCAATCTGTCCTGCTATTTAACCCACAACTGGAAGGAAGAGACGGATTAATAGCTTTCCCAAGGGTATTTGCGCGTAAGTGAAAACAATAGATTCAACTAGGTCCAGTACAATGTTATAATAATTTCTAATTGAATCAGTTAATATAAAAGTACACATTAAATACCCCACCCGTTGAAGATGTTATTCTCTTATATCATAGGTGATAGAGATGAGATTGACGCTATGATATTGAGACCGGGACATTATTGGTGTATTTTCACACTCTTAGATGTGTGTTCATGGCGATTGAAGTCAACCGGCAAACACTCCCGAATAACCATTTTAATGATATAATTCATCTGTTGAAGTTGTATCAAACGTAATCGTCTACAAAAGATGGCAGATTAACGATTCTTTTCAGTTTATTTTAAAATTTACTATATAGATTTAATTGTCCATGAATAATACATGCGATTCTCATCTGATTATACTGCTTTAATGGATATTCAATCAATCTAGAATTCAATCCACATGCCGATCGGTTGGTTATTATGCAACAAGGGTTGGCGATTCATCCTTTCAATAGTATATTCCTCGAACTATAATAAATATATCCACTTTTCTCTATGTGTTTGTATTTATTTCTCTGTGCAACTAATTCGTAAATATATACATAGATGGATAATTACACAGACAGACATATCAACAGATAGATAATAAACAGCATGCGATAGATAGATAGATAGATAGATAGATAGATAGATAGATAGATAGATAGATAGATAGACGTGTGCGAACATGATCTTGAACGTATGAGTGTTTGACTGCGTCTATTCCAACTTCTGTATGAATGCAAATGATGGCAATTAATCTTTGTATATAATGATTTACATCAGGTTTGGTGAAAACACGACCCCCTGACTCGACCTCTTTTCTTTCAAATAATATTCATATATTCGGCATAAGAATTGATAAATATAATGTCAGTAAGAAATTGTATATTTACCAAAAGGTTGTCTTCAATTTAATATTCATCAATCGATCAGTCGATGAAAATTCTGCATAAGTAAATCTCTACATACTGGAAAAGTAATATCTCCGACGTTCTCCAGTATTATATGACTTAGCATTGGTCGCCTATCTTTGAAAAAAAAGGAACTCTACACAATCCCTTATACCTCGTAAAAATCACTCTCACGCAAATGTGAAGAATAAACCGATTTACTGATGATGAATAATTCAACAAAGCAGAGCTTATATTGAGTTCTCTATTAAACAGACAACGGGACAAGCTATGATATCCATACAGACAACAATGAGGAAAATCACTGGAAAAATGTATTAATATATTCTCTATCGTTTCTCTCACTCTTTCAACCCTAGCGTTCGGTTCATTGAAATCAAGTTGTCTCTCGTGATAAGATGATAGATGTGAGTTCAGGCAAGTTCAAGTGTGGTCGACATCTTTATAGGAATATATTTATTCTATTGAGATGAAGGACTTGAAGACGATAAGCAGAATCTAGTGACTAGTGAAGAAACAAACTAAGACGTATGCTTTTTTCTCTCTATTAGGATTTGTTTTCAATTTCTATGTAGAAGATTATTAGCCGCTAGAAATTATACGGATCTCTCAAGTGAAATTTTATTCTAGCAGACACGAATATTATTTTACCAAAGTACATTCTCGCTAGTGTCGACCATAATGAATATCTTGATAAAGAGACCGATCAGTATTGATATATCTTTTGACACAAACACACAAACACACACAAACACACACACACACACACACACACACACACACACACACACACACACACATATATATATATATATATATTAATATATTAAAAAAGGATTAATTCAAAGATGTTGAATGGCCATTTCGATATGGAGATCCCCACGGGGGACGACACATCACCTCAGCAACAGAAAAAACCTTTCAGAAACTGGAGAAAAATTAGTCTACTTTTCCTTTTTAAATAGATTGCAAAGAAATTAAAAAATAAATAATAAAATAAAATAAAATAAAAATAAAAATAAAGGGAGAGAAAAAGAAAAAGAAAACGAAAAAGAAAAAGAAAAAGATAGAATAAAATCAAATAAATAAGAAAAGAAAAAAATTGACATCGTCTGGGTTCGCAAAAAAAAGGGAGAATGTAACTAAAATTAACAGACAGCCGTGTTAAATCAACGTAAGTTTAAGCAACACGGAAAAAACGTGGTAAGAGAGATAAAAGAAGGAAGGGAGGGAAAAAGAAAGAAACTAAAGGAAAAAAAAATTTTAAATATTACAGACGCTGGACAAATTCAAAAAACTAATTTCCCCAAAAGGTTGAAGTATTAGAAAAAGGCCTTTACTTAAAAAGGCATAATTATTAATAAAAGGGAATAAAAGATATAGGATTTAAAATAAAATTATTTTTAAAAAAATTAGGTCATTTGAAATTAAACTAAATAAAGACAACACTAGGTAAAAAAAAAAGAATAATTACAATTATTATATACATACCTATAGAAGTACACACATACATACATATATATACACACACAATTCTACGAATAAGAATACATATATACATACACATACACACACATACATTCAATTTATTACACACTTATATACATATACATGCGCATACACACATATATATATGTGTACACACCTATATACAAAAAATTCATATACACACAATATACCTGTGTACACATACATGCACACATATACACACACACACACACACGCACACATATATATATATATATATATATATATATATATACATATTCCATATGCACTCACACACATACATATTAATGAATATTATGAAAAGGAGCATTTAAATAGCTAAAAAAATTTTTCAAAATTACATATAGCCCACATACATAAATACATATATACTTATATATACATATATATACAAATATGCACATCCACACACAAACATACACATATACATAAAAAAAAAAAAATTAAAATTAAAATTAAAAATTTTTTTTTAAATATTAAAAAAATTATAGAAAAATTTAGAATTTAAAAATTAAAAATTAGAAGTTAAATTTTAAAATCCGCCCTATGGCGGCACTTGTTTATAAATTCCCTCCTAAAGTTCAAAAGTAAGTCCTGATGAGGATACTTCAAAATCAGAATCTTCTCCAATAAACACAGACGACACCTATCACGAAAACTTTTAGGAGTACAAGCTGAGCCTATTAATTTCCAGCTGATTATATGGTCCTGCCCTTCCTCCTTCATTTCCCAGAACCTACGTGATAGTGCCGTCTGGAATCTCTGTTTAGGGTTCGAAAACGAGTACCTGTGATTATAAAGCCTGTGTTTGAAAGAGCCCGCGGACATGCCAATATAGGTCCGGTAATTGTCCTTGTTATTAGATGGAGAAATGCGGGCTTCATAAATTACATGGGTGGATTTACATTTGCCTTGCACCGGGCAGGCATCAACAGAATAACAATTGCATTTGTCCACAATTCCGGATTTAGCTTCCGTATTATTTAGGTTCATTAAAATTTGTTTATTGTGGGAATTAATTATATTATCTATATTTGAGGTGCAAGAATAACTAATTTTTAGGGTGAATCTATTAAAAATTTTATTTAAGGGATTGTTATTATTATTAAAATGTTTATCGATAAATCTGAGAAAATACTTACCAATATTTATATTAGTTAGCTTACAATAACGAGGGTTAAACCAAATTATCTTCCTTTTTCTACATTTTCGGGTGTTTTTAGTTTTTGATGATACTGGGTTTATAGCAGGCTTATCATACTTTAACTTATTAACAAAACCGCTTTTCTGAAGGGCCTTATTGTAAATTTCTTTGCTTGCGTTGAAAATTTTTATATTGGAAGATAATTGGTTAACCCTATTATTTACTATCTTGGGTATTTGTCTCATAATATTCTTGGGGTGGTTGGATAAACTATTTATATAGGTGGGAGAACTATTTTCCTTGAGAAAGGGTTGGTAGGAACCATCATTTAAGTTAAGGGTGATATCTAGATAGTTTACAATTTTGAGATTGGAAGTAACCTCAACCTTAAAACCAAGAAAATTTAGGGCTCTGATAATTTTCTTATGTATTCTATTAGTGTAAGGCCCATTGGAATTGGGAATACATATCAGTCCATCATCCCGATAATGGCCTATTAGTTTAGGGTCTAAAAATCTACCTAAAATATCTAAAATATAAATGCCTATTAGATCTGCTACCTTGGCAGAATCATAGGCTCCCATAGGGACATCAAACTATCTTCAGGCCCTTTAGTCCAAGTAGAACTATCAAAGGTGAGAATAAATTTTCTAGCTCCCAGTATAATTCTATAGTCACAATCCTAAATATTAACATAACCCATAGCAAAGTTTAAACAATCCACAATTCATACAGATAGGTGTGAAATTGCATATATATATATATATATATATATATATATATATATATATATTGATATTTATATTTATATATATACATTTTTCACACACACACACACACACATATATATATATATATATATATATATATATATATAATCCTTTATATATTCATATATATATATATATATATATATATAAATTATTCATAAAGGTCGTATGTACTATGGAATGTTTATAATACAAATAAAGTTATAAATTTTTAAAGTACACACAGGCATGATGAACTCACTGTATAAATATATATATGTGTGTGTGTGCTGGCATGTGTATACAGATAAGAGGGTGTGCGATAAACAATTAACACCATGAATCATTTCACTCCGTCAGAACTTTGTTGACACCACTATGTACTACTTAGCATTCGCGCAGGTAGTTCTAATGCAAACATGACAGAGCAAGTGAGTGTCTATATGAATTCAGTGCAGAAGATCTCGTGTCTCCAAAAAATGTAGCAAGAGTGCTGACAACCATATATCCAGTCATAATCAGGATGTTTGCTGAGATCACTGGTGATGGCAAAGTTATGCCCATAAATCATGCCATTTGGGCTCGGATACAACATGGATGCGTACATGAAGGGCATATAGAATGTTGTCAAAGTCTGTGTCAAGAGGATGGCTACTAGAAAATTATATGTGTGGCATCATGACTGCCCCATATTACACAAGCAGTGACAACCAGGCATGACTCTCAGAGAAATTTTCTGAACACATCACACCTTACATTGGCCATCTAACTCACCAGACTTTAACAAATTAGATTAATATATGCTCTGTGCATTTAAGCTAGAGACGAACAAAACACCTTGTAGCATCAAAGATGAATTAAAGGCAACGTATATGAGAGTGACAAGTTCAGTTTTGTGTAATTTTGACGACAATCTTTTCACCGCACGTTATATATATATATATATATATATATATATATATATATATATAAAACGCGCGGAGAAAAAAATGTCGTCAAAATTTCCCTGACGATCCATTTGGTGAAACCTTGGTAGGTCCTTTGGCTCTAAGCTACCTACTTTTTTTTTAATCATGTCACCCAAAGCAAGGTATTCCACTGCCACTATAGCGCAGGGGGTTACACAGGACGATAGACGAGTTAGGATGTACATAGGGGGAGAGTTGGGGAGATTGGGAGGGTTAGTTTGTTAGGAGGTGTCCATTGACCTTACATTTAAACACATGGAGGTTATAGCAGTCGGGGAAGCAAGCATGCGGAAGGGAATTCCACAGGCGGGAAGTGCGAGAAAAGAAGCTGTTGGAGTAGAAATTGCGGTTACATTTCATTTCATCGGTTTCACTGTAAAAGTGTGGCACCTAGTTGCCAATCTAGTATCTCGTGCGAACTCACACTAAGGGGGCACCAGTGATTTAAGTTCATCAGAGCAGAAGCCATGAAAGTATTTGTAGAAGACGCACAGGGAAGCCATGTCACGCCGGTGAGAGAGTGACTGCAGGCGGTCAGCTAAGTCGGTATCAATCATATTACAGATCCTTCGTTGTATTTTGTCAAGTTGCCCGAGGAGAATAGCAGGGGCACCCTTACTTATTTATTTACTCTGCTGTTGTATTGAGCATTTTACGTGTTAGTTTAATCGTCTCGGGTTTTTTCTTTCGACGAGTACTTTGACTAATGTTCCAGTGCTTACTTCGTTTGTTTTTTTGTTTCCATTTTTCTCCTACGCGTTTACACTCGGTTTTTCGAGACGTGTTGAAAGATATATATATATATATATATATGCATATATATATATATATATATAAAGTCCAATTCATTAATGAAAAAAGAAACCAGACTTTGAAATGTATCTAGTGGAAGTTTGTAGAATTCGTTTTATTACTCACGCAAGCCATATGTTCTTAATCTTATCTCGGTTATCGATTTTTATCTCCTTGAAAATTTCCAATTCCAATTTTTATTTTGAAGAGATGAACATTTTCATGTCACTTTTTTTTGTATCTAGCACCCAGAATATTTTTTCATCTTTTCCTGTTAGAAATCACTACCTCCAGAAAACTGGCAATTCTGTTCCCTATGTATGATCAGTATTCATCACATAAAGCACACTTTTTGCTACTTCGTTTTTTAACTTGTGTGTATTTGCCCTTCTCAAAAAGAAATTATGTGTTTATTTATTTTTAATTATAATTTTTTACAGTGCTTATTTTTCCTTTTGTTAAATATGTTTATTCCATTTTCATTGGCATCATTCTATTTTAGTTGGTACAATTCCATTTTATTGGCACCATTTCATTTTTTGGCAATAATCTACTTTCGAAAGTGAAAGGTCAGCGATCACAATGGAGACAGTAAAATATATACTTGCTTAAGAAACAGTCAACACAGGTTAGCAATTTAAAACTTACCGTGTGTTTCTTTAAAGCATAGAAAATCATTCGTATAGTTATAAGGAAAATTATAAGCTTGTTAAAGTTAAGCTATACCAAGTTGCTGATTATAGTCAGATTATATAAAGTCATCCAAAATCGTTTCCAATAACAATGCTATTAAATTGGAAAAAATAACTAATTAATATCTCTGTTTCAAAACCTAAATAAATAATAAAAAGACATACTTTTGTTTTTTTAATTTCCTTTAAACATCAGCATATATTTTCGGTATAATCCAATTTTAATAAATATTCTACTGATCCCACTAAAAATATAAAACTAAATATATACAATACTAAATTTAACAGAACAAACTTCATTATACGATATCACTCATCTCCAGCAAGTAATGTTTTTAAATAGAACAACATTATTTTTAAGTTTATATATCCTTTTAGAGACTGTATGTCTAACAAAAGAGTAAGTACATGTCCTTTCTTGACCTACACAAATTTATAAATATATCCCAGAGTACAAATGTCAGATACAATTTCTATGGCACATCTTATAAAGATACATACCTGTTCCTCTTCAAAATACAGAAAAATATGTTATGACACCAATGATGACACCATGAAAACAATAAACAAAAACTGAAAATTCAAGAGGCTCTCTATATCAAAAGCAACCAACCAACAGTGAGCAATATTTATTACAAATGTTGAAATAGTTTGAAAATCATGTAACACCATTTTGCATTTTTCCCGTCTCTTGTTAGCACCCCTATATTGTGGACGCATATTTACGAAAACAGAATTCTAACAAAGAGCGTCCCCGCATGTTTAAATAAATCCCCATTATAACTATCACACTTACATTAAGGATGGTTTGAGAGTCAGTCAGTTAAGTGCCATACGTGATACACGCTTGGGCGATCATGTCTCGAAAGAGAGATGACTGACTGGGCAGAAGATTATCCCGAAGTAGGTTGCCATTGCTTTCTGCGGTAGACTGGTTGCCGACCAGGGCTATAGAACCCAATCTGTTCTGCTATTTAACCCATAACTGGAAGAAAGAGACGGATTAATACCTTTCCCAAGGGTATTTGCGCGTAAGTGAATACAGTGGATTTAACTGGAATTCGAACTCGGCTCCCCGGCTTCTCGTTCCGAGCCGATATCCACTGTACCACAACGCACATAGTACTTTGGATAAAAAGAACTACAGCGCCTTGCGTGATAAATTTTAACTTAACACCGAGAAAATAATGAGAGAACAAGAATAGATTTTTTTTGCAAATAAACTGACTTATTTTGCCTATATTATTTTATGAAACAAGATTGGATAAATATATGGTTCCCGTGTATATATTATCAATAATAAATATATATTATCATCAGCTGTATTGTGATTTTGAGTTTCATGAACAACACGCATTTAGAAGGTTCTGAGTTGAGATTGACCGTTAGATAATTTGAATTTTTTTATCGTAGTCGTAAATAAGCCCATTTAAGTTACGTGGGAATTTCTATATGTTTAAAATAAACATAAAAATTTGTTTAAAATAAACAGAAAAATATTCTTTCCTTCCAGTAAGGATGAAAATTGATATTTATTATATATGATTTGTTGAATTGTTGGAGTATGTTATGCTTTATTTTTTATAATCATATCGTCCCAAGCAAGGCATTATACTACCACTGTTGGGCAGGGATTAAATAGGAGGAAAGTTATGAAAAGGAGTGACAGAATACAGGAAGTGTCAGGAAGCGGGTAGAAGAGAGATGAGAATGCTGCAGAAATGAGTTGAGAGCATGAGAGAGAGGATGCAAGTTAGTGAGATAGGAGATGACTATTGACTTTACACTTAAATTCTTGGAGATCGTAGCTGTCGAAGAGCAAATAAATGGAAGAGAATTCCACAGGCGGGAATTGCGAGAAAAAAGCCGCTGAAGTAGAATGTGAGACTACATCTTATTGGTTTCACAGTGAAAGGGTGGGACCTAGTTGCTAATCTTGTAGCACAAATAAATTCGTATATAGGGAGCATCACTGAGTTAAATTCATCAGAGCAGAATCCGTCAAAGTACTTGTAGAAGAGACACAGAGAAGCCACACTGCGCCGGTGAGAAAGTGACCGTATCCGAGCTGCCAATCCGGATCGATCACATTGCAGATAATTTGTTGAATTTTGCCAAAGACCCATAGGTTGATGCCAGGAGCATCCGATCATATATGGCAGCAGTATTGAATGCACGGGTGGAACGTATATTTGTATATGTGCAGGATTATTTCAGCCGGGGAAAACTTTCTGTCCCTGCGGCCTTCTTAGTAGCTGATGTAGCTATGGATGCTACGTAGAAATTCCACTTGATGTGTGTGTGTGTTTGTGTGTGTGTTTATGTGTGTGTATGTTATGTGTACGTCTCTGTGTGAAATCAAACATTGAATTTATACTAAGATATTACCATATGTTTTTTGAATATTACTTTCAATATATTGTTGGAAGAACTTGATTACATTTCGTATTATTTCTTTTTGAGTTTCTGAGATTTTGAATGATTTCAGTTATTTTTAAGAGAAGAAACAAATGTAAAACTTAAATCACGTAATCATTTGCTATTTATTTTTCTTCTGCTATCTTAGATTTTATCTTCTGATGTTGTTTTTGGAATTGTAGTTTTGTATATATGTGTTAGCACGTGGATGTGATATTAATTGTTTTAGTTTTGAATCACTTCGATAAATAAACACAATTTCTATGTTATCTTAAAGAAAACTCGTTTGAACAAACATCTGCTCCCAATAAATATTATTTCTGTCTCTGTCTGTTTCTTTATATCTCTTCCTCTCCCAGTCTTTCTATCTATCTATCTATCTATCTATCTATCTATATATATATATATATATATATATATATATGCAGTACACAGTGAAAACCCATTTGTATTCAACCCAAAATTCAGGTGAAATAAATTATTTCCAGAAAAATTTTAATGTATTTTTCATTTTCGGAAAAGTGTTCCTGGTTATATTTTCTGTTATACAGAATTATTTTGTCAGTAACAATTATCATGGCAATAGTAATATTATAGCGTTTTTACTTCCATCAATTATAGCTAACTTAACACTGCCAATTATCTCATCTCTCATTTGCATCACAAAAGTTTCATTCACATCTCCTCACAATCATCAGTTATATAATAATTGCGCTCTTGCCCAACAGGGAGGTGACTCCGCATTATATATGACAATTTGGTTCAAGTTTTGTTGTAAACTATTGAACATGTGTGAAAACTATTATGATTATTTTATTGTTTTCATATTTATATAAGTTATTCAAATTATTATTCTCATCCTCGTTGCATTTTATGTAAATTGGAATCTCTAATCAAAATAAACTATGCCTTAATATACTGAGATGAATCGTTCCTATTATTTTAATAATTCTTTTGAAAATTCTTGTTTCGCTTGTGTTTCCGATCATACTCTTTCGCTCCAGACATACTTCCGTCTCCATTCGGTTGTTTAAATCTTGCTCAATAGAAGATGAATGTTTTTCATCATATGCACATCTTTGTCGTTTTAAATGCAACATTTAATCGAAGTTTTTTTTTCTGGTTTTCTTTAGGTGTTTTAATGTAATTAACTTTGAATTGTGTCAGTCATATTTTTCTCTTATTAACGTGGTGAACATTTGGATAAAACAAATTTCAATTCTAAGTTTGTAAGTTTTACATTGCATTTTCGTGAACTTTGACAAGTGAGTAAAACCAAGATTATTTAGATTGCAAGTGTAATCCCATAATGCCTATATAAATGTATGAACATTGTATGTATGAGACAATGTAAAAATAACTTATCCATAAAATCAGATTGGTTCCCCGAAAATATTGCATCTTATAGTGATTGATTTAGTAGAAAATTGATATTATTATTATTATTATTATTATATCATTTTTCATCATACTTCAATTTCTGCTATAGTCGCACTACCAACCAAATCTGAGGGAAGACCTTATGGCTCCATTTCAGGTTTTTTCAATCTCCCCCCAGCATTACTATTGTTACATAGAAAAAGTTTTCCTTAGTCTGTGGGCTGTACTTCGCAAGATAATTGTTTGTATATCTCTTGAGCTGGGGTTTCCAGGGATTCTTCCAATGTGTTGTTTTGTTCTATTTTTTTATAATTCCAAGTACACCTATTACCACTGGCACAACTCTTGTTTTCAATTTCCACATTTTTTTCTCTTTCAATTTCCAGGTCTTTATATTTTGACAGTTTTTCAAATTCCTTGGGTGCTATGTTTCAGTCCGCTGGACAATCCATATCAAGTAATAGACAAGTTTTTATTTTCTGGTTTTTAACAATAATGTCTGGCCTATTTGGTTTAATTTTTCTGTCTGTGTAGATGATGTAATGCCATAGAATGGTGACATCTACTATTTCTGTAACCGGTGCTGACTGATGTTCATATCAGTGTTTACATATTTTCCATACTGTTTGCACATTGTCTAATGTAGATATTATCCCACTCTATCGTGGCTATATTTATATTCATTTGGGGCAAGTACAGAACAGCCTTGGATTAGATGGTCTACTGTTTCTTGGTGTTTATCACAAAACCTGCATTTTGGAGGATACATTATTATTTTTGTTTTTTTAATCATCTCACCCCAAGCAAGGCATTCCACTGCCACTATTGCGCATGGGGCTACATAGGGGAAGGTAAAGAGAAGGAGTGGATAGACATAGGGAATGTCAGGAGAAAGGTGACAGATGAGTAAGGATAGCGAGGATGAGTGTCGGGCAGATGGGAAGAGTGCTTGATAGAATGGGAGCAGGTTAGTGTGTTAGGAGGTGTCTATTGACCTTACATTTAAACTCCTGGAGATTGTAGCCGTCGGGGAAGCAATCGTTTGGAAGAGAATTCCACAGTCGGGAAGTGCGAGGAAAGAAACTGTTGGAGTAGAAGTTACGGCTGCATTTTATCGGTTTCACTGTAAAAGGGTGGGATCTAGTTGCTAATCTAGTATCTCGTGCAAATTCGTATTTAGGGGGCACCAGTGATCTAAGTTCATCGGAGCAGAAGCCGTGAAAGTATTTATAGAAGAGACACAGCGAAGCCACGTCTCGCCGGTGGGAGAGAGACTGCAGGCGGTCTGCCAAGTCGGTATCTATCACATTACAGACCCTCCTCTGAACCTTATCGAGAAGCCCGAGGAGAACAGCAGGGGCACCCGACCAGATATGGCAGCAGTATTCAATGCACGGGCGGATGGTAGATTTGTAAATGTGCAGGATAGATTCAGACGGAAAAAAACTTCCGGGACCTACACAGAGAACCGACTTTCATAGCAGCGGATTTAGCAATGGATTCGATATAGTCATTCCATTTGGGGTCCGCTGAAAGTGTGAGACCAAGGAGGCGTAGTGTTTTACTCTCTGGGAGGCAAGCCTGGTCCATGCTAATGGGAGGTAGGTGAGATTGTCGATGATGGTTAATTGAGAGTAGCTTCGTTTTAAAAGCATTAAAATTTACTAGCCATTTCTTACCCCAGTCCAATATGGATTGGAGGTCTTTTTCAATCTCGGCTGCGAGTTTAGCTTTGACGCCTACACCAGATTTTTGTTGGAGGCGAGAGTAAACTGTGGTGTCATCGGCGTACAAACCTATTTGGGTTCTTATGGAATCAGGGAGATCATTAATATATATCAGGAAGAGTGTAGGACCTAAGATGGAGCCTTGGGGGACACCTGCGTTTGTATGGTAGTTTTGAGAGGCATGTCCGTTTAATACCACTTTCATTGTGCGGTTAGAGAGGAATGACTGGATTAGTTCAAACAAATGTCCAGTTATACCATAGCTCCGCAGTTTACATAGAAGGCCAGCATGCCAAACTCTGTCGAACGCCTTAGATATATCCAATGCAACGGTTCGAGCTTCGCGATTCCTGTCGAGTGCCTGGTATATGTACTCGGTGATGGTCGTTAGCATATCAGCAGTAGACCTGGTGAAGCGGAAACCATATTGCTTGTCCGAGAGGAGCCTGTGTGCTGTGAGATGCTGAACCACCTCGGCGTTGATAATGGCTTCGAACACTTTGCCAAAGATCGAAAGAAAGATGATAGGGCGGTAATTTGCAGGGTCAGAGGGTTCTCCAGTGTTTTTCCAGTGTTATTATTATTATGTCATTTTTCATCATATTTCGATTTCTGCTTTGGTCGCACTACCAACAAAGTCTGCGGGGAGACCTAAGGCAGGTAGTGGCGTGTTGTTATGGCTCCATTTCATGTTTTTCTAGCTTCCCTATCATCCCCAGGATTACATAGATAAAGTTTTCCTTAGTGTGTGGGCTGTACTTAATAAGACAATTATTTGTATATCTCTTAAGCTGGGGTTTCCAGGGATTCTTTCAATGTGTTGTTTTGTTCCATTTTTTATCATTCCAAGTGCACCTACTATCACTGGCACAACTCTTGTTTTCAATTTCCACATCTTTTCTATTTCAATTTCCAGGTCTTTATATTATTATTATTATTATTATTATTATTATTATTATTATTATTATTATCTCACTTGCATTTTAACTTATATTCGTTTTTATTTCAACAGAAATCGATGGTTTGTTTGTGAATGCGTGTGTGTGAGGCATGTGTGGTGGTATGTGTCTGTGTGTGTGTGGTTGTATGTGTCTGTGTGTGTGGTGTTATGTGTGAAGCGTATAAATGTGTGCGTGGAATTGTGTTTGGGGGTGTTTGTGTGTGGTGATGATGTGTGCACATGCGAGGTTGACGGTGTGCGTGTTTTTCGGTGTGTGTGGGTGGTGGTGTTTGCGTGTTCGTGTGCCTGCGTGTGTGTGTGCGTGTACTTCTAATTTTTTTCACATTTTTCTTATTCATTAGAAGTTCCGCTGCTTGATGAGAGCGCTGTCTAGAAACCTTCTTTACTGTAAGTGTAACTTGTTTACAGGCTGATTTGTGATGGTCTTAGGGACTTCAATTCCTAAAATTCTTACTTGCGTTGTTAATATAGTTCTGGCTCATACCTCTCAATAGTGTCTATAGTAAATATGAAGATTGACTGGGCACTACGCATTTATATTTTAACGTATTTAGGCAAAATACAGGGCAACCGGTTCTTAAACATTATTACCGTACTTCTGAAAGGAGGAAATTATATATATCTTATTCTAAACCTTCTATGTAACACACAAGTGCACTGCATTTGAATCCACAGAAAATCTCTGCGCAGCTTACATTTCTTTGAAATATTAAACAAGTACCGCAATGATCTATGTTCAGTAAATACTATCATTTTTTTTATCCCACTCAAAATTTTATTTGATTGTCTGAACATTGTTAACTTAGCGATTTTCTAATGACTATGTACGGACGTTCTTATAGTTTGGTACAAGATCATCATTAAAGCTCATCAAGTGATAATTAATTTTTCTACATAGGACCTATCATATTAAAATGAACATATATTTTTATTCCCCTTGAGAGGGGTTCGGCCTCGTCTTGGAAGGGGTTGAAGTTTACGTATGGAGCTGCAAATTCCGCGACGATCAGGAATTAAGCTTCTGAGGTCTGATTCCTACAGCTGTTTCCATTCAGTCGAAGGGGGGTCGAAGTACTCGCCATGATGAATTCTTTGAGAAGTTTTCTCGAACAAGTAAGGCAATTGCCCAAAAGGGATACCTCAAAAGGTACGATGGATTTGGAGAAAGTCTCTCTGAATAAAATGATAAGGCATTTGCCTAATAAAAATACCTTGATTTAGGTAAAACTGTCTCGTGAAATAGAGACATGAGGGTGCCTATCGTAGGCCCCGCGGTAACGGAAAAGATAGAAGCGGTGCTAAAATGCGACCGTGCTCTGTCGGAGCCGGCTAACCAAAGAGCCGGAAAGCTTCCCTTCCGTTCTAAGCCCGCCAAAATTTCAAAACGAGGTCGGCCCAACTCAGCCAATCAGCAGGATTGTTTTAAAACAATGTGGTGGAATCATCTTCCAATGAGGAGACCCGTTACATTTGTATAATTTCCAACAAATTTTGCATGCAGCATTTTGGCCATATTGTTTCGCTATCACATTTTAATAAATTCTCAAGCTTCAGTATATCCTGAATATCTTTTTTCTTTTTTAGTTTTTGTTAAATATTACGGCTTCCCACCTTAATATAGTGAAATAAAGTGTTTCTATTGTTTTATCAATTCTTTTGAAAAGTTTTATTTCGCTTGTGCTTCCGCTTATACTCTTTCAGTCCAGACATACTTCCGTCTCCATTCGGTTGTTTAAATTTTGCTCAGTACAAGAAGATTGTTTTACACCATATGCGCGTCTTGGTGGTGTTAAATGCAACATTAGTCAAAGTGGTTTCCGTTTTTTTAGGTGTCTCTCTTGTAATGATCTTTGAATGGCGTCCGTCATACTTTTCTCTTATTAACGTGGTGAACAGTTGGATGAAACAAATCACTGTTCTAAGTTTGTAAGATTTACATTGCATTTTCGTGAATTCTGACAATTGAGTAAATCTCATGATTAGTTAGATTGAAAATCTAATCATATAATGCCTACGTAAATAAATAAACATTTTCCATATGATAAAGAGTAAAAATAATTCCAAAATGTCAGATTGGTTCCCCCGAAGATATTGATTCTTATAGTCCACGATTATGTAGAAAATGGATATTATAATTATTATGTCGTTTTTCATCAGATTTCCCTTTCTCCTATGGTCGCACTACCAACCAAGTCTGCGGGAAAACCTAAGGCAGGTCGTGGCGTGTTGTTATGGCTCCATTTCATGTTTTTTCTATCTTCCCCATTATCCCTAGCGTTACATAGACAAAGTTCTCCTTAGTGTGTGGGCTGTACTTAATTAGACAATTTTTGTATATCTCTTAAGCTGGGCTTTCCAGCGATACTTTCAGTGTGTTGTTTTGTTCCATTTTTTATCATTCCAAGTGCACCTACTACCACTGGCACAACTCTTGTTTTCAATTTCCACATTTTTTTCTATTTCAATTTCCAGGTCTTTATATTTTGACAGTTTTTCAAATTCCTTGGGTGCTATGTTTCAGTCCGCTGGACAATCCATATCAAGTAATAGACAAGTTTTTATTTTCTGGTTTTTAACAATAATGTCCGCTTCAATTTTTCTGTCTGTGTAGATGGTATAATCCCACAGAATGGTGACGTCTTCTATTTCTGTAACCGGTGCGGGGTGATGTTCATACCAGTGTTTCCATAGTGTTTGCACAATTGTCCAATGTAAATACTGCCCCACTCTATCGTGGTGATTTTTATATTCATTTGGGGCAAGTACAGGAACAGCCTTAGGTTAGATGGTCTATTGTTATTTGGTGTTTATCACAAAACCTGCATTTTGGATCCATATTTTTATGTATTATATTTGCCTGAAATGTTCTAGTGAAAAGACTTTGGTCTTGTACTGCAAGAATAAAGCCTTCTGTCTCAGACTTTAAACCAGATGCACGTAACCATCGATGAGTATTAACTTTATCAACATTGGATTTGCTGGCACGTTCTAAATATTGGCCATGCAGAGGTTTGTCTTCCCAGCCTTGTTTCATCTCTTCAAGAGCTTTATGTTTGGCTTTCATTTTCATATTTTTTGCGCCAATAATTGGTTCTGTTTTGTTTTTCTACAGTGTCTACTAACTGTAAATCTTGTTTGTATTTACTGCCTACTTTCATTATTGAATATTGTTTATTTCTTTCTTTCTGTTGCCTTACTATTTGTATCATGCAGCCCTCTGTTGTTTTTATGTATGTTAGTGAGCCAATAGTTGTTGACTTGTATGACAATTCTAGCGGAATAAGACTTCTTCCAAATTCTTTACGGGGGTAGTATAGACGGTCTACATCAGCCTTTGGAAGATGCATCTAATGCTTAGAAAGAAGCTTTCTTGTTTTAGAATCCATTCGCCTGATGACGTTTAGAGTCCAGTTTAAGATGTTGAAACTATATTGGACAGCAGGGATTGCAAGGCTATTAATGGCCATAATTCTGTTCTGAGAATTCAATTCAGTTTTTAATATCATTTGTAGCCTTCTATAGTACTCTTTACGCACTATGTCTTTCACCTTTTTATGGTGAATGCTTTCACTCTCATTTACACCTAGGTATTTATAAGCTTCTTCTGGTTTCAATTCTTTTATTGTTACAGCAGTGTCTAAGCTAATTGGGGATGTTTCTTGTAGTGATCCACGTAAAACTGTAGCTTTAGCACATTTACTCAACTTGAATTTCATTCCAATGTCTTCGCCGAAGAATTTTATAGTTTGCAGAAGACTTTCAAGCATCATTATCATTCTTAACATACAATTTTAAGTCATCCATGTAAAATAGATGGTTTATTTTCTTTTGGTCTATTTTATAAGCACATTTTGTCTTATTAAGTTAAGTTGTTAGTGGTATTAATGATATGCAGAATAGTAAGGGAGACAAAGAATCACCTTGAAATATACTTCATGTGATGTTTATTTCATTAGACATCGGTTCCATTTATATGATTGAGGTAAAGTTTGTTTTCCATATAGACATGCACTTTTTGATGAAATTGATGATGACGGGTGAGATCTTGTATATATTAAAATCTTTAAAATCCAGGAATGTGGCACACTATCGAATGCCTTACGATAAACTATCCAGACAGTACTAAGATTTTGCTTTGTACTGTAGCAGTCTTCTAAGAATATTTTGTTGATAAGCAATTGGTCTTTACATCGATAACAGCCATATTTGCACCCTTTTTGTTCAAACGGTAACATGTCATTTCTTTGTAAGAATAACTATGTCTGTTTTGTTAAAATAGATGGCAACAGTTTATATGTTGTTGGAAGGCATGTAATTAGTCTGTAGTTTTTCGGGTTGTTTGTGTCAGTATTCTTGAGTAGAAGAATTGTAATTCCTTTGGTCGTCCATGCAGGAATTTTAGTGGGATCGTCAAACATTTCTTGAATCTCTTTGTCTAGTTATTTATGTGCTGTATTTAAATAATATAGCCAAAAGATAGGATTTTTATCACTACTTATTATTATTATTATGTCATTTTTCATCATATTTCGATTTCTGCTTTGGTCTCACTACCAACCAAGTCTGCGGGGAGACCTAAAGCAGGTAGTGGCGTGTTGTTATGACTCCATTTCATGCTTTTCTATCTTCTTTATCATCCCCAGCATTACATAGATAACGTTTTCCTTAGTGTGTGGGCTGTACTTAATAAGACAATTTTTTGTATATCTCTTAAGCTGGGGTTTCCAGGGATTCTTTCAATGTGTTGTTTTGTTCCATTTTTTATCATTCCAAGTGCACCTACTATCACTGGCACAACTCTTGTTTTAAATTTCCACATTTTTCTATTTCAATTTCCAGGTCTTTATATTTTGACAGTTTTTCATATTCCTTGATTGCTATGTTACAATCCGCTGGACAAGCCATATCAATTAATAGACAAGTTTTCTCCTTCTGGTTTTTAACAATAATGTCTGGCCTGTTTGCTTCAATTTTTTCTGTCTGTGTAGATGGTGTAATCCCATAGAATGGTTACATCTTCTATTTCTGTAACCGGTGCTGGATGATGTTCATACCAGTGTTTGTTTACAGCTTTTCCATAATGTTTGCACATTGCCCAATGTAAATATTGCCCAACTCTATCGTGGCGATTTTTATATTCGTTTGGGGCAAGCACAGAACAGCCTGAGATTAGGTGGTCTATTGTTTCTTGGTGTTTATCACAAAACCTGCATTTTGGATCCATATTATTATGCATAATATTTGCCTGAACGTTTCTCGTGAAAAGACTTTGGTCTTGTGCTGCAAGTATAAATCCTTCAGTTTCAGACTTTAATCCAGATGCACGTAACCATCGATGAGTATTAACTTTTTCAACATTGGATTTATTGGCACGTACTGGATATTGGCCATGCAGAGGTTTATCTTGCCAGCGCTGTTTCATCTTTTCAAGAGCTTTATTTTGGCTTTCATTTTCATATTTTTTGCCACAATAGTTGGTTCTTGGCTACTGTTTTGCTTTTCTACAGAATCTACTAACTGTAAATCTTGTTTGTATTTACTGCCTTCTTTTATTATTGAATATTTTTTCTTTCTTTCTTCATGTTGCCATACTAATTGTATCATCCAATCCTTTGTTGTTTCTATGTATGTTAGTAAGCCAATAGTTGTTGTCTTGTATAACAATTCCAGCTGAATAAGACCCCTTCCACCTTCTTTACGGGGTATGTATAGACGGTCTACATCAGCCTTTGGATGATGCATCTTATGCTTAGAAAGAAGCTTTCTTGTTTTACATCCATTCGCCTGATGTCGTTTAGAGTCCAGTTTAAGATGTTGAAGTTATATTGGACAACTGGGATTGCAAGGCTATTAATGGCCATAACTCTGTTCCGTGAATTTAATTCAGTTTTTAATATCATTCGTAGCCTTCTATAGTACTCTTTACGCACTATTACTTTCATTTTTTTATGGTGAATGTTTTCGCACTCATTTACACCTAGGTATTTATAAGCTTCTTCTGGTTTCAATTCTTTTATTGTTACAGCAGGGTCTAGGCTAATTGAGGATGTTTCTTGTATTAATCCACGTAAAACTGTAGCTTTAGCACATTTATTCAAATTAAATTTCATTCCAATGTCTTCGCTGAAGCATTTTACAGTTTGCAGAAGACCTTCCTGCTCATTATCATTCTTAGCATATAACTTTAAGTCATCCATATAAAATAGATGGCTTATTTTCTTTTGGCCTATTTTATAACCACATTCTGTCTTATTAAGTTGACTGGTTAGTGCTATTAATGATATGCAGAATAGTAAGGGAGATAAAGAATCACCTTGAAATATACCTCTTTTGATGTTTATTTCATCAGACTTATAGGTTCCATTTATATGATTGAGGTAAAGGGTCGTTTTCCATATAGACATGCACTGTTTGATGAAATTGATGATGACGGGCGATATCTTGCATATATTTAAAGTCTTTAAAATCCAGTCATGTGGCACACTATCGAATGCCTTTCGGTAGTCTATCCAGGCAGTACTAAGATTTTTATTTGTACTGAAGAAGTTTTACAGGATCATTTTGTTAATTAGCAATTGGTCATTACAACCATAACAGCCACGTTTGCATCCTTTTTGTTCAAGCGGTATCATGTCATTTCTTTCTAAGAATAAATATGTCTGTTTTGTTAAAATAGATGTTAGTAGTTCATATGTTGTCGGAAGACATGTAATTGGTCTGTAGTTTTTCGGGTTGTTTGTTTCACCATTCTTGGGTAGAAGAAATGTAATTCCTTTTGGTCATCCATGCAGGAATTTTAGTGGGATCGTCAACCATTTCTTGAAGTTCTTTGGCTAGTTTTTTATGTGCTGCATTTAAATAATATAGCCAAAAGTTAGGAATTTTATCTATGCCTGGGAATTTCCAATTGTGTGCTTTTTTTAGTGCATATTTAACATCGTCTTCTGTAATTCCAGACCATGTCTGTTCGGGTTTATTTTTCATTCGTTCTATCTCCTGCGTAATCCAATGTACTTCCTTGCTAAGTTCTTTAGGGCAAGCCCATCTCTTTTCCCAGAACTGTGTGACTTCTTCCATTCTGGGGGGTACTGTCACTTCAATTCTTTTTTTACCTATTTCCCTGTAAAATCTCTTTGTATCCGTCTGAAAGATCTTGTTTTGTCTGTAAAATCTTGCTCTTTTTTCATAGCGTCTTATTCTTTGAGCCTTCAGTTGGATTTTTTGCTTTATTTTTTCTTTATTTGATAAGACGTCATTTTCATTCCTGATGTTATATTTTTTTTCGGCTCTTCTTCTTTTCCTAGTTCTTACATTTATTCCTCTACTCAGTTCATCCATTACTGACAGTTCACTTCTTAGTTGTTCGATTTCTTTTTCAATTTTTCTTTTCCAAGGTGGATCTTCACGTCTGCGAGACTGCCTTGTTTTTATTTTGATGTTTAATTTTTTTGTTGCTGCTGTTGCTGATGCATATATTATTTCGTTAAGATTTGTATGAGGGTCTTCATTCAGTATTGATTTCAGTGCTGCATTGTACAGTTTAATAGTTCGGAGGTTTTGTTTTGTTGGTTGGAATTTTGGGAGCTGTTCACGTTCCTCCATTGTAATACTTTGTATTTGACTTAGATGGTTTTTTATTTCTATCTTGGCTTCCTGTATATTGTTCTTATTTTCCGTCAAATAATTATCTTCCATGTGTTCTGAACTCGTTTTATTTTTGTCTTTTAACTGACTCAGACTCAGATTACATCTTTCCGGCACTTTTAAACTTACATCATTATCTTCGCAGTGCTTTGCGTGTTTCACGGTTTCTACATTATGACCTGTGATTTGTTTGATGTTATTACTTTTTATTTCTGGTTCCCGTTCCTTTTCATATTTTGTTGATTCGACTCTTCTTGTTACAATTCTTTTAATTTCATGAATTTCAGCCTCTGTCAGTCGGTTATTACGAATAATATACCTACGTACATTGGCCAATTTATTTTCGTCAATATACTTTCTATTTGCTTGACCAACTTTTTCACGCCAAATGTCATATGTTTGGCGAGTCATGTTTTTTTGAGCTTTGAGTAACGCTTCATGAAATGCAGTCATAACGACTTTGTACTCCTCACGAGACCATTTTATTTTTTCTTTCTTTAAATATACGGTTGTAGATCTAGCTGGTGAATTTTCAGGACCAACATTAGGATTATCCTGGTTGTGGGGACCTGAAGATACATTCTTTGTGTAGGAGTTTGTTCCTATGGCAGATTTTTCGACCTCAGGTAGGTTCCCTCCTGAAGGACGGGCTCCCTGTTTATCCACTGGAAGAGCCATACTGGACTTTTTATTTCTATTTGTATTTTTCATGTTTTTCCCACGAGTGACGCACGGGTCCAAAGTCCACCCAAAGTTGCCCGGCACATTGGGTAACGGTCTTTTACAAACAGGGTCCCGAAGCCTGTAGGGAATCGTTTGTGACCTCATAACGCAGTAGCCATTCACTCCTCGGCACGATTAACACCTTGAGTTGCGGGTTGTTGTTCGGAGTTTTCCTTCTCCTAAATGGGCTGCCAAGCAACATCTGACATAGACGCGATTGGAATTCAAGGAGAAAGACGGCTCAACGAAACAAAACATCAATATTACTAGAGTAGTTTGTTAAAAAAAAAAAAATGTAATAATTTGTTCGACCACTTTATCTTTTATTTTTTCAATAAAGTCGTTGGTCAAAAATAGGATTATCATAATAAGATAAATTAAATACGTAAATTTAATCAATAAATAAATAAAATAAATTTATCAATAAATACGTAGACTTTCTATAAAATAATACCATATAAATTGTTTTTCATCGGATGTAATTTATTTTCTTGTTTTGTTTTGTTTTTAAGAAAATTATAATAGTTAAAAAAAAAATTTACGAAATATCGACAGCTAAAGGAAATATAATACGGATGATTTTATTTAGGTTAATTTAAAGAACAAACAGATAAATTAAAATAAAGCAGAATTTCATAATAAAAAAAAAAAAAATTTGCTAATATCTAAAGAAAAAATCTTGTTTATATTAAAACAGAATTTCATATTGAGAAAAAGAAAAATTCAAAGAGAGAAACGCTGGTTGAAAAAATAACAAGCAAACTTGGACGTAAGGGCCGTTCAACGGGGGAAAAAAAAAAAACATCACTGCACTTAGAGAGTATTGTTAAAATAAAAAAAAAAAACATCACTGCACTTAGAGATTATTGTTAAAATAAAAAAAAAAAACAATTATTGCTACTATTAACCTTTGTCCTTGCAAAAAAATTCAAAATTTAATATGAAAGAAAAAGTGGATATACCCTTGAGTTTACTACCGCAACATTTAAAAATAATAACTTGTTCGCTCACTGAATTCTGTATTACACCTTCATTAAATCCAACGAGAATAAGATTATCGAAAAATAGATAAATATATAAAATGAACGCACAAATATAAAAAAATTATTACATATGCCTTCTAAGAAAGAATATCGTAGATCGAACGGTTTTTTAGTGTTTTTCGTCGTTTTTTTTTTTTTTCCTTTCTCTCATTTTTTTCCCTTTTCCTTTTCCTTTTTTTTTTTTTTTCCTTGTCTTGCTTTAGAAAACTATTTAATAAATCTATTTAAGGATCATTTAAAGAAACATACATTTTAAATTATATACGAAGAAAAAATTAATGTTTATGTTTAAAATAGTGAAATTAAAAATTAATGATTACGTTTAAAAAAAAACAAAAAAAAAACAAGTGTTGCTACCATTAATCCTTGCAAAAAAAAAAAAAAAAATTCAGAATTTAATAGGAAAGAAAATGTGGGCATACCCCTGAGTTTACCACCGTAACATTTAAAAATAATAATCCGCTCGCCCACTGTATTCTGTGTTATTCTTTCATTAAATCCAACGAGAATAAAATTATCGAAAAATAAATAAATATATAAAATGAACGAACGAACAAATATAATGAATTATTACATATTCTTTCCAAGAAAAAAAATCGCAGATCTAACATTTTTTTAGTGTTTTTCGTCGTATTTTCCTTTTTTTCTTTTTTCCCTCCTTCTCTCTTCTTCCTTCTTTTCTTTTTTTTCTTTTTTTTTTCGTTGTCCTGCTTTAGAAAACTAGTTAATAAATTTATTTAAGGATCATTAAAAGAAGAAACATACAATTTGAATTATATACGAAGAAAAAATTAATGTTTATGTTTAAAATAGTGAAATTAAAAATTAATGTTTACGTTTAAAAACAAAATAAAATCTCAAAAATTTTTTTAATAGGAAAGAAAAAGTGGACATACCTTTGAGTTTACTACCGTAAAATTTAAAAATAATTTGTTGGCCTACTGTATTCTGTGTTATTCTTTCATTAAATCCAACGAGAATAAGATTATCGAAAAATAGATAAATATATAAAATGAACGAACAAATATAAATAAATTATTACATATTCTTTCTAAGAAAGAATATCATAGATCGAACGGTTTTTTAGTGTTTTTCGTCGTAATAAATCTATTTAAGGATCATTTAAAGAAACATACAATTTAAATTATATACGAAGAAAAAATTAATGTTTATGTTTAAAATAGTGAAATTAGAAATTAATGTTTACGTTTAAAAAAAAAAAAAATTTCAAAAATTTTTTTAATAGGAAAGAAAAAGTGGACATACCTTTGAGTTTACTACAGTAAAATTTATAAATAATTTGTTCGCCCACTGTATTCTGTGTTATTCTTTCATTAAATCCAACGAGAGTAAGATTATCGAAAAATAAATAAATATATAAATGAACGGACAAATATAAAGAAATTATTACATATTTTTTCTAAGAAATAATATCGTAGATCAAACAGATTTTAGCGCTTTTCGTCATATTTTTATCGTTGTCTTGCTTTAGAAAACTAGTTAATAAATCTATTTAATAAATCTATTTAAGGATCATTAAAAGAAGAAACATACAACTAGAATTATATACGAAGGGGAAAATTAATGTTTATGTTTAATATAGTGAAATGAGAAATTAATGTTTACGTAAAAAACAAAAACAAAAAAAAAAAAAAAAAAAACGTTACCTTTACAGGAGCCTCAGAAAAGCACGTCATTATCGTTGTAATCCCAATCGCGTTATATTATTATTATTATTAATAATAATAATAATAATAATAATAATAATAATAATAATAATAATATTGTTATTATATGTCATTTTTATTTTAACTTATCTTCGTTTTTATTGCAGGGCTGGTGGAGTGTGTGTGTGTGTGTGTGTGTGTGTGTGTGTGTGTGTGTGTGTGTGTGTGTGTGTGTGTGTGTGTGTGGCGGTGTGTGTGGCGGTGTGTTAAGGTAGAGTCTATGTGTTTATTCTACAAATATTTTCAAAATAAATGTCCGGATAAACGCTTCATTATGGCACCTAGAATTTATCAAGCTAAACACAGTCCTTGATTAGTGGCAAAATCGCCCCAATTCACAGTTGAGTTGATTAGATGTAAACGTACGCTCTATATTAACAATTACTTTTCTTGCATTTCTCCCTTGTTGAAAATCTCTTTCCACTCCATGCTTTTCAGCCAACTGGGGTCGTCAAATATTTGAATCCACTGACAATCGTCATCTTCTGATTTCTGTATTAGTCTTCGATTGTTTTCTTATAGTGTTTATTGTTTTTCTTATTCTTTCACAATCAGTAACCATTTGTTTATTGATTTTACTTCACTGAATCACATAGTGTGAATAGACAAAAATATATATTAATAACCAAACAAGTCGTTTATAAATATTTTACTAGAACTAAAACTGAAGAAATCAATAGCAGATGGTGCAACATCTCAATAGAAATGGTAAGTGACAGACCTCTCTAAGTAAACTCATCTTTGTTTTAAAAGTACATTTTAATGTTGTTTTATTTCGCACAATATGTGCTTTTTAAAAATGTATTTCTATATTTTTTACCAGAATGACCACAATAAATCTTCTTTAATAAAAATCTGAAATTGGGCTTAAGATCTTTGACATATACATTTCTTTTAAAGAATTTATTGAGAGGAAATTGCCGCAAATCGAAAGGCATTAGAGCAGAACATTAGTGATAAGAAGGAATATTATATCTAGATATTACGAAAAGAAATTTTATTACACCAGATATCTGCCGAAAGTGGCACTGGAAGTGTGAGTCAACCATTGAATATAGTTATTTATGGCCATCCTTTTGAATTAAACCTTGACTATTAAATCGAAGGTCGCAGACACAACAATCATAAGCCTATAAAAATCATTAAATTTCTTCCTTATGATATTTTCGAACAAGTTCTCACAAATCATATATATTTTGCTGCTTCTCTCTTTAAATTGGTTTTAAATGATTCTCTCATGAAACTGCGATATTAACAATGTAAAACATTTTATTCAAATTTTTCAGAGGTATTTCTGTTAAAAATGCCTTTATATAATGGGATATGAGTTGAAGTATTATAAATATTAATTATACACACTACCAGCAATAATTATTATGGCCACCACACTTTTTAAAAGAAATGATATATTTCATATTTTTTAGTGTTTATTGCCAACTGAATAAATCTAAATGGAAATATAATGGTTCTTTTGTTATTATTAATCTGCAAAATTTCTTAAGGCAAGAAAGCAGTGATGAACACGTCCGAACCACCCTAAATTTTCATCAATCTTTCATTGATGAAACTGCAATATAGATAATTATTGAATATTTACAAATTCATTTCATGCACATGTGCAGTATTATAAAAAGAACTATTCTATTTTCATTTACAATTATTCACTTGGCAATAAATACTAAAAGATTGTTTAAAATACATCATTATTTTAAAATATTAAGGTGGCCTAATAATTATGGCCGGTGGTGAGTGTACGTGAGCGTCCAAAAACATCACCGTTACGTGAGCGTTTATCGCACCCGGCCGGAAGCTACGGCCGGCTGCTCAAATGTCTAAAACGCGTCACTCCGGAAAAGAAAGCGATCAATTTCCGGTGACTCAGCATTTCCAGGGACCAAAACGCTGAAAAATAACAACAAAGCGAAGTATAAACACACACAAGCGCTCGCACACAAAAACAATGCTCTGAAACTAATCTATATACACATGGGGTGCAAACAAAACCCATGTGTACATTCGAAAGTGTAGAGAGAAATTTTTACTAACCAAACAAGATATTACTAGCTCGGCAATGTTGCAGACCGTAGCCAACAGAAACATGGCCGAAGTTTTTCAACCAAAATGAAGAGCCCCCCCACCGTCGGGTGTTTGTGGGTTTTTGGATCATAGTATCTGTTCTTACCAACATACTCCCCCGACCCCGGATCTTTTTTTGTTTTTTATTCAGGGTCAAAGTGTAGTATTTATTGTCTCTTTGGTTACAAATTGGCTACTGTTTTGGCTACAGAGTGGAAGTAGTGTCTTTCGAAGGACGCGAAACACCGGAATCAGTTGTCCGGTGGACAACCTCAGAGGAGGCGATGGCCTCAGATAGGCCGGACGAGATTGTTCCCCCCACCATGGCGTCGGTGGGAGGAAAGGAGGGGGGTTGGCAATTACCGCCACGGATTAATCCCCCTTCGGTTCCAGCAGCAGTCACACCAGCACCTGGATCCCCCAAACCCTCGACCTCTGGATGGAAAGGAGGGAAAATTACCCTTAAGGGGGAAGAATACTATGATCAGATGCAGCTCAAGTATGCTGAATACATCAAAGGAACGGAGCTGGTTTCGGTGCCAGACCAGTTGGCACAGATCGAAGCCAGAATTATTACTTTAATTACCAAGGACCTCAAAACCCATAAGTTTGTTGGGGTCCCTAGGGATACCTTTGAAGAGGCTATCCAAGCCCTGCAGATTAAAGCCAAGGCCGTAGCGAGGAGAAGCAATGCCATGTGGGACGTCCTGCTTGGCACAGCAGAGGAGGCCAAGCGATTGGTTGGTGTGGTCTTGGAGACCAAAACACTCCAATTCCACACAGAGTATATGGGAGCAAGGAAACTAAAGATAACCTTGCATGGCGTTCCCATGGACATTGCAGAGGACCACGTCGGCGCCTTTTTTGCAAGTTACGGAAAGGTGGCCGATGTCTCCTCGCTGCGGTCCAAGGCAGGATTCTTTACAGGCGATATGACCCTGCAGGTGACTCTGTCCAAGGAGAACATAGCCAAGATCCCCAACATCCTCACCTGCAGGGATCGTGCAATTTTCGTGATTGTAGAGGGCAGAAAGCCTTGCTGTTGGGTCTGTGGGGCGGCGGATCACGTCGCAAAGACCTGTCCGACCAAGAATCCGCCCCCAAAGGCCCAACCAGCCAAGCAGCAGCAAGGGGAACAGGCAGGCGGGAAAGGAACTGCAAAGCCAGCCTCACCAACACCAGCACCGGCAGCCAACAAAGAGGGCGAGTGGCAGGTGGTGGCGAAGAAGAAGGCAAAAACGCCTTCTCCGGCGAAGGTGCCGCCTCCTGCCAAGGTGCCGACAAAACAGAAGGAGTCCCCGGCGAAGAATTCGCCTGCCAAACAAGAAAAGAAAAGGAGTTCCTCCCCCAAAAAGGATGAGGAAATGGAAGTGGAAAGGTCGGCGTCCTTGAAGCGAGGGAGAGAGGAGGAGGAGGAGTACGACAAAAAGAGCGTGGAGAAAAAGAAACATGCGGACAAATGCTCATCGCTACCGGTTTCCCCGGTAAGGTGCTCGTATGCGCAAAAGGCAAGAAGTCTTCCCTCTTCCCCTCAGAAAGCTTCCCAGTCCCCAACCTTTGAATTGACCCCCCTGAAGAAAGCCACTACTTTAACTCCCACTCCCTCCCCTTCTCCTATTCCCACTCCCACTCGGGCTAAAAAGAAAAATGCCCTCCCTCATGGGGATGCCCTTATGAGGATCGATGAGAACATTTCGGCTGAGTGGTCTTCGCAGAGGCGAAGACTACTAAAGCCACTCTTGAAACTCACCTCGGTGAACGGACTATCCACAGAGGACCCGAAGAACTTTTCCCAGGCCCCAGGAGTCATTACCCTGGTACGAAATACCGGGGGTAACCTGCGGGTCTGGGACCACATTGCCGAAGTTAAAAGGCACTACCCGAAATTAAGGATGGTGCAAGAAAGCACTCCAGAACTGAAAAAAATGTCGAAGAACTGTGCTGGGAGGTTCCCGGTTTTGCTCCACCCCTGTCTTTATAGGGTGGTAAAGCTAACCTACCCCACGGACGTCGGCGGGATTGTCCTAGACGGGCGGATTACGTCCGATGTAGGAACGGGTTCCCTAGGACAGTCCGTCGGGGTCCCTTCTACCAGAGATTTTTACCCGGTATGCGAGTAGAGAGCCTTTGTTGCCTGTTTTTCTTTTTTCTTTTTCAGATCTAAAAGATGTCTATTAAGATAGCCAGCTTGAATGCGAAGGGCCTGAGGGATCAGGGTAAGGCGGCTCGCCTGCTTCGTGACCTCTTGTCCTTCGGCGTGGATGTGGCCGCGATCCAAGAGACTCACTTTGTTTGCGAAGTCGACTCGTGTGTGCTGGCTAACGACTTTGTCGTCTATTCAGCATATGGGAGCCGGCATGCCAGAGGTGTTTCTTTGCTGGTCAAGCGTACCCTGGACGCGAGGATTGACCTTGTCCATGTCGGTGCCGAGGGCCGGCTGATCGTGGCCGATATTGCAGTGAAAAGCAAATCGTTCCGGCTGATTGTGGTTTATGCGCCCAATGTTCAAGGTGAGCGAGTCTCTTTCTTTCGGCTGTTGGAGCCCTTCATGGTGGATTCAACACGGCTAATCTTAGTTGGGGACTGGAATGCCATCCTAACCCCCAAATGGGATAGAGGAAGGGGCGCTAGCGGGAGGAGTGGTGATCGTAGCCTGGTTGATCTGATCGGCGAATTTGGTCTCGTCGATAGATACCGGGTCGATCATCCGGATGGGAGCATGTGGACGTGGGCGCTTAATTGGCCTTCTACCCGGGTATCCGCGTACCTGGATAGGATGTTAGTGAGAGTGGCCGACATAGACTTCTTAGAATGTCCAACGTTCCACTGGTTAGGCTACTCGGACCACAAACTCGTTTGTGCCTGGGTGGTGTTAGAATTTAGGCCTAGGTTGGCTGGTTATTGGAAGTTCAATCAGTCCTTACTGGACAGGTGGGACTTTCGTGACCAGCTGACTAGAGTAGTTCAGCGGGCGTTAATTGGGCGAGTCATTGGGAGTAAGTGGTGGGTTAGTCTTAAGGATAGCATTAGGTCTTTCGCTACCCAATACAGCCAACGGCTCAACCTAGATAAGGCTGCGAAGGCAAAGACACTTAGATCTAATTTCTCCCGGGCGGAGGCTGGTGGGGATCCCCTAGAAATAGCCGTAGCCATGGAGGCCCTGGAGCGTTCGACTAGCGGGCGCTACATGGGCCTGGTAATTAGACATAAGTTAAGCAAGATGTCTTCCGAAGCTGTGAATATGGGCGCAGAACTGCGCAAGGAAGAAATTCGCCGGGCCGGCGATCGGTACATTCGAGAGGTGCGCGACCCGGAGGGACATCTCCTTAGGTCCACTGAAGACATGTGCGGAGCGTTCCGGCAGCATTTCGAACACCGTTTTACCAAGGAGCCTGGTCTCCGCGACGAGGAGTTTCGCAGCTATTTGGCTGACTTTCCCCGGCTTTTGCCGGCTGAAGCGGCTAGCTGCGAAGGGGAGATTACGGAGGACGAAATCTACGCGGCTTTGAAGAAGGTCGGCAGTGGCAAGTCGCCAGGTTTGGATGGTTTGCCCTATGAATTGTACTTGAGGATGTCGCACCTTTTTGTCCCGATCTTGACTGTCGTGTTCAACCACTGGTTTCGGCAGGGCTCCATCCCCGGTCGGATTACCAGGGGCGTGATCACGCTGTTGAGAAAAGGCAAGAAGGTTGGGAGGGAACTAGACGATTACCGGCCCATAACTCTGCTAAACACAGAGTTAAAGATTTTGGCCAAGATCCTGACGAATCGCTTGCAGCTAGTTGCCGAGTCTCTGTTGGAACCGGATCAGACTTGTTCTGTGAAGGGACGAACTATTCAGAGCAACCTGCACTTGATTCTCACGATCATAGAGGGTGTAGAAGACGACGATGAGGCCGCGCTGATCAATTTGGATCAGTCCAAGGCATTTGAGAGGATTGACCATGGCTACCTGGCTGCTGTCCTGCAGGCCGCCGGATTCAAACCCGACTTCAGCCGCTGGATTAGCCTTCTGTATCGCTCCCCCAAGGCTGTGGTACAGGTGAACGGGAAGCTGTCGGGCGCTTTCGCGCTGTCTAGGTCGGTCCGACAGGGTTGTCCACTGTCGCCTCTCCTTTACGTCGTGGCGTTGGAGCCGCTACTTCGCCGGCTAAGGGACGAGGCGTGCAGTCCGGTCCTGCGTGGAATTGCTGTCCCTGGTGGAGCTCGAGCCAGGGTTTCCGCGTACGCCGATGACGTAACGACCTTTGTGTCCTCCCGCAGGGACATAGAGGCGGTACAGCAGGCGCTTGAACGGTACGAGAAGGTGACAGGGGCCAGAATTAACTGCGACAAGTCATCCGGCTTGCGTTTAGGTGCCTGGAAGGGTGTTTCCCTCCCGGGGCCCTTCAGCTGGACGGACGGGCCGGTCAAAATCCTCGGAGTTTGGTTCGGCCCGGACTTACAGTTGGAGAAAAACTGGGCAGAAGTACTGGCAAAGGTCGGCACGTCGGTCAAGACTTGGCGTCGACGGAGTCTCTCCGTGAAGGGCCTGGCAGAGGTGTGTAACACATACCTCTTTCCCAGGATCCTTTACCGGCTGTCAGTACTTCCCCTTTGTGACGATCATGAGAAGGCGCTCGAGCGTTTGCTATTCTCCTGTCTGTGGAGAGGACGCAAACACATGGTCGACAAAGGAGTCTGTTGCCTCCGTCCGTGTCATGGGGGTCTGGGGATGCCGCACTTGAGGAGCCATGTGCTCGCTTCGAGGTTGGCATTTCTCAGGCGCGCGTTGGAGGAGGATCGGTTGCTTGCGGGGGTAGTGAGGGACATGTTCCCTTGCCTTACTATCACTCCCCCGACCCTATGGCTGACCGTCAGGCCTTCGGTGCGACCGAAATTCCTGCTCGAATGTCTGGCGGCCCTGCGGGCCATTCCACGGTCCAGTGACCTTTCACAGCCTAGGAGAATCTTCTATCGGGGATTAGTGGAGGGCGCCGTAAAGGATAAACTGTGGAGTAAGCTCGGCATGTCGAGAGTGGAGTACCGCTCTCATTGGTCTTGGGCGCCAGGTGCGGATTGGCTCAGCAACTCTGAGTTTTCTCTGACCTGGCGATTGGCTCGGAATGGTTTGTCTCTCAATGACAAGCGTTTCGCAATGGGCCTGGCGGATTTGCCAGATTGTGAGCGTTGCAACCTTGGAATTAAGGAGACTTCTTCCATTGTTCGCGCGTTCGCCCGTTGTGGGAGCGTGTCGGCGAGTTGACTGCTCGTATCGCGCCGCGGGAGCTTGTGCTCATTGATCGCGCATACGCTGTGGACAATGTGTTGCCCCCGTACTCTGGAGTGAAGCGGATGGTGTTTCTGTCGCTACTGGCCACGGCTAGAATGGTGATTTGGATGACGCGTCTGGAGGAAGTCTTGCGGGGCGGCCGTCTTTCGGATCAGGATCTAATCCGATATTTTGAGCACCAGCTCAAAATGAAGATTAGAACTGAACGGAAACGGCTGCACCCGACAGAGTTCAGCGAAAGGTGGATACATGCAGCGAGCCTGGTTCGCGTGACCGGGGCTAGCCTTGATTTTCTCTTTTAGATCTGCTAGTCGCATCGGGGTGGATTCCTTTGGAACCCCTCCCGCGGTTAAGGTAAGAATTCTTTTGTGTACCAAGTTAATGTGAGTGATTGTGTTTGTCACGGCCTGTTCCCGGCTCCACTGCTTTTGTTATGATCCAGTTCGAGATTCCCATTGTCCATTGTTATTTTGTCCCGTTTTATTCTCGGTTGGGTCAGCCTTATATATTCTCCTGTCCAATTTATTTTTGTACCCTGCTCCTCCATTCCCCTTAGAAAGAGAGCTTCTTGATTTTGTCTTTTAAGGCAGAATACAGCGGCCTCTTTAATTACGAGGGCGTGTTTGGGTCTTACTAACATTATCTATATGTATTCATTTGAAATTGTTTTTGTTTTGGGGATTTTTTGTTTCTTCATAACCCCTTCCCATCATGTCATTTCATGCAAAATTTATTTTTGTAATTTATTGTACAAATCACAAATTTTTATGTACATTTGGGGCGTTTTGTAGGTCCCCGGTATGTTTTTGCGGTATTTTGGTGCTTGATAAGTATGAGTGTTGATGGACAAATTTAGGGTATGCGTCGATTACAGAAGATTAAACGCCACGACCATACCTGATCGCTACCCAGTCCCCCATAAACACGATTTCGCCTCAGGATTACAAGGCACACGCGTCTTCTCTAAAATAGACCTAACGAAAGCCTACCACCAAATCCCCATAGCTCCGGAGGACATCCCAAAGACTGCAGTAACCACTCCCTTCGGCCTCTTTGAATACGTCAAGATGCCTTTCGGCTTGAGGAATGCAGCACAAACTTTCCAAAGTTTCATTGACGAGGTACTGCGCGGCCTCACGTATGCATATGCTTACATTGACGACATCCTCATAGCCAGTACGGATGCGAAGGTGCACAAACAACATCTAAACGAAGTTTTCCACAGGATAGAACATTACGGACTTCGGCTAAACATTGACAAATGCATCTTCGGAGCATCTGAGGTAAACTTCTTAGGTCATCACATCGATGCATACGGAATCACGTCGTTACCTGAGAAGATCGACGCAATCAAAAATTTTCCCACGCCTACATCCACGAAACAAATCAGGCGATTTGTCGGGATGATAAATTTTTACCGTAGGTTCATCCCCGACTGTTCGACAATTCTTTCCCCTCTGACAAACCTCATAGAACGAAAGAATAAGCAAGTCAGACTAGAAGGAGAATCCCTGCAGGCCTTCGAAACGGCGAAGACAGCGCTGAGAAATTTCACTAGACTCTCGCTTATCGAAAATGACCCAGAAACGAGGATCTTTCTCACAACCGACGCTTCCGACGTTGGAATAGGAGCAGTAGTAGAGCAGCAAGTAAACATGGTAAGAAAGCCGATAGCTTTCTTCTCGGCTAAACTTTCCGCAACCCAGAGAAGATATAGTACCTTCTCACGGGAACTCCTGGCCATCTACCTGTCTATCCGTCATTTCCGACATCTCCTGGAGGGCAGACACTTTACGATCTTCACAGATCACAAACCGCTGACCAACGCAATGAATGTCAACGCAGACAAATACACATCCAGGGAAACACGTCACCTGGACTACATTTCTCAGTTTACGACGGACATTCAACACGTAAAAGGGAAATACAATACTGTCGCAGACACATTGTCCAGAACTGATGTCAACTCCATGGATAACACTATCTTGAGCCAGGAGCTGATAGCCGACGAACAAAAGGGTGATACAACAATACCCGACCTCATTAAGGAAACTTCATTGAAACTGCAGGAATTCCCTTGTCCATTTAGCAGTAAAACCCTTTTCCGCGACACCACACTTAATACTCCGAGACCATACATTCCACCACCTCTCAGGAAAACAGTATTTCTCCATTTCCACAATATATCTCATCCGAGCAAGCGAGCAACCGTCAGGCTTATCGCTGATCGATTCGTGTGGCCGAATATGAAGCAAGACATCCGGAATTGGGTCACAACCTGCATATCTTGCCAAAAGTGCAAAACGCACAGGCACACAAAATCCCCAGCTGGAACATTCGCTACACCCGACGCACGTTTCAGACACATCCACGTGGACCTCGTCGGACCCTTACCAATGTGCCAGGGGTACCAATATCTGCTAACAATCATAGACCGTTTCTCGAGGTGGCCGGTAGCGGTACCGATTAAGGACATTTCCGCTACCACAGTCTCCAAAGCTATCCTCGCCAACTGGATCACAAACTTTGGCGTACCCCGAGTTCTCACTACAGATCGGGGACCACAGTTTCAGTCGTCGCTCTTTCGAGAATTCTCCCAACTTCTGGGCGTCAAGCACATCAAAACGACCGCCTACCATCCTTGCGCAAACGGCCTAGTGGAAAGGTTTCACCGATCCTTAAAGGCGTCATTGTCAACCAAATTAGACATACAAAACTGGGTCGATAACCTCCCCATGACCATGCTCTCTTTGAGGAATACCCTCAAAACCGACTTAGGGTGTTCAACAGCAGAGCTCGTGTTCGGCATGCCTCTCTCCTTACCAGGACAACATTTCCACACTCCGCAGACCTCGTGCACAACCTCACCGAGCTCCTTTGCGCAGGAGCTATGCCACAGAATGGCCAAGCTTACATACACTCCCCCACGACAACAAACCACAAGTTCGTACATACCACCGGAATTGGATAGCTGCGATTTCGTCTTCGTCAGAAACGACTCCGTAAAAAAACCTCTCACGCCCAGTTACCAAGGTCCCTTCAAAGTGCTGAAACGTTCGGAGAAAGTTGTCACAATCATGCGCGGCAAGGAAAAACACAGTCTCCATCGACCGACTCAAACCAGCTCGGCTAGAGGAAACGCCTGCAGACGCAAACTTGCCAATAACGACGGAAGATGAAACCACACCAGAGATACGAACAAAATCAGGTAGGAGAGTCCACTTTCCAGCAAAATTAAAATCATATTTTTTTTTCTCGTGAATTGATCATGATCAATCCTCTAGGAAGGGGGCCTTATCGCACCCGGCCGGAAGCTACGGCCGGCTGCTCAAATATCTAAAACGCGTCACACCGGAAAAGAAAGCGAGGCCATCAATTTCCGGTGACTCAGTATTTCCAGGGACCAAAACGCTGAAAAATAACTACAAAGCGAAGTATAAACACACACAAGCGCTCGCACACAAAAACAATGCTCTGAAACTAATCTATATACACATGGGGTGCAAACAAAACCCATGTGTACATTCGAAAGTGGAGAGAGAAATTTTTACTAACCAAACAAGATATTACTAGCTCGGCAATGTTGCAGACCGTAGCCAACAGAAACATGGCCGATGTTTTTCAACCAAAATCAAGAGGGACCTGGGGTCGAGCGACGCGCTCCCCCTACCACCTGCACCTGGCCGACCTTTGCCTCTCGCCATAGCAGCAGCCGCAACCAAACTCCAGCAGCCGCCAAAAGCCAGCAGGAGCAGCCACGCAGTAGCAGCAGCCGTCCCTAGCCCAACATGCCAATTCCAGCAGCAGCAGGCACATTCTACAACAGTCCTTTTTAGGACTCTCTGTTTACATTGATATAGTCCTTTTAAGGGCTTCCCGTTTCTGATATGCACAAATCCTTTTAAGGGCTCTTCAACTACATATGCGATAGCCCTTTTCAGGGCTAACCTACCTGAGCAGCAGAAGCAGTAGACACAGCGGGCGCACCAGGCAGATCCCGGCCACACTCACGACCGTACGTCTAAAGACAACCGGAGCGGAATTTACAACAACCAACTTCGCACCAGTACTACCCAGCCAGCTACCGGCCTTACCGTCTTGGAACCTAGCGATCCCATCAATCAGCACCGGCGACCCAACGAAGTTTCTGTAAAACATTATTTTGCCGGTTTAGGCAAATAAAAACTTGGTTGTAACGTATAAACCTTCGATTTCGTTGTCCTTGATTCGATCGTATTACTTTAACTCACAGCGGGGTTAACGGCACCTTTTCTGTCGATAGCCCCGCTACACGTTCTTATAAAATGGTAAACAGTAAAATCAGTTATTGCAAATAATCTGAAGACACCACTATATATATATATATATATATATATATATATTCTTCATATACAAATGAGTTATTACGTAACCTACGATTCTACAAAGAGTGGTGTCTTCAGGCGATTTGCAATAACTGATTTTACTGTTTACCATTTTTAAGAACGCTTCCGTAACGGTGATTTTTTCGGACTCTCATGCAACGAGAAATCTTTTAACGCGCAGTTTTAAAAATTACAAGAAATTATAACGTTTTCGTCCATGGTTTGATAAAACTAATATGTATATGTTGCATGGTTAGACTTACTTATAATTTCTGTTCTTTCATTCAATAACTCTTTTTGTTTGGGAATAGCATAAATCGCTAACTTTTCTTCCTTTTACAGCCTATTTTGCCACCGTTGTAGGGCTAGGCTGTTGTCGTCATACTCCACGTTATGTCTGGGTCTTTTCCATATTTTAATTTCAATTTTCACACGTGGCTAGCCAATGTTGCACAATTTTTAAAGTTTTCTATATTAAATGCAGACATGTGACTGGGCCACCTGTACTTAAATGTACTTTTGGCTGATCCCAAACATATTTTGTTTTGACCATTTAGATCATATACTTTGGCTTTGAAAATGACTTCTTTTGTATTACAATGTCCTTGAAGTGGGCATTTATTTTTGTCCTTGCAGATGCATTCTTTGTTAGTTATCTTATTTTGTACAATGCTATTTAAATTTCATGCGTTTTGTTACTTTATGAAATTTTCTAGATTACCAGTACAGCTATAACTTAGCTTGATTGTATTTCTATTGAAAATTTTGTTTAAATCTGTGTTTTTTGGGAGTGTTGATCTATCAGTTTAAAAATATTTGTCCTATTTTGTATTTTACCTCCAAGTGAAATGGTGGGTTGAACCAGATAATGTTTTGTTTTCTATCATCCTTTTGTGTTTGTATATTTGGTTGAGAAATGTATTTTAAAATGCTTCTATGGCTAGATATTCTCAGCGCATCGTCAAGAAAATTTGGCTATAGGAACATATATGTAGCTCCTTATTCCTAGCATCTCAAACACATTCACTCTATCTCTTTTTCTTTTCCTGTTTTTCTCTCACTTTTTTATTCTTTTTTAAAGTAATAGCGACCACATTGGTTATCTAGAGTTGTACCACATTACGATGAGCCTAGTTCTTGTCTGAATAAATTTGATTCGGGTCTCCGAATTTCTTTATATGAAGAAGACTTAGGTATTTGTTGTTTACCACAGAAAATTTTTGCGTGATTTCTGTCTGTGATCACTCTAATCTTTGTGTAATTTTGTTCAATCATATATCGGAATGAAACTGAATTAAGTACTCCTTCAAGAAATTGTAAAGCATAGTTGATATATTTATCAACAGGTTAATTGAATATACAAAAATGTATCAAATATGTTTCTATTACTTATTACAATATCAAGTTCTCGACAATAGAATTGTGATTTCAGAAATCTATCCATAAAGTTAAAGTAATAGCTAATTTTTCCTCATTTCTTGCTATACATAAACCTTCTATCGACTATTCTTTAGTTGTTCAAAACAATAGCCAGCAAGTATATTGTCACTTAATGTTTCTGTAATAACCTGTCAATAGTTGGCCAAATACATTTTTCTGTCTTTAGTCTACCTCAGTTTAGTTTTGGCCGAATAATCATCTGGTGTGCTCTTAGGTAAATACATTTTATTCAAAATCACGCACTAATCCAATCAGAATTATTACATGCCCGTCACTGCGATCTTTTTGTAGTTTTTTTTATGTTTGCTATGGACGCAAGAAATGGGACAGGACTAACAGTCCTTTTACAATTGGATTCTTTGCCTGTCTCAATGTATCTGATGATCTCTAGACAAATATATCTCCCACGAAAATAAAAAAATAACAGTCTTCACAGTATATTTACTTTAACTTAAACGGCTTAATTTGAGGAGTAGCTGTCAATTAACCATATGGTACAATCTTTTTTTTAGAATTTTCCTAGATATATTCCTGTAAGTAGAATTATGTTCTTTGGCGATTAGCATTTTTTAAAATTCAAAATTCTTCTTTGTGTAGAATAAAAGACACGCTTTGTAAACTGCATAATATAAACAAAGTCAATGCAAAAAATCGTTTTATTGTTTAAAATAATTTGGATAATTATTTCATGCACGATCAAATAAATTTTTGGATAAATAGCATAATGCAAAAAAATTCTGAATTTCTAAATTTCAGGACCGATTAAATTCGGAAAACACATTCATATTTTCTGTTCTGCGTCTTATTGGCGGAAAGTAGATAGGTCTGCGAACCTTGCATTTCTTCAGTTGTACCGAATCTTGTCTAAATTCTTAAACTAATTATTTTTATTTCTAAACGTAATTTTGGACTCCCTAGGTTTTTTTTTAATTTATCTAAGACATTCATTGTTCTCTTCTGAAAATTTTAACAATTCTTATGTAGTCAGTGGTTCCACAAAATCACGATCGTGTAATTTCATGTTAGTAAATTTTAAACAAGGTCTATCTCCCGCTACACATATACATTCAGGAAAACAAACAAACCGATAAAACCCCAAAAATGAGGTTGATTCCAAAACATACATTGTATAATACCTCACAGATTCTAACAAGTGTATAATGGCACTTTATATCGCAAAAATATGTTCATTTTGGTTGCTGTCGTTCCTTTGTACAACGCATTATTGTCATTAGTAGTAGTATTAGGAATTGTAGTCGTATTGGTAGTAGTAAATAATCCTTATACATTATTATAATAATAAAATTTATAGTGATACTATATTTATCCACTAAGTATTTACACTAGTGCTAGGAATTGTTTCACAAAAATATCATGTGAGAGGAATTCTCTAAAACAATTCAAGATTTACCGTACTATTTCCGTTTTTTTTTCATTTCAGGTTCATATTAAATTTTTCTAAAAATCTGTTTATTAATTTGTTGTGTTTCGTAATTTCTGGCATGAAAACAATCTGTACTTCTAAAAAATATACGAATATCAATGTTTCATTTATCGATTGTAATGCCATTTTATAGTCATGCTATCACCTTTATGATTTGTTTCGTCAGATTTCCAAGATATTCGTACTTTTGATAATCATTTGCCTTTGTTTTCAATGTTATTTTTGTTCGAAAACAGTCTTCTTTTTAATATAATAATATCAATAATTTTATAATTATTATTTACATTAATTAATAAATTATTCCATCTATTAATTATAAAACTGCTTCACAATATTTTATTTTCTGAGACAGTCATATTAATAAGTGTTTTCTAATAATTTTGATGAGTTGAATTCAAATTTCTGAATAGTATTGTAACATATAATTTATATATTTTGATGTAGCATTTCATCATTTTAATAATACTTCATGTAAATTTGAAATATATATTTTATCTCTTAAACATGTGTAATCTTATAATGCATAGATACAAATAATTGATATAACAAAATTACTTGGATAATACATTCAGAATTCTATTGTTTTCCAAAAAAAACAAATATATGCTGTAGGATCTTGTGAATATTGAAACCGGTATTTTAATAATTAGAATCAAGCAACTGACTACAATTTTGTTGAAGTTGATTTTACTTTGGTAGTTTCGTTCTAATTTAATATTATTCTAGATTAAAAATTTCTCCATGCGCATCACTCACTTCTCTGAGGTTTGAAGAGAAGAAGTTTTGTTGGGAGTGGAGTGAGCGAAATTTGAATGACGTTCGGCACTCTATTTCTACATAAATCCGTAAAACTTTTTTTATAGACGCTTAGTAATCTGGTAACCGTGTGTTACTAAAGAAACAATGGCAGACTGACTGAAGTGTTGCTCATGCTCGCGATTCCTCGGATCTAAGAAACTCCACAAATGACTTATCTTTCAAATCTCCTTTGATCTGATGTCCGAAAAAAGATGTTCTGTTTGGGATTTTGGTAGAGATTGCACATGACCAAAGACCAAACATGATATTAAGAAATGGATTTATTTGTCATTGTTTTATCAGGCATGAAAGTGCTCCTAAACTCTCAGTCTTTCTGCTTTTAGTACTCAAACACATCCTGGCTGACAAAGAGTCAGATAAAGAGTCAATATTTTTTTAAGTCTGCTTAATACCCATCAGAAGACCAATATCATTCAGGTTCCCACCTGCACGGTTTGTCTTTGACATATTCCCAAATGAGATCCATATACTCATACGACAGAGTAGACATTCAGAAGGCTGGTGTATGTATTCTCCTTGTGTAGAAGCATAGTTTTTAGACACCAGTGTATGAAAAGATTGCAATCTTAGAGAATGTGTGGGAAGCGAAGGAGGATGATCGAACCAGAGATATTTGTGATGTAGCAAATCCATTTCGACAAATGTGCGTTGCCTTTCTTCTGTGTTCTGAACCTGAGTATGCTGACATCTGCCTTGAACATTTCTCATAGCTTCTGACGGCCTTTTAGATAAGAAGAAATAATTGACAAATTCATTCAGGTCGTCCTCGGTGATCTAATGACACTCAATGCCACTTGATTCTGAATAAGATAGCCCAATATATCTCTGAAAGACCTTATGTCATCATCACATGAAGAGGAAATAATATCTTTATGTGATTTGTGTTTAGAGACTATGAGATAATCTTTGCAAAAAGGTCTAATCGTTTAGGGGAGTTTGGAATTTTTATTCTTTTTAGAATAAATATTGAAACCAGATATATGCGATAGGCAAAAGTCGCAATATACTTCTGACATTGGGGAATTCTTCAAACCAATAAGACAGCAAATCCGAAGTTTATTTTCCTGACATTAATTATGCAATTAGTTCATTTTTACTGTTTTATGTGTGGACTACAGTATTTCTCCTGATTGCCAATTTTACAGCCAAAATAGTAAAAATATAAGCAGTTTTCAGGAGGGGCGTTAAAACTTATTCATTATCAATCAACAGTCATAGCTTAGATTTTGTATGCTTCTCTCAATAACTTTCCAAATTCCCGACAGCTATAATCTCCAAAAATTCAAATGTAAAGTAAATAGTCATCTTCTATCTCACAAAACTGCATCCTCTCTCTCATGCTTCTGTCTCCGTCCACTCCACTCTCGTCAGTATTCTGATCCTTCTCTTACCCCCTTCTTGACACCCGCTATAACCTGTCACTCTTTCTCATAACTTTCCTACTATTTAACCCCCTGTAAACAGTGGCAGTAAAATATCTTGCTTGGGGTGATATGGTTATAAAAAAAATCATTCAAATGGTTTATTACCCTTGGGTTGAAGAGGTAGTAAATCTCAATACCCCAGCTCTATTCAGCTTTTACTGACTAAACAGAAAGTATCATCTCGAATGTTAGAAAATCTTAGTCTTAATTCTAACTGAGATAGGCTTATCATGTATACTCTTATTAAACGTTCCAGTCTTGTTGCGAGATTCATTCCTACATGTTTTTATGTTAACACTGAAAATTTTTTTTACATCATTATTTTCCCGCGTAGTTACATATGCTATCTATTTCAGATTGTGTCACTAGAACGATTATGAATACCCAGCGAGTTTTTCAATAATGTTCCTTCCTTGCGGACAAATTCTGATTTTAGAAAATTAGATTTCTTAGTTTGGTAAAAATTAAAATAATTTATCTATGCCTAATAACTGATCTATTACATTATTTAATTCTTTCTTCTGGCTAATTTATTTTGTTATATCCGCTTTTTATGTGTTTCAGTTTGAACTTGTCACTTTTGTTAGGGCCCTGTGTTTTATCCATCCTGGTCTCTTCATAGTACACGTTTATTCTGTGTTATATTTAAGTGTTAACAATTACCTTAAAGAAGAAAATCCTTGAAGCAACAGGATTGCCGCTATACAGAGGAATAATTAGTATATTATCGAGAGAGCATAGGAAAAGTTTTTAAATTTTAAAGAGAAAAAACGCAAATAAAACTACTGGCAATATACGAAGAAAAAAAAGTAGTTGCAATTTTGGTACATATGATTATTCAAGAATTTATTTTTCCCGGACATTGTGAGAAAATGAGTGGCATAAAAAAGGGTGAGAAAACTTTGCACAAATGAATGGGAAAACAACGGCAACAAACTGAAGAGAGGTTCAATGATGCAATATTTAGAAACAAAATGAAGGATATATTTTCTCTTACGATGTTTTCCTTTCATTTAGTTACTTGGAATATCACGACTCTCCACAAATTCAAAATTCTTAATAAAGATTTTCATTTCAATGAGATTTCTTTCTCACTGTTATACTCTTCATTTAGAAAATATTATAAGTTAGGAAAATTCATCTCTTACTCTCACAAATAGAAGTCCATTATCGCCTACGTTCTGAACGGACAAGTTACCCGAAGAAGAAGAGAACAGCTTATCATAATAATAATCATGAAATTATTCATAGAAAAGTTACGGCGGTGGGAAAGTGACTCCATCTGAGATGCCATGCTAAGACTAACAATATAGAAGTTTTATCAGGAATCTTATATATGTATAGAGTAGAACCAGATCAGATAATGTACCAGTATATTCAAGCCAAAGATGAATGGAAGATTATAGATATATACGACAGATTATGGCGAGAAATATTCTCTAGCCCAAATTCTTGGGTATGACGGTAAACTGCGTCCGGCAGCAAGACCTTTGATTAAGATAATGTGAGGAGCATGGAACAACTTCTTAATTGCTGCTGTTCCCAGTTCTACCCTGACAAGGAGTGTTAGCACCAGTTAGGGTCCCGGCTGTGCGCAATTACTCAAATCCCCATCTGGGTTCAAAACACTATAAAAGTATAAAAATACACATTCATAGAAAATACATAGATATACATGTTTATGAACATATATATTATCATCACACATTTTTGAAGAAAAAATGATTACCAGCAATACATTTTTGAATACAAAACTAGAAGCCATCCTCAGTTTTCTAATAAAAATAAAAAATAAAAATATTTGTTTTATCAACATCTGACTGAATCAATTGTCTCACTGTAACCGAATATTAAAAATACCTAAAAAACAAACGTTTTGCATTTTATAAGACACAGAGGTTTATATGCAGTTAAATAAATCTAACAAAAAATCAAAACAAATCTAGCCCGACACAGTGAACCAACTTTCCTAGCACCAGATCTATCAAGAAATTCACAATAGAATTTCACGTCATCGTAGCGGAAAGCGCTGTCTTAGAATAAGCAATGATTCATTTTTCTTGGGAGTCGAATAAAAATAAAACCGTTCAGCTTTTATCTACTCTAGTAGGCCCTCAGTGTTTGAAATCTCCTGATAAGAGATTTCTCACATATGATTTTCGTAATTGATTCATGTTGGTATCTCGAATTTATAATTTTATATTAGGTAGCAATACCACGTACTGACAACTATACATCATGCTTTCTCTAATAATAATTTACGTAAGACTTTCATTTCTATCGGGATCACCTCAATGGAAAGTTTGAATATGCTGAAAAATCTTACTTTTGTTTTATTCTCTCATTCATTTTTGTACTTTTACTGAATTTATTTTCAATTCGAATTCATGCAGTTCTCTTCCTACATAATTTCTGAAGTAGTCCGATATTTTTGCCAAATTATCTAAATAGAAAATGTCACTCGCTAACACGTTTGATTTTCCTTCTGAAGTCGTCATAGTATTGTTTTGTTCATATATTTTAGTTGCTATGGTTATATTTCCTGGTTTTCTTTATAGCCAGTTCGTTTTAGTGTAGCTTTTGGATAGTATCAATAGTTATTCATTGCTATGTGCTTTGTATTCTTCGACTACTTTGCTTACAGTGTCGATGCAATTCCCAGTGCTGATTAGTTCTTTTACAACTTTCTTTTAACATATTAGCCTCTTGGCGAGAGATCTTTGGTGAAGAGAATTAGGCATTGTCACAAAACTAGTGTCAGGAAATAATAATAATAATAAAAAAAATCAGCATAATTATTCAATACGCCAGAAAACCTATGGTTCTTGCTGACTTTTTAACATGCTTTAAATGTTAAGAACGAAATCTTTGTATTTAAATATTTACCATATTCTTCAAAAGGATATTCAGGAAAAACCATTCCTTTAATTTATTATATTAATCTCATGAGATAGAAACTTACAATTGAATATCATATATGACACTAAATACTTCAGAGGTATTTAATCTGTCAACTGATTGGATAGACTATATTGAATCTATTGGTTAGATCAAATCCTAAGAAGTTGGATTCATTGTGTCGTGCGAGAAAATTTTTTTCTCAAGAATGTCAACTTTCTCAAGAAAGTGTGTGTATATATATATATATATATATATATATATATATATATATATATATATATATATATATATATATAACACGCCTCCATGCTTTGAATATTGCTGCAACATACTCACCGCTGCCCCTGTTATTTACCTTGAGCTATTTAAAGAAAAAAAAAACAATATTATGGAATCAAATCTAGAGGCTCGGCTTTAGCAACTTTCCCTCAGTCATAACGTTGCATTTGTGTCTTTTCAGTAAATGGTTTCATGGTAATTGTCTGGATGTAATCTTCGCTATGGTAAAGATAGTTTTTTGAATTTAAGCCCTGTCATATCAGGCGTCGATATCTCATTGGATTACATGTGAGCTGGCCATGTATATCATTAAATTCTACGCTAACTGGATTTTTAACTCACGACTCTTGCTTGTGGAGCTAAATTCAGCCTCCCTGTTTTCTAATTAACAACAATCAACCGGGGTTTAAATTCAATGTCAAAGGTTATCTGCTGTCCCCTTGATTTCTCTTTTCTGTTTCTGCTCAATACTAATGTTTCAAATCCTAATTCTTCCACACGCACAAACCCCTTTGATTCATTACTGACTTCCATTAGATGAAACTGATTAAAAATTACTTGATAAAACCGATGATTGGAGACGATGAATGATACTGTAGAATTAGAATTTAACCAAATATCACATACCACATACCAATTAAAAAACTGGATACAAATTTGTATCACATGTATCACGAAGAGAAAATGATTAATTAATCAAAATAATTATTTTCTATTCTATTTGCATGAATAGGTGATAAACGGAGCCGCCGTTAATAAGAGCGACAAAATTTAGTGAATTTGATAGATCTATTTTCTTCATATTGTTTTTCCATATTTTCAGGAGAAACATTGTTTAAATTTCTATCAAATTTAGCGTAGTGACAATTGGTGCCGATTTCGCAGATAAATCAAATGCTACGACGGTTTGGTTACTCTGGCGGGTCAGAAAGTTTTTTAATCCATCGTGCACAAATACAAATCAACCTTTCATACGTGCATGGAATATTGTTGTCATACATGGTCAGGCGCACCTGCTGTTTGTTTCAGTGTTCTCAACAAGCTCCAATGGAGAATGTGTAATATGATTGGTTCCGACCTGGCATTTTGACTCCAGCCTCATTGTCACCGCTAGGATATCCGTTCGTTCTGTCTATTCTATAAATATATTTATAGCTTCTGCTCTAAAGAATTTAGTTCACTGTTGCCCCTCAACAAGAATTTATTCGGGCAAGCACACTTGCATCAATGTCCCACCTATTTACAGTTACATCAACCAAATCCAGGCGACAATTCTACTCCATCAGCTTCTTTTCTCGCGTTTCCCGCCGGTGGAACTCCCTTCCATATATTTATTTTCTTGCGGGTACAAACTCCAGAAATTTAAGTGCAATGTCAATTCCCATCTCTTATCCACTCTACTCAAGTTTTTTATACATTACCCCGTGTATATAGCTCTTTTCCTCTCCCTCTCTCTGCCTTTGCAACTGTCTTCACTCCTGTGTTGACATCGTTCTCTTGCACTTTTCTTTTTCATTCTCTGTAGCTTGGTGGTCTTTCTCTTCACTCTCCCCTTGCCTAAAACGTTAACTCTCTTATGTAGCCCCCCTGGACATCTGTGGCGGTACCGCCTGGCTTGGGGTGAAATGATTAAAAAAGAAAGATAGAGCGTTTAAAGATATAGACAGTGCGGGCAAAGTAATCATCACTTCCTTTTGATTGTTTCACGCCTAAGTCGATTTCCAGAACACGTCCCGACATAATACAAATATTGATTGAGGCGTGTAAGTCAAATTTACTATGCATCACGAAATATAAATTATTCTGACTAAAATGCCTCTCCTCTTCTCCCTTTATCTCTCGAAATATCTATCTATCTATCTATCTATCTATCTATCTATCTATCTATCTATCTTATATATCATATTATATTATATTATATGACATCATATCATATTTTTATATTATATATTCATCAAATAGAAAGTACTGTGTTAAAAATATTTCACTGCGACTATATTTGTGTAAATTGTTTTTAATTATCAAATTTAGGTTTGCTATATTAGGGTTAGGGTTTTGGTTATATGTAGGAATTCTAAGACGGGCCATGTTTGTTTTTTTATTTTATTGTTCTCTTCCTCCCTTGCTAACTGGACACATGGCTTTGAGGTGTTCCACCCACCTCACTCTACTGTCTGTTACTGCTTACTTAAACTTTCCAGAACTGAATAGAGGAAACAAAATGAAGATAATTTTGTAAATTTTCTTAACATTTTTCTGTCAGTCAGCTTGCAACTGGTAAGTTTTAGCCAGTGTGATGTTATTTTTTTGAATTTTTAATTTCTTAAATTTTTTTATTCCTTTGGTCCTTATCTTTACTGTCTAATTTTTGTTCCTGTTTTGTTACTAACCTAAGCTGTCTTCTAGTCGCGCTTGTAATGCACTGCGACTATGTTTGTGTAAATTGTTTTTAATTATCAAATTTAGGTTTGACTTATACTAAGTTGAAACTTAGTTAACTTCAGACACACATTTATTCTTTTTTTTTTTTTTAATAGGAGTAGATAGTATCTTCTATCGCCCGGTCTCACACTACACCCCCTTCTTTTGGACAGGAGTAGAGGTGATCGCCTTGTTTCTTGTTCAGGAAGGGGTTCCCGGTTGATCTCTCTCTTTTTCGGTCTTTATGGCGGTTCAGCTAGAAGCTTTTTGCAGTTGGTAGGTATGGTGGCAATGTCTCTTCATTCTGAGGGTACCGGGTTGGCAGTCTCCTGGTTGCTGCTTCCGACTGGTAGTTAGGAGCCCGAACTCTTGCGTAGCGTCTTGAGAGGCTGCTCTGATCAACATTTGAATAATATCGGGGTTCCTGTAGTGCCATTTCGCGCATGGACGGGCGTCCCTGCACGAATTTCCGATGGGCAAACCCGAGGCCACATTATGCTGCAGGCGGCGCCATTCACCATCCTTCACCTGCTGCAATTAACGACCATCTGACCCTACTCTAGACCTCTCCCTATCCACAACTACAACCAACATGAAATTAAACAAACAAAATAGCAAGCCTAAACCAGCTAGTCATAAATCGCCCAGACCTATCTGCGTTACCTACACAAATATACGAGGTATTCGCAGTAACTTTAATAGTGTAGAATCATTCCTTCTAACTAACTCACCTGATATCTTAGCTATATGTGAGACTAACCTTGACCCTTCTATCCCCTCTTCAGAGCTGTTCGTTCCTGGTTACCTTCCTCTCTTCAGGAAGGATTCCAATGTCCATATGGATGGGCTTGGTGTATATGTCAGTGAACAACTCCCCCTAGCCAGGGTCACATCTCTTGAATCCCTTGATCATTCCTTCATGTGCGTTCGCCTCTCACTTCTAAGCTCGGTTAGCTATCTCTTCTTCCTCTACCGCTCCCTCTCCTCCTCTGACTGTACGATACTTGATTGCATCTCTACTAATATCCACAGGGCCATTTCTTCTCACCCATCTGCCCATATATTTGTGTTTGGCGATTTTAACGCCCACCACACCAAGTGGCTTGAAAACTCAGCCACCGACCTTGCTGGGATCCGCACCATGTACTTTTCAATAACCCAAGCTCTAACGCAAGTGGTGGACTTCCCCACGCGTTTCTCTAAAAACCCTAACGGAAGGGACTCTTTACTCGACCTTTGTTTTACCTCCATCCCAGACTCCTGCACTACCAGGCAACTCTACCCCCTCGGAAATTCTGACCACGCCGTAGTCTCCGTAAACATATCAATCCGCACTAACTCCACCCAAGAAAATCAGACCAGCAGAATATCATACTGCTACCAAAGAGCCGACTGGGACTGGTTCAGGGACTTCCTCTGCGACGTCCCCTGGAACAACGTCTTCGATCTTCCTGTCGAAGACTGTGCCTCCGAAGTCTCCTCTTGGGTCAAGGCTGGCATCGATGCTTTTATCGCGACCCGGAAATTCCAACTAAAACCAAATTCGTCCCCCTGGTTCTCACCCGTTGCTCGGCCGCCATTGCCCAACGGAACCATTTCTTCCGGCTATATCGAAGCTGCTCGTCGAACCAAAACAGGCGCCTTTTCTCCTCAGCACGGAACAAGTGTAAAAAAGTGCTGAACGAAGCCAAGAGGGCGTTTGCTACCAGAATTAGGCAACGCATAGCATCCTCTAAGTTTGGTTCCAAAGATTACTGGCGTCTCTGCAAAAGCGTGCTCAGCAGGAACAAGACTTCAATACACCCACTAATCAATGAGTTTGAAGTTCTCACCTCCCCAGCCGACAAGGCTGAATGCTTTGCCCGTAGATTCTCAACCAATTCGACACTGGACTCGTTAGGAATACCTACACCAGACTTCCCACCCAGAACTGATGCTCAACTAAATGACGTCCACATTACACCCTCGCTGGTCGCCAAGATAATTGCACAACTTGACCCACACAAACGAGCGGCGGTGACGGAATCCCAGTCATAGTACTGAAGAAATGTGCCCCAGAACTCTCCTCTGTCCTCTCTAAACTCTATAACCTCTGCCTATCTGCTTCCTGCTTTCCTGCCTGTTGGAAGTCCTCCTGCGTAGTTCCTATATTTAAGAATTCTGGCGAACCATCAGATCCTTCCAATTACCGTCCTATTAGTCTCCTTCCAATCTTTGGCAAAGTTTTCGAAGCCATTATCAACGCTGAGGTGACTCAGCATCTAATGGCCAACGGGCTTCTCTCTGACAAACAGTACGGGTTTCGCTTCACCAGGTCTACTGCTGATATGCTAACGACCATTACCGAGTACATATACCGGGCACTCGACAAGAATGTCGAAGCCCGAACCGTTGCCTTGGATATCTCCAAAGCATTCGACAGGGTCTGGCATGCGGGCCTCTTGTGCAAACTGCGAAGCTATGGGATAACTGGACATCTGTTTGACCTCATCCAGTCCTTCCTCTCTAACCGCACATTGAAGGTGGTATTAAATGGGCATGCCACCCAAAACTACCACACGAACGCGGGCGTCCCTCAAGGCTCTATCCTAGATCCCACACTCTTTCTGATCTACATTAATGATCTCCACGACACCATTAAATCCCAAGTTGGCATGTATGCCGATGACACAACAATCTACTCTCGTATCGATCAGAAACCAGGTGTGGACGACAAAGTGAACCTCGCTGCCGTACTTGAAAGGGACCTCCAATCCGTAGTGATCTGGGGTAGGAAATGGCTGGTAAATTTCAATGCCTCTAAAACGAAGCTGTTATCAACTAACCACCATAGAAAATCGCATCTACCTCCCATTAGCATGGGACAGGCTAGCCTCCCAGAAAGTAAAATACTACGCCTCCTTGGCCTTAAACTTTCGGCGGACCTCAAATGGAATGACTATATCGAATCCATTGCCAAATCCGCTGCTATGAAAGTCGGTTCCCTGTGCAGGGCTCGGAAGTTTTTCCCACCTGAATCTATTCTGCACATATACAAATCTACCATCCGCCCGTGTATTGAATATTGCTGCCATATCTGGTCGGGTGCCCCTGCTGCTCTCCTTGGGCTTCTTGACAAAATACAAAGGAGGATCTGTAACGTGGTTGATACTGACTTGGCAGACCGGCTGCAGCCGCTCTCTCACCGGCGTGATGTGGCTTCCCTGTGCCTCTTCTACAAGTACTTTCATGGCTACTGCTCCGATGAGCTTAGTTCACTGGTGCCGCCCAAGCACGAATTTACACGAGATACTAGATTAGCAACTAAGTCCCACCCTTTTACAGTTAAACAAATAAGATGTAACCTTAAATTCTACTCCAACAGCTTCCTTTCTCGCGCTTCCCGCCTGTGGAACTCCCTTCCACAACTCTGCTTTCCCGACAGTTACAATATCCAGGTGTTTAAATGTAGGGTCAATGGACACCTCCTATCAGACTAACTCCCAATTATTCTCAGAACACTCTCATCTACCCAACCCTCATTCTCGGTATCCTTACCCGACTATCACCCACCCTCTGACATTTCCTATACTTAACCATCCTTTCTCCACTCTACGTAGCCCCCTGCGCAGTAGTGGCAGTGACATGCCTTGCTCGGGGTGAAACGCTTATAATAAAAAAAAAATACTCATCTACTAGCCACTGGACCCTAGCTCTCTCCCCACCCCTGTATAATCTTCCCTTTCTCTCCACCTATGTATCTGTTATCGCACCTGCTCTCTATAGTTCCTTTCTAACTAGTTTGTAATCCTCACTCTTCTAATTAATCTTTTTTACATTTATGTAGCCCCCTGCACATCAGTGGCATTTCCGCCTTGCTTGGGGTGAAATGATTATATATATATATATATATATATATATATATATATATATATATATATATATATAATCAAGTGTAGAGTTGTTATATATGGAATAAAATTCCAAAATCCCCAAAAATGTATTCTTAAAAAGAGTGCTCAATACATAGTAGAGCCAACAATATTTATTCAAAATTCATGACAGAGGTATGCAATCACATCACGTCAAATTAGCTATTTCGTTTCAACACTTCATTCATCTTGACAAGTGACCATAACTTGACAAGATGTCAACTTTGGTGTTAACATATATATATATATATATATATATATATATATATATATATATATTGAGAGAGAGAAAGAGAATTAAAGTGAAAGAGAGAAAGAGGTTGTGAAAATAAATGATGACTTGATTAGAGAATGGATGATCTCCTGGAATTAATTAAGAATTTTGTAGATGTTAACATAAACTTCACAACTTCAGCCTTTTCAAAGAAGGCTTTATGATGCTTATTATAATTTCCACATTTTCTTGTTGTAGAGCACTACAGAATATTCTTTTATCTATTTTTTAATCTGTGCATGGATGTTTAACACTAAATTATTATTAACGGTAACACAAATTACATATACGTGTGATTATGAATATATGTATTACGTTTATTTAGGTTGCATAAATTTTATGCGTAATTCTGTACTACTTTATTCTCTTCCCTCACCCTTCTCACTTTTGAAGCCTCAATCGTTAACTCCTGTCTAAATATTTTATTAAATTTGACCTCTGTTGTTGACATAAGAAAATGTTATAAAAAATAAAGAAAAATATTTCATTTATTTATTAAAATTCTCAGTTCATTCAAACGCGATGTCCATATTAACGGATCGATTATTATTTCAGGAATAGAAATATGACTTATTAATTGATGTTTTCTTATTCGTCCCATGCTGACCATCCTTTTTCAATCATTTTTCTAAGTCATTTTTATAACAAAAAGTAAATAAAACAAAATGTTTGCGTGTTGCGATGATTTAGCGAAAGGGTGTTTCTCTATAGTCTACCACCTCATTTATTTCATTGTTGCCTGAATTCATTGCTTTCTATTATTTTCGCCTCATTTAAATATGTCATATCCTGTAGGTGTGTTTGTTATGCAATATAGAATTTTAGATGTATGTATAAAACAATTTGTTTAACTATTTGAAATTTTAATTCGTATTTTTATATGAATGCCTTCGTTATTGCAATCAAAACAAATATTTAATACTAGAAAGAGCAGTCAAATACTGAAAGCCTCCACCAATGCAATTTCGACATCAATAGCAAGACTTATCTTAAAAATAAGGAAGAATAACTGAAATGAACTTGACCGCTGTAAAGAGTGCAAATACAAAAATGAACTTGAGCATTCTGAAAATTAAATGCACACTTAAAATGAAAGAGTATAGGTATTTCACTATTTAAGAAGATCTTGGGGAGGAAATTCAGTATTTGGTATTTGAAAATTAAAAATTAAATTTTATTAATAAAACCTGCAAAATAACGCAGAAAAATTATTTCGTACCGGATGGAATCAAAATTTTAATTGGTTCGTTTTAGTCATAAAGACACCAATCTCTGTGATTTTCATTATTATATATTTATCGCGTCTTGTTATATCTTGAACGACAGACAAGTAAACAAACAGACGAAGGCCACCGAATAGAATATCTCCGTAATAAATATTGAATTTAATTGATATTCACAACATAATCTAAAAGACTAAGCTGTATGTATTTTTTGATATCACCTAAAATATTTATGTATCCATATGTTTCTTTTTCATACGTTATGAACGTGATGCTATTCATATTTTTTTAATCGTATCACCCCAAGGCAAGGCGGTAACGCCACTGATGTGCAGGGGGCTACGTAATAGTGAAAAGATTTGAAAAGATAAAGCCGGAAACCACATCCTAAAGAGGGAAGAAGGGATGAGCCTCTTAACCTGTTCAATAGACGTGGGTGGACTCTCAACTAGGCGATAGATAGATCTATCTACTCCAATTGAAAAAAAAAAAAACAAAGTGAGAAGATTGGAAAAGAGAAAACCGGAAATTACATCCTAAATAGGGAACAAGGTATGAGCCTCTTCACCTGTTCAATAGACGTGGGTGGACTATTAATAAAAATGAAATATGATGGAGCTGGCGTTTGGTAGGGTAGGAGATTTCAAAGGACGCAGAGCACTTGATTTTTTTTTTATTTTGGACTCTCTTCGTTTAATCCATTTGTCTTATCGTGTTTTCGAAGTATGTATTTTTGTAAACTGCTCTTCTTCATTTGGTTTTTTCTGCGGTTTCCAACTCTCAATTGACCGGATCGATTTTTGTCATCAGCAATATGTTTTTGAGCTGATTTTTACACCGAGGAGAATTTAATTAATTCACCCTAATACTAAACTGATAATCTTCACGATTTCTTTTAACGCGCTTGAGGATCTCTCTTCCGGCTTCTTGTTGTCCGGTCAACTTTTATAATAAAAAAAAACTGAATGCAATGTCAGTCATTAACTTTTGTTTTTTTAATCATTGTCCTTTCACTGTTTGCTCTCATTTATAGTGCCTTTCTTTTTCACTCATTCGTTCACTCACAGGCACCTCTTGTATATTGGTAATTTTATTGTCTTGTATGGTGTGAAATGATTAAACAGTGAAGAAGAAATATCAAGAGACTATTGAAAGTGAAAAGACTTCTGAAGAAACCGGAAATGCAATTTTAAAATGAATCAAGCCATAAAACTCTACTTCCGTTCAGTAGGTCAACGCGAGCCGAAACTATCTACTCCTAAACATAAGCAAGTAATTAGTAAATAAAATTTTACAGTTTAGGCGAAGGCTTTTAAGAGTTTTTTTAAAATCCATAGTCTTATGTGGCAACTGCCAAAAAGCTAAGGCATTTTATGCAATGAATTAACAATTCATATGTTGTTAAAAATTGATGTGTTTAAACAACGTGTTATTTTCAATTTTCTGAAACAAACTATTATTTTCCTCGCAATATCAACGTATAAGATTTTTGACACAATAAATTACCATAACACGAGGTGGTCTACTTCGAAAGCTGTAAAATCAAATTATATATGATAAATGTCATCACTTTTTCTCCGCAACGCAAAAGGTGTTAACCTGCTAGTTATTTTAAATGTAAATGCAACGTATATAACTCAATTTATTGCAAAACAATTAAATTATTTTTATTTCAAACATATTAACTGAACATATTATGTATAAGATATATTGATTGTGACGTAGTTCTTCCAGAATTTGTAATGTAGCTATCTAGTACTATGACACAGCTCACACATGTGAGCGCGCCTATACACACAGGTTGCGACAGGGATGTTTTCATCAAGTTACGCAAAAAGTACAACAATTAACAAATATATTTACCAAAATTACAGAGTAATATATTGAAATATTCATGAAAAATTGCAAGTTTCTTTAACCACATTTTTCGGAAGACTATGCAACCTCCTAGAACTTTTCTTCTCGGATTCATTGTTTAAGTTGGTGATTGGGAACATAATATTTATCATCAGAACATCTTTTGTGTTACCAGAAGTTTTTTTTTTTTTGGTCAATCGCTAAACTGCGCATCAAAACTAATGATCAAAAGGGATGCAGTCTGGGGAATTAAGTGGTCTATTTAACGATTGATTTGGTCACAGAAATTGTCTGACAATCATGATTTGCCTGTCCCTCTTGTGTTTCATGGTGCAGTAACATGTTGCCAGACACAGGATGTTCCAAAGGTTAACTCAGTGTAACGTTACCTCCTCAATGCTCTTTACTGTTCTCACTAACGGACTCGGCAAGTTTTTTTGTACCAGTACGAATAGAATTAATTTTTCGAGCTGCCATACGTTCATAATCGCAGATAGACTCATCAATTTCTTACGGATTTCAAGGCACTGTCCTCTGAACAACACACAAACACTGAGAAATATTCATGTTGGAGCTTCTGGGGTAACTGTAAATCAATACAGCATGACGTTTACAATTATTTTGCGGCGATGTGTATTACGTCATATTGCTTTTTCCTCACAAAAGTTTCCTAAATATCTTTGCTATAAAGTTCTCTCGATAAAATATGTGCGAAATAGAAAATAAAAACTTGAATCGTTTCGCGACATATATATATATATATATATATATATATATATATATATATATATATGTGTGTGTGTGTGAGTGTGTGTGTGAGAGAGAGAGAGAGAGAGAGAGAGAGATTTTCTCAGTGGCAAACACAAAATTATATACGCTGGTGGTGAAAATAATGGAAAAATGAGTTTGATACTGAATTAAGACATGAAGAAATTCGTTCTGAGATACTACCAGTTATCCGAAATAACTTCTGTGCGTAAACTGAAAAAATACCGTTTCATAATGGTTATATTCGTGTATTTTTCAAAAACACATAGTAAAGAAGAGAAATCCAAATCTTTTTACTCAATACTTCTCAGCATTAATGTTCAGCGTAAATCATTAGAAATTATAATTATCAGGGAAGACCTGAATTCCAAAGAAGTCAGGAAGGAGGAGGGTGATACGTTTGGCAATTTCAGACTAGTAAACCATAATGACCGCTGAGGGAAATTGGTTAAACGGTGCTCAGCGAAACCAGGTAAAAAAAGTCAGTTAAGTGCCATATGTGATAAACAGTTCGGGCGATCATGTCTCGAAAGAAACATGACTGACTGGGGAGAAGATTATCTCTCATTAGGTTGCCATTTCAATTTGCGGTAGACTGGTTGCCATACAATGTTATAGAAGTCAACCTGTCTAGTTATTTATCCCATAGCTGGAGGGAAGATACGGATTAATAACTTATCCAAAGGTATTTGTGCCTATGTGAATGTAAATAAACCAATTGGATTTCGAAATTACATGGTTTAAATAGCAGCCAAGAACACGTGAAGAAACCAAGGAGGTGAGACGAAAATCCAAATGACCTACATAACTATCAACAACGGATTCAGAAATGCAGTTGTTCACTAAAAAAACCTATTAAAGTGCCGACTGCAGAAGCGACTAGAAAACCGACGATAGAAGAAAATAATGGATGGATTACAAATTCTTTACATGGTGCAAAGGAGACAGAAAACAATACGAACACATGAAACGGAATACAGGAAACATGCAGACATGCTAAAGAAAGCTGAACCAACGACAAATGTTCAAAAATAAAGATTGATTACGAGAAATACAAGAGATATGCATTAAAAAATAAGAAATCAAAAAATAAAATATATGCCCAACAACAGAAAGCAGAAAATCCAAGAACTGAACGAGCATATAAGAGAAATAAAAATGCGTAAGCGATGGAATGTATGTTGGAGATCTCTTCAACTACAATGGAGATCCCCTCACCACACAGATAAGCCTACAGATCAGAAATATTAAAAACCAAAATAAAAACTGCACAGGTTTATTTGAATATAAACCAAGCAGCAGAACGTGAAAAGAGATGCTCAAAGGCTTAAATGATTTCGGCGTTTAAAAATTAAAGAAAAAATAAATGAAATCAACAACAGCAGCAATATACCGGAAGACATAAGGAGACCAATTTTCATAGCGTTATCTAAAAGCCAGACGCAAGGCAGTGTGAAATTCACTGAACAATCAGCTTAATTAGCCAAGTAACAAATCTTAGCATCAAGATTCTGATTAATAAAACCCACAGCACTATTTGGCCAGAGATAAGACACGAACAGACCGGACACTGGAACAAGTAATGTGAATTTCCTGTTCAGAACGTTATCAGAACGGCCAATACAAATGCAGAAGGACGTGTAGCTGTGTTCAAAACCCTAAGCAAAAGTACGTCACAAATACATGATATGAATGCTCGACAACATTGACATATTCCGGAAAGACATTCGAATAATCATGAACATATATTGGAAGCAAAACGCTTGCATCAAACCTACCTTTTTTAATAATAGAAATAGGGTACTATTTTTTCTTTTTTAATAGAAAGAAGCCCGCATGATTTCAAGTCTCGAACGGCACGATCTATTTTTAAAAACAGATATAAATAACTAAGTGTACAGTGACGACATGGAGATAAAATATTAAAAGCAAAGACATCATACCCATTAAAATGTTTGCGGAAATCGCCAAAAATCTTTCGGACGATAATTATGGAAATTATTTGCATTAATTATCTCCGGAAAATGAATAAACGTGAAAGTGATGAAAACATCTATAAAAAGTTAATAAAATCAACCTTTTTGACGAAATTTTGCTGATGAAGTATACATGTATATTGAGAAACTCAGTCCTTCACAAGAAAGCCTAAGTAGTTGCTGACAGCGAAAGTGAACAACGACAAGTTGTATTCAAAGTATCGATAATACTAAGGCAATTAATAAAACTATCACAGTTCTAAGTCGTGAATGACTCGAACTTGCAAAAATATATTTAGACAATATAAAAACGAAAGACAAATTGGAAACAGAATGTCAAAATCGGATGCACTATGAATGCCTTTAGTTGCATCAACAAACGACATCATATCAAAATAAAATGCACGTCGGAAGAAATTGAAAACGATGCAAATATCGAATGGCATACAAGAAACTAAGGAAATAAGGAAAAAATGCTGACAGACTAAATATAGATGGCTTCACAATACCTAAGCCGAAGTAGAGAGTATGAGCAAAACAAATAATGATGATATTCTTAAAAAATAAGAGAACTAGGTGGACAAAGATTTACTCAGTAACAGGATAGCATCCTAGAAAAAGGAAAAATAATTCAGGCATGTGATGAGTTTATTGGTGCTGTCTTTGCGACTATGCGAGAGCGACCAACGTGCAAAAATTATGAAGAGTCCAGAAGTAATAAAAATCTAAGTTAATAGGCAATGGCCAAGTTGAACAAAAACAAGCAGCAGGAACCGACGGTATTTATATCGATATGCTGGTGTACTTATAAGGCGTTGTCTTAGTCCATATTACAGAAATAATAAACGAAATCTACAACAGCGGCAATATACCAGAGGACCTAAGCAGTTCAGTTTTTTTTTATAAGACTAAGAATCCGGGTACGAAGGAATGTGAACTCCACTGAACAATCAGTTTAATGCACCACATAACAAAATATACATCCGGATTCTGATGAAAAGAGCGCGAAGCAGTATCAGCCCAGAAATAGGACAACTATCGCCCGGTTCACACTTCACCCACGTCTATTTAACAGGTGAAGAGGATCATCCCTTATTCCCTGTTTAGGATGTGGTTTCCGGCTTTCTCTTTTCCAATTTTTTCACTCTTTTCTTTTTTTTTCTATTGGAGTAGATAGATTAACTAGATTATCGCCCGGTTCACATTCCACCCACGTCTATTGAACAGGTGAAGAGACTCATCCCTTGTTCCCTGTTTAGAATGCAGTCTACGGCTTTCTTTTTTCCTATCATTTCACTCCTACGTAGCTGCCTGCGCTTCAATGGCGTTACCGCCTTGCTCGTGGTGATATGATTAAAAAAAATATTGCTTCGTCTAAGGTACCGTAAAAAAATGCGATATTTCTGCTCCGAATGCTATCTGAAAAAATATAAATGCAGAAAAAGTATGTGCTTTATAGGTTTCGCAAATGTATTTGACAAAGTACACCACAAACATTTTTTAAAGGTAATCGACAATCTCGACATTCTGGGAAAAGACGTTAGAATAATCAAGGATTCATATTGGCAACCAAAAGATTGCGTATAGAAAGAATGTGGCTTAAAATAGGTATAAAAAATAGAAATGTGCAAAAGGAAAAATGTGTTTTCTCACCGCATCTAATTAACTTATACAGAGAAACAATTCTGAGAGAAATACTATTGTTGCCACGATTAGCGGCAATGTAATATAGGCGGATGACAGGGTGCTGATAGCAGACACGGAAAGGGATGGAGGATCTCCTACAGAAGTTATCAAGTAAAAGCGAGAAGTAAGTAATAAGCATAAACTTTAAGAAAACTGAATGTTTGGTCATCTGCAAAAAGAAGACTACAAAATAAAAAATACAGGTGGGAGAATCTAAAATCAAACAAATAGATAAATTTAAATGTCTGGGAAGTTTTCTGACAGAGGATGGAAAATGCGAGGTTGAGATCCAAAGACAAATTGCCATTGACAAAGAAGCACTTCAAACGCTAACTAGAGTACCGTGAAATAGAAAAACCTTATTAGAAACAAAGGAAAGATTGCTGGATTGTTATGTTATATCTGTTTTTCTGTATAGTCGTAAATATTGGACGATCTTATCAAGGATGCAGGAGATGATTGAGACAGCAGAAATTATTAAGATAGCACATTAGCAACAATGAACTGTTGGAGAGGAACTGTTAGCACGAAGAAGAGCCAGAGAAGGTTCCTGGGACACGTAATTGTTGACAATGCCCGTCATAATATATGGATATAGAATACAACGCAGTACGTAAACTGTTCAATGAAGCTACGTCAAAAGATTAACACTCATGAATCAGATACTCTGCTGAATCGGATTAGATCTCGAATACTCTTGAAAATATGTCTACATTTTATACATGTCACATTGAATATTTTTGGCACTTCTGATTGGTTAACCCTTCTATTGGTGAAGTATAAAATAAGTCAGTTTATTGCTCGCTCAACAGTATACATATCTACCCCAAAAAGTACTAAAATTCCCCCTTTTGGGTACATCTTGGAATCTTTTTGCAAAATATTTGTAAAGTCAATATTTATATGGAACAAAAAATTTACTTTTCATAAAAAAATATCTTTTTGTTTTGTGATTATAATTTTTTATTTTTCGTCTCTTTTTGTCATAAAATATATCTTCTTGTTTTATGATTAGAGAAAAAAAATTAATATCTACAAAAAATTAGTTATATTATTTTATTCACAGTTAAGTATTTCAGGTTAATAAATATTAATAAGAATATTACAGATGTACGTTGTGATTTCAATCAAATAAATGGAAAAAAGTGATATTTACCCATGAATGGGACTCATTAAAATATGCAATATCACTCCTGATCAGCGTGATTTTCAGAGTCATTCAGAGGAGGATTAGACTAAAAGTAGGATTATTTATGTTTTTAACCGAAATTAAGTACTTGCATTCTTACCAAAAACCAATGTCTTTAAATAACACATGGATGCAGTTTTACGTCTCATCCAGAAATAATAAGGACCATATAGGTCACTACCAAATATGACAGGAATGAAATACCCCAATTTCGATTTTGTAAATAGCTTTGTAAACAAATCCGACACGTTATTTTCCGATTGAACATACTCAATCTGCACTGTCTTCTTTTGTACCTCATCCCTAACAAATTGACATTTAATATCAATATACTTTGATATTTGCTGTATTATTGGATTTTTAGCTAAAGTAATAGTGGCCTGATTGTCAAGGTAAATAGTTATAGGCTCACTTATTATCAGTGCTGCAATTGTTTTTTATTAGTAATTTAAGAAAAATACCATCTTGAGTTGCTTTCGATAATGCAATATACTCAACCTCACATGTTGAAAGTGAAATCATTCCTTTCTTTTAGATTTCCAGGCATTTATTGGATTATATTTTGCCAATCTAAAGCAATAGCCTGTGATATGTTTACGATCTGGCGAATTTACCCAATCACCATCACAAATTCTTTCCAGTTGTAGTGGATATTTTGATTGTCGGAATACTAGGCACTGATACTTAGTTCCCTTTAAATAACGTAATTCTTGCTTAACTTTTATTAAATGCACATCCCTCGGTTTATTTCAGTTTTGAAACAACTTAGAAAACTTATAGCTGATGTCCAGCCTTGTTGATGTCATAACGTAAATAAAACTTCCAGTCAATATTCGGTATTTTTCACACACGCCACCATACCATCTATATCATTGCTAATTGTGTTTAAATCGATTTCACATGGATTTGTTCGTATTTTACAATTTTGCATTTAGATACTTGAATTTAGATAAAAGTTTTTCAATGAATCTGGATTGATTCATTGTAAGAGTGTTGTCCTTAAATTAGAACCGTATATTAAGAAGCAATGACAGTGGGCACATGTCGGTTATTTTAACCCTTATATTTAAGTAATTTTTAATTTTTAATATAGCAGCTTCACATTTTGAAGCATTTAGCATATCAGAATTGATAATATTTCATTTTTAAATATTCTTTTGTACAGGTATGTATCAACTGGGGAGTTTAAATATGGTGCTATTACATCCATATGGTCCACATCCATACCATAATATGAGGCCATTTGCATCAAAATTCTGTTTGTTGTCATGTTTGTTGTGGGACTAAATGATTCTACATAACCTTACGCGTATATCTGAGTGATTTCTTTAGCTACAAACCGAGCCTTATACACTGGCGAGCCATCCTCAGTTAGCTTTTTTAGTATAAACCCAACGGTTGTCATTAATATTTTTATAATCCCGAGTCTTTTACAATTCAAAAGTATCATTTGATACTAAAGATTCCACTTCTTTTGCATGGCGGCTATCCATCGCTTGGAATTATCAAACTTTATGGCTTCTTGATAATTCTTCGGGAAACATTTCCCTGAATAGCAACAGTCAATGTCGCAGATATTTCATTGACACATTCCAAAATAGTCTGGTTTTCTTCTATTTCTGGTCGGAATTTGCTTCACCTTTTTGGTTATATCTTTTATCTCAAAATCTGCGTCTGATTTTTCATCGCCTATTTCATCTGGTATAACACCTTACTTTTATTGTGGATTTTGAACGTTTTTTTTATTTATAGGCCCAATCTCATAATTAGGCTATACTAGTTCGTTCTGTACCAGTCCCTTATTAAGATTCAAAGGAATCTGTAAATCTGATGCACCTGGTTTTCCTTATTATTTTATTTGAGGGAAAATAAATCATGTCGGCCGGACATGTTTTATCATAACCAATGAATATGCCTCTTTTATTTTTTAGATCTAGTTTTGCCGTGTGGTTGACATCTTTGTATGACATTGTGCAAAAATATGCATACCACTTACGTTGGGTTTGTAGTTCGTATAAAACTCATAAGGAGACTTTTTAATGTTGCTATTATAGCAACGGTTTCTTATATAGACAGCTGTATTTAATGCGTTGATCCAGAGATTTCTGGGTAACTTAGATTCTATTGGCAAACATCTAGCCATTTCAAAATAGTTCGCCAACTACGTTCCACAATTCCATTTTGGTGTGGGGAATAAAGACATGTTTTCTCATGTTTAATGGCTTTATTTATGAGGAAGTTTTCGTAATCATCAGAAGTAAATTCTCCACCATTATCTGTTCTAATTATTTTCACTTTTTCATGAGGTGAAATATCAGATAAATACATTCTTGTAGCTTGTAGGGTATCAGATTTGTATTTCAGAAAGTATATCATAATAGGTACTGAATATTCTTCAACAAAATTTAATACATATGAATAGATTCCGATCCCTATAGTTTAAATGAGACCCACTAAGTCGCAACAAATTCTGAACAAGATCTCTGTTACTTTTGGGATTTTATCCCTATTCTTAAAGGTTGCCATTTTCTTTTTAATACATGAGTCACAATGTTGTAAACACTTGGGGGATGTAATTTTCATTCTAGTGACGTGTTCTTGCAATCTTTTAATATCTGAATTATTACAGTGGCCTAATATTCTATGACAAGTCCTTAACTGGTGGTGGCTGTTTTTAAAAATGTAATACTTTTTAAATAATACAAACGTCCTTTTTGTTGTATATTAAATTCAATTCCGTCTGGGTATATTAACTTTGAATTGTGTCGGGGAAAACTAACTTTAACACCAGTTTCGAGACTGAACCCAGAAAATATTTTGTTTGAATTTAGGGATATATAAAGCCCCTTTTAATAAACATTTACTAATATTACTTTTACTATCACGTAAATAAATACAGGCATCGATTCTTCCAAAAACTAAATGATTAGCTCTGGTACCATCAGACTCATTAAAGTAAGAATCTGGCTCGAAATCGGAGTCAGAATTAATAATATTTATTCATCTGTAATTACATGAATTGTCGCACACGTGCCGACTAGGTAAGAATTATAACTACTGGGTATAGTATCAAATCCAAACAAAACATCATATGTTCGCTCATTCGAAAAAGCTTTTACATTTTTACAATAATTACCATTTATATGAAATTGATATTTCACCCGTACATTCAGGCTCTTCCACAACGAAATCAGATAATATCTGATTTTCTATTATTATTGTTGTTGCTGTTGCTGTTGTTGTTGTTGTTGTTGTTGTTGTTGTAATAGTTGTTTTTAAACCCCTTGTTTTTCATATCATAATTCCTAGTGTAGTATGTTAGAGGGACGTTTTTAATTGATGTTCTCAGTTGCATTACGTTATTTCCTTGATTTGGAACATCACACATTTTTTCAGTTTCTTCATAACTACGTATCACTATTTAAACACAGTGAAATTATTTTTATCGTTTTAGTTTATGTCTGTCGTAAAGGGTTTAAATGTTGATGGTAATCCCTTTAAAACCATGTCTATAAGCAGCCCATCCAAAATTATCTCAACTGCCATTTGAAAAGCATTTGTGACATTCTCAGCTCGTAGACTATAATCTGTTACATATTCATTTTCTCAGCTCATTAACGAAGTTAATTCAGTATATAAAGCAATACTTTGGGTTTACCTTTTTGACAAGTAATGTCTACGCAATATTCTTAAAGCTTGTCTGCCGTTATTCCTGGCTTCTCTCATTATTAAAGACAAACTAGTGTCATCCAGCCATTGTATTAATTCGGCGAACACGGTCGCATTTCATTCCATGAAATCTTCATTCTCTTTCAGGTTTTCTTGGCAACAAAATGTCCTGAAGTTGTCTTATTCTAAGGTAACCTAGAAATTTAACTTACCACAATTCGTATTTTGACTCGTCTCCCTCAAACTACAGTCGTAGTCTGGGCCCGTAACCTTTGTTGACCATGTCGGCCAGTGGTTTATGTATATAGAATACAACGCAGTACATAATCTATTCAATGAAACTACGTCAAAGATTAACACTCACGTGTCAGACACTCTGCTGAATCGGATTAGATCTCGAATATTCGGGAAAATATGGCCGTATTCTGTACACGTCTCATTAAATATTTTGAGCTTTCTGATTGGTTAACCCTTCTCTGTGTGAACTATAAAATGAATCACTCTATTGCTGGATAAACAAGTATAGCTACCTACCCAAAGATACTAACAGTAATGAGGAACGGGGGCTAGAATGTTTTAATGCTAACAGAAAGGCTAGAGGGCAAGATAAACCTTGGAAAGCATCGCGAGATCTACTTGATAGATCTGACTAAATGAAAGCGTGTGCGGCTTTGCAGAGATATACCAAGAGGGATAATATCGATAGCAACATATGAGGTTCCTAGTGGAAGTCCATGATCACCCAAGTCCTGGAAAAACATTGCACATAAGTAAGAATATATGTACTGAACTAATAACAATTGAAAAAATTAAATGAAATTCACCGTGATGAAGTTTTATTTAAAATTAAACTGATTAATATTTTGATGGCTGCAGATTTCGTCTGTTGTACACCTGATTGACATTTCTTCTGAACGTTTAATTTTCATTTTTTATTCTTTCTTGCATATAGTGTTGGATAAATTTCAAAATATATTTTTTTCTGTTAAGATTACAGTTTGCTCTTTTATTTATTCTGGCAGTGAATGATGATATTTATTTTCCTTTTTAAGTTGTACGAACTTGGATTTCTGTTAAAGGTAATTTTTGTCTTTCTGACAACCACCGTCGCTCAATCTCCATATCTATATCTCTATTTCCCTCGTTTATTTTTTTATATAATATGTTATTTCAATGAAGCTATACACCAACTGAATTAATAGAAACTGAATAAAAAGTGAAATGGAATTAGCCATGATGAATTTTCACTCAATTCCATTAATATTATGATGGCAGCAGATTTTGTCTACGGGAAGCTTGATTGACATTTTTTCTGAGCGTTTAATTTTCATAATTTAAATTTCATTTTTTTCATTTTTTCTTGCATGAGGTGGTTGTAGAAATTTGAAAATATACTTGTGTAAATAAAATTTTCAAATTATTCTTTTAGTCGCCCTGGCAGCTATGGCTGATCTTTGATTTTTATTTTTCATTTTCCTTTGAATTTCTAAGAAAAGTATTTTATAATAATCTTGCAGTAGTTGTTACGGGTTTTTTTAAATATACGTATGTTAAAACTTAGTAAATTTTAAATATTTTTCTTTCATTTTTTAAAGTTGGATTAGATAAAGCCTACTATGGCCCGGTTCATCATCCTTCCTCTTCTACTGACCGGGAATAGAGGAAGTTATTCCTGTTTTTATCCTCTCCTCTGTAGTGCTGTCGCAAAATTTTGAAATATTTGTGGATGTAGGTAGCGGGTTCACTGTTTTCTGGTTGCTGTATCCGAGTGGCAGTTAGGAGCCCGATCACGTGCGTAGACTTGTGAGGCTGCTCTGAACAAGAGTTGAAAAATATCGAGGATTCTTGTAGTGCTTTGTCGCGCATGTATGCGTGTCCCTGCAAGGGCTTCCAGTGGGTAACCCTGAGGCAACGTTATGCTGCAGTCTGCAACAGTTTCCTTCCTACACATGTTGCATTTGACGACTAACTGATACTACTATTCTAGATCTATACTTACCAAAACATTCTAATGAAGATATCACAAAAAGTAAGAATTAAAACTAAACCTGCAAAACAAAAAACCTATTAACATATATTTCTTAAAATTCCGTGTCACATCTGAAGGGATTTTCTGGCAGTTCCTGTTGCGTCCATGATAAAACACTTATTAGCTCAATTAGGGCAGAACCACTGTGTTTAATAACTTTTCAGATAATGAAAGGTTCTCTTAATAATGGTTGTGAATTTGGTTGAAATTAATATATTGATGTGTTGGTGTGTGCTGCTTGTAATACTGATATAGCGTTTTTTTTGTTTTGTTTTTTGTAAGTATAATTTTACTTGATTATCAGTAGTGTAGTTTGAAAATGTATTATTGACTAATGGTCATGTTATGTTTTAGTTTGCTATAAATACTCTTTTTAGAAAAGAATTTGGTGTGTACTTTTTAAGTGGTTAATTATCACTGATAATTTTTATTTTTTCCGGACAATGGCTATTATAATTTAAGAAGTTTTACTGGTAGTTTTTTTATAAACGTATATGGTAAATTCTTAGATTTTTATATTTATATTAACATAAAGCAATGGGATGTAATTATCGACCATATATTCATATGTAATTTTAGCGCTGAGTTATTTCAAATATTGAATTCAGATTTATGAATTCGTCCTTCTTTTTATAAAAAAATGTGTTCAGCATAATAATGTAAATGCATTGTTTATCGGTTGTTTTAAAATGTTCGTTTTTAATATAATGTTAAACAAAATGAAACCTGAGAGGTTATCTATACAAACAGCGTTAATTTGGATGTTGGCGTTAACCATTATGGTCATAAAACAAAGCTTTCGTTGTACAGCCGAAAGTAGTTTCAGAAGCATTGCAAATTGAATTTTTGGAGTAGGGATTCATCGGTGTTTGCAAAGAGAGTCACTGTGTTTTTTGACATTTAAATAGTATTTGGTAAAAATGTTTCTACATGCTTTGAAGCTATATTATGAGCTTTGGAATTAGTTGTTTTAATATGCAGTGGAATTCCTTTGGTGGTGCAATGCAATAATTGTTAGGTATTTATGGCAAAATTATGCGATTGAGGGTTTTTTTATATTTGGTATACATGTGTAAGTTTTTGTAAAATTGTAGGTCGGATAGGAAAGCTGGGTTCATGATTTTGTAAATATATCCTTGTTGATAACCACTTTTGAATACGACCGATAAGGAAGATTTTAATATTCTTTTTCAGCATTCTCACATTTTTTTCATTTTTCTCGAGATAAGGAATGCAGAATGTTTCAATAATTATCGTCCGAAGCGCTTTTAGCAATCGAGTATTCAGGGTGGAAAAAATTGGACTGATAAGCAGTTACTATAGAATTAAATATCAAAGTTAAAAAGGAGACAATATTGTAGTATGAAGATTGCATGAAATACACCACAGTTCAGAATCTTGTAAAGCTACTTGGCAAAAACTTATCCCTACACCATTCATACTAGACGAACAAAATTATAAAATAAAAAATATGAACTGAAGGCTTAAGACATATGTTCGTAAGAGCCTTAATATTACTGTCGTCGAATTTTTTTGCTACAAAATTTTAAAAAAAGAATGTAGCCCCATCTGTAAATTTTTATAACAGTTCCCAAAACCTATCAATGAAGTCGCATGCAGAAAGACTTAATTCACTCAAAGTTAGAAGACAAACTTTGCTTCGCTGCCCATACTTAAAAAACACCAACCGATGGCATTTATGCAAATCAATATTCATGCGCGTATATATATCCCGAAATATAGATTTATACATCACTAAATAAAATGTTCAAGCATCATATATTGGGTGACCTTGTATCAGGAAGTTGAGTAATTAGTTAAATATAGCCCTTCACAGAGATCAATTAAAAACCTTCAGATATTGCATGTCAAAAGCAGAATCGGGTAAATTAGCCCTAACTTGTTTAATATCAATTGAATTATTTTTGTCATTAAGTGTTGAATGAAATTCCAAAACATAGATATCATAACTGAAAACTAGTATATTTGCGACATCTCTGAAATTTTTATGTGTAAAATGTAAAAAAAAGTTCAGAAAGGATTGATCTCTATATTGTAGTGAACAAAAAAAAGGTTTAGATTTAAAATTCAAACGCTAAGCACTATATCATTGATTCGAATTTACGAACTTGCTTAGCGAAAATATAACTCGCAAAATTTCACACCTCCATGTAAATTGTTTTTGGACCAATATAAAACTAAGAAACATCTAAAAATAAACTTCAAATAATTTTCAATTATCAGAAACAAATTTTTACCCATTTTACGAGCCGACGCGAATTTTCTTCTTCGTCTAAAGAAAGGCCACAATCACATCTGGGTGTGTATAACGAAACGACCTTTTCGAGCCCCAGAAACGAAATAAAGTCGAATCAAGCTCGACTGTCGCCAGAGAGAAAAGGGAAGAACGTAATTAACACGCAGCCTTGACAAAATTCAAGCAATCGTTATTATTATTGCCCCTCTCTTTCTCTCTCACCTCCTTCCTCATAATTGTTCACCCTCTACATTTCCTATACTTGATAACCGCACGGGCCACTTTAAGACTGAGCAGATATTTGAAAGACATTCCTCCCCAAAGATAAGGTACGTACAAACTTACATACATACATTCATTCATACATACATACATACATACATACATACATACGTACATTTCTGCCTACATCCACACAAGTTACTACTGCGAACTCTTGATACCCTTAAATTCTTAATACTGTTTTCTCGTTGAACATTAAATTCTATCAATCCATTTTATTCTTTTCTATTACCAAATTAGTATTTCAACATACAAAACGTATACATTTATCCTTCCAAAAATGTATCTTCTGAAAAACTTCTGATAATTCTGGATAAACCTATAAGTTGTAGGAAGTTTGATTATGTTTCATACTAGGCCAATTAAAGAACATATTAACCAACACCCTACTTCTACAATATCAAAGCAATATATATGACCAGAAATAAAACGTCAGTAGAGGATCAGAAAGAAGTCAATATTTCAGTGTCTTCTAAAAATAAAACTACTGATCTGTCTAGAATTAATCAGCAATAATTAGTGGCTTTTTTTTATTTCAGTAACCCAAAATTCAAACTAGAGGTGTGAGAAACTAAAATAAAGCAAGCAAAGAAATTTAAATTCCTGGGAAGCATGGTGAAAGAGGATGGAAAGTGCATTGGCAAGGTAATTAACGCATTTCAAAAGGCGTTAATGAAAGAAAGTTATAGTTTAAGTTTTGTTTATCAACGTAGTGAAGTTAATTAATGCCAAAAAGGTCGAGTTTTAAGGCTTTTTTCTTAATGTTCGGTTATGGTGAGAGAGTTGATTTTGTCAGATTTTGATGAATGATAATTCTTTTTTTATTTTAGAAAACTGAAGATAACTTCTAGTTTTGTATTCAAAAATGTATTTCTGGTAATATATATTTTTTTCTTCAAAAATGTATTGTTGGGTATATTTTTATTTCACAATGTATATTTTCAATAAATGACTATATTTATGTACATATTTCTATGAAAGTCTATGTTTATACTTTGACCCAAGTTTTGGGGTTAACAATTTGCCCATAGCCCGGACCATAACAGGTGATGCCACTCCGGGTCAGGGTGAACCTGGGAACAACACCAATTAAGAAGTGGTTCCATACTCCTCACAACCTCTCAATCAGATGCCTTGCTGTCGTATGCAGTTTACTTCATACCCAGGACCACTGAAAGACAAGAAAATATCACTGGAAAGAAACAATAGAATTTTCAATTACTATATGAGGTCTGTCTTTTTGTATAGCGATGAATGTTGGACGATCTCTTCAAGGATGAAGGGAAGGCTTGAGGCAACGGAAATATGGTTTTACAGAAGGAAGCTGAGGATATAACGGACTGGGCACACGCTTAACATAATGAAGAGACAAATTATATTATTAAGACATGTAATGAGGATGGGAGGCCTGGAGAATTCAATGCACGCAAGACGGATAGAAGAAAAGAGAGACAGAGGAAAGGGCCGCGAGACATGATTGTAGAGCGAGGTTCGTGAGGGATAGAAAGAGGAAATATTTTGAAAGCAGAAAGATGAAAAGCCCATTGAAAATCCATGATCATCTACGTCTTGAATGGACACTGCATATGAAGAAAAAGTATCACTCCTTGCATAACTGTGAACTCTTTAAAACACGTGAGTTAATTTGGCAGTTATAATATTTTATTGAGATCTGTCTTGATTGCTGAATGACATATTAATTTTAATCACGTTATCAGCTTCAAAGGGACGACAGTTCCATGCTGTTCATATTAAACGTAAACGAATCTTCTAAGTGTCAAATCTCTGTTTGGTGATAGAATAAGAGATGTTATTGCATCTAAAACTCTTAGCTAACGGTTTTACTGGTGTCCTCTAATACTATTTTTGTGTCTTGACTCGTACCATGTAACATACGATCGCCGGGATGTATAAAAGACAAAGTGCGCTACTTCGAGAGACTGTAAATATTGTATATATATCTTGGTTGTATCACTCTGTTAATAAAATAGTTTAGTTACACTTCTTGGAGTATCTCTGAAATTTGCGATACAACAGTTGGTGACTCTAATTCATAGCGATCTACAAACAATCGTCGTTCAAGAGTTAAATAGAGAAAATAAAGAGATATTAAATGGAGGACTTCAAATGTTGCATACAGGAATTTTTAAATATCAAGAAATACAACGTCCAGAATATCTAAAACTCCAGATATTAGAACAGAAAAAGCTAGAAAACCAACTGCTAGAGGTTTGAAATGACTTCAAGAGAACATTGAACGACAAGAAAAAGGATTTGCGAAACTGTTCGAATGTTTTACAAAAAAAGATAATGATGCAGCAAATTCTAATACATTCTCGCAAAAGGCGGTGATTAATTCAGTCGGCGAATTTAGACTGTATAACACATTTTTCGTAAACTCTTGCATTCTTGCCTGACGAAAATCCTTATCTGTTTTTCCGGTTTTTAAGAAAATCTGGTGAAAATCCGAACTTTCCAAATATCGACCAATTAGCCTTTAAAGTTACCTAGATATTGTAATCAATGTCAAATTGATTAATCATCTTGCATGACAGGCGCATTTGAAATGGATTTAATTTCTCCAAGTCAAATGCTAATCTACTGACTATAAGTACGGAAATAGTCTATGATGTATTAAAACATATTAAAGAATATGTTGAAGTTTTAGAGTTCTCGACAGCTTTCGGCAACGTTTGACATACAGATCTTCTCTATGAGCGAAAAAATTACGGTATCACTGGACAAATATTTGAACTGATCCAGTCTTTTCTATTAAATAGTGAACAGAAAGACATCTTGACTGGTCACACATCCAGTTCTTTTCATTACAAATTCAGGTGTCCCTGTGAGTTCCATCTTTGTTCTAGCTTTGTTCTTACATTTTATTATTGAATGTCTAGCAACTTGGTATCTACGCGGATGACACAACCTTTCAGACAATTCTGACAGTAGGTTAGATCAATTTGATAAGGTAAGATTAAGATTAAGAATTACAGCTGATACAAAAAACGTGCTTCAGCCTGTTGGGGCATGTGATGAATGTAAAGCCTCCAAAATTAACAGTTATTTATTAATACTTTGAGAAAGCCCGGTCTGATATTCATCAGCAGAACTGGAGAGTATCTCGTTGTATGTTCTCGTTGTATGTTCAATCAGACTCAAGGAATGTTGGTTCACTGTTATCTTTCCAGAATCTATCTTATATACATATAAGTCTAACATTCGTCCATATTTTGAATATTGCTGTATATTTGGTCCAGTGATCCTGTTATTTATCTAGAGATCTTGATAAAATAAAAAAAGAAACTCCATTATTATTCTCCCTGTTTCGTTTCCGCCGACGTACATTTGATTCCCTGTGCATTTTCTCTAATGCATTAATGTAATTTTTAGATGAGCACTCTGCTATGGTGCCTAGACTCTTTGAATTGACGCGAAGTACTAAACTGGAGATAAAGTCTGAAAAATTTATGCTTCAATTTGTATATAACCGTAAATGCTATGTTAACAATGTATTTAATCTCACTTCTTACCTTCCAGCGAACTTTAATCGTCAATATGATATATGCAATATCAATAGCTAACTACAATCCGCCTGATTACTCTTCCTTTTCTCTTGATCGTTAACCATGTTTTTAAATCTTTCATATCCAGTAACTGCTTGTGTCTCAGTTGATTAATTGCCTTGCTTTGGGCAAAAATGAAATACAATTAGAAGAAATAATACATCGTTTCCATTTTTAATTAATCTTCTATCGTTCTATAAGCCAAAAAACGGTTTTCTTTTTTTGTAATTTGTAGTGATGTAGTTTTTAACTGAATGTAGAAAGTCAAATTGTTTTCATATATATTCTTACATTAAAACCGAAACAAACGAAAATCCGAGAGAGCTAGGTCAGGAGGAACATTGGGTGATATAGGGTTTCCTATTTCAACGTTAAACGTCTGCAAGGTTTCTTTTGTAGCATGTCGACTTGTCGTAGTGGAAAATTACATCTGTTCGATTTGCCAAAATCGGTCATTTATCTTGAACCCAATTCTCTCCAAATGGATAAAGACAGTTGAGACGTAAACTAAACTCTTAAATTTTCTTCCATCGAAATCTTCGATTTAATCTCTACGATGTAAAGCGGAGCATTTACATTTTCTTCGTGATATCGCCCGGTGCGTTTTCGATTACGTGAAATTAATATGCCAAATTACTTTGAATTCTCTGATGTACTGGAGCGCGATCCAAGTAAATAATCTAAATGTATTATTTTATTATTTTTTTGGATTGGTTTTTGCATTCATTTTCTCAGTTTTATCGCTTATTCCTTTCTGAAATGCATTTAGTATTATGTGGCAAAAGAGCGGTTGTTCATATTAATAATGAAAAATTTGGCCGAAGAGTTGTGAACATTTCATGTATTAAGAACTCTGCTATATTAAATATATTAGCATTCACGACAAAATTTAAATAAAAAATTTCAGAAATTCTTTCTTATATATTCAAAAATCTATAAGGTTCTTGCTTGTATGTTAACCTTCTTCTTGTGCTGTAAAAACAAGCAGTAATATCACACCATGTATTTAGAAACCGAGTTGTATTTTACCCAGCAGCTTTAGTAAATGACAAGGTCTTACTCGTCAAATGCTTGAACATAATGGATATATTAAAATTTGGGTATGTCTTTCTATGTACGAATACATTTTAAAACATTCAATTAAATGTCTCCAAAGCTTCCTATCATAGGATTCTTTACAATCAAACATTGTTTGTTTTATCATACTTACACTCATATTGGTTAACCTGATTCAGAAGTTTCTAGCATTTAACGCTATATCAGTCAGTTATTACACGCTTTCGAGACATGACTGACTGGGCAGAAGATTATCCCGCAGTAGGTTGACATTGCTTTCTGCGGTAGACTGGTTGCCGAACAAGGCTATAGAACCCAATCTGTCCTGTTAATTAACCCATAACTGGAGGGAAGAGATGGATTAATACCTTTCCTAAGGGTACTTGCACTTAAGTGAATGCAATGAATTCAGCTTTCAAATGTCCGTCATCTACATTTCTGTTTTTGTTACCATATCCGTCGATGTTATATACTAGTGCTTCATCGAGTTTCGCTGTTTAGATTATATAAAGCAAATGGGAAAACGCAGTATCAGTTAGTAATTATAGACGAAATTTAGCCAAATCATTCGCTTAAAACTAGTTTGAAAATCTTTGTTGCCAAGATCATTTTGTTTATCGATATCAGGCAAAACAAAACTAATAGAAAATAATAAATCGCCCTAAAAGCATAAAGCACGTTAATTAGTCAAGTTTGAATATGTCTGCATTGAAAGATCATTAGCCAATAAACAATATCAGTTTGAATTTTTTTTTTCAGAAAGTATTTTTTTTGTTTTGCGTATATTATATAAAATAATATGATCATGATTATCTGTCTGTAAATTATTTAAAATATAAGTGAAACCAGCCAGAGTCTGTCGCTACTGGTACCTAAAAAACACATATATGTTAAATCATATATCTGATTATTAGCACCTTTCAAAAAAGAGCGGTGGGTAAGTGAGTACCCGTTTTACGGTCCATTAGCATTCATCTGTACGCCCAGCTATTTTTCTGAAAATTTGATTACGAGATTTAACATCATTTAAAATTAGATTGCTGAGAATCGGCTATAAGTGATTTTAATGCTTTGATATAATTAATATGATTGAACAAACACATTGCACTCTTTGTTATTTTGTACGATAGAGGTGATTATTGAACGACCTCACTTACGCGTTTATGTGTCTGGTTAAATGTATAAATCCTATCTATCTATCTATCTATCTATCTATCTATCTATCTATCTATCTATCTATCTATATATATATATATATATATATATATATATATGCGTGTGTGTGTGTGAGTATGTGTGTGTGTGTCTGTGTCTGTTTCTGTGTGTGTATATTTACTTAACATTTTCCTGTTTGTCAACATCTTTAAGCTATTATATACAATTTTCTATCTTTCACTGTGTATAGTACACATCTAGATAGATCGATCGATCGATTCATAGATAGATAGATAGTTAGAGAGATAGATAGATAGATAGATAGATAGATAGATAGATAGGAATAAGCTATGATAGATAGATAGATAGATAGATAGATAGATAGATAGATAGATAGATAGATAGATAGATAGGAAGTACATACAGACAATTCTAAATCTAACCTAGTGAAAAGGTAAACTTGATTTCTGTTTTCCACAGATTAGGTCATTTACAGTGGTTTGTTGTTATATGAATATATTTGCCTGTTGCATGCTGAATAATATTTTGAAAAGTACTGCTTTATCCATGATTACATCAGATTTTTATCAGACCAAGACTCTATTGTCCCTGCTGTCTATTAGTTGTTTAGGGTAATTGTCTGCAATGGACTTTACTCCAAGAAATCGTACCAAAATTGTAACGCAGCAGAAACACACAGAGAAGCCTTACAGAAAGAATACAATGTTGGTGCCAGCCCTTCAACTGTCAGGCAAAGATACAAGCTGGATCTATCAGTCCAAAACGTAAAGAAAAACGTGGTCAGAAGAGACAAACAACGCCAAGTAACGCCGTATACGTGATGAGGGAAATACCTAAAGATACTAGGAAAACTTTATTCGTTATGATTCAATACATTTTTGTAAGAGTATAGATAGATAGATAGATAGATAGATAGATAGATAGATAGATAGATAGATAGATAGATAGATAGATAGATATGCTAATGTTTTAAGAGGTTTTATCCTGATAGAAACCAATACTTGAATTTTGGGTTGTTTTAGACATTATATTATTTCAACTACTAAAAATTATTATTCTCTGTGCTATATGATTTCAACATGGTGTCTAGCAATTTTGTGTACAATTTCTCGTCATTTTTATTTCTTAATATGTTTTACCTTTCTGTTATCTATCCCAAGCGCTGCACGCATTCTTGCCATTCACATTATTATTTGCTTTCCTATGTCTCTTTTGACTTTAATCCGTCCAGTGTGTATGAGATTTTTCCAAGCTCTGTTTTTTCCATTATATGACCTAGAAATGTCACTGTCTTTTCCTCATGCTAATTTAAAGTATCCTTTTTTCAGACATTGTTTCGAAAGCTTCATCATTGCTCGCGTTTACGATATTTTTCTTTTTCTGGAAGAGGCTTCACAGAACTTTGGCAAAATGTAATGAGACCTGAATTGGAAATGATAAAAGTGATGAAATGTTTAAGTGTACAGCGGCTTGCCTCTTGGTGTGTTTTTGTTTGCTTCAGTCAGGAACGATGGATTATAGATCAAATTTAGACTATTTGCATTTAAGTGTTGACGATTATGGGTCTTCATAATCTCTTGTCCTCTGTAGCACTTAAATATTTCTGCCTGAAGTTAAAATTGACAAATTTTTAATTGTCTATAAAATTTCGTCGTTAATCGCATATTTTTCCAATGTTTTTCTCGTCATGCTTTTGTAGAACCACGTTTCTATTTTTTTTTTTCATATTCCATTGGATATATTTGATGGATGCTGTTGTATTTGTATTCTTTAATAAGGATATTTTTTTTTTACTGTCACGTTTTTGGTTGTAGAAAAATTGCCCAAGATTAGATGCCGTATAGAATGAATAATATTACTGAAATGTAATGTATGTCGTTTTATTTCTACCAATACGTGTCTGTCATTTTAATAATCTTTTGAAAGATTTTTCTCTCATAATGCACCTTCGGATTTCCATATGACACTTTCCGTCACCTTGTTAATACGCTTTTCAGATACCTACATTGTTGCACCTGTATAATCTCGGAATCTCTCATGTGTAATTTGAAGGTGGTGCTTTTCTGTTTCATAAGCATTTTTTCATTTATTTTGCAATTTATGTTAATCCTTTTTTATGGCTTTTCTTTAATATATTTTGTAGAGTTTTTGTAGTTTCTTCTTGTGTCTGCTATCAACAATGTATCATCTAAAGATCTTATGTTGTTCAATAATGAATTATTGTAAGAATTCTAATTCTCTCAGAGTTAGCCTTGATGGATATCTATTAAATGTCTGCTGAGAAGGTGAATCCATTACTTACACTTCTTTAAATTTTAAAAAATATTTACTGAACATTTCCTATATGTGAAAAGGCGTTTTTCTTCTAGTATAGTTTCTGGGATATTCTAATATCTTTCTCACATATGTAAAGGTTAAGTAGCATTTACAGCAATAGTTTCTGATGTAATCATTAAAACAATGTTTTTTTCTTTATCATTTCTATTGCTCCCCTTATGTCATTATGAATAAATATATCGCATTCTTGTTCTAGTGCCTTAACGAACCCGCACTACTCTTGTCCTCTTTTTGATCTGATTGTGTTGTCCGCTATATTGATCAATATTCAAATAATACATTTTGTTGCTTGGTTGATTAGGCTTGTTGTCCTATAATTAGCATTCGTTTGCACGTGGCTTCTTAGTCACTGAACGGAAATAGATCTGCTTAGGTTTTCTGCTATGAAGCCACTATTATATATTTCATCTATTATGTCTGTAATTTGGTCAATATGTACAACATCTAAAATTTTCGCATGTCTATTCCGATTCTGTCTGGTCATATTGCTTTGTTTCTGTTCAATTTAGTCATTGCTGATTCTACTTCAGCTTTCAATATTTATAGTTCTTCATCATTGCTTGGTTGTTCTCTTTCTTTGTTATTATCTGTAGCTTTTGTTCCGCATCTGGTGTATTTTTCTGTCTCTAATATTAGCGTCCCGTCTTTGGTGTTTATGCATGCTGTGGATGAGCATGTATTTATCGAGTTAGATTTTATTTTATTATGCTTACCGGCATTATATGTAGCATACATCATTTCTATTTTTGCATAATTTTTGTGGAATCATTCTGTAGCTTAATTTAATTTGTCCTATTTTCTTTGTATTTCATCCCATATTTGTGCTATACCTCGGCAATGCTCTAATCTGATTTTAATTTCTTTTTGTTTTCGATGATTTTTTTTCAATAGGCCTTGTTTTCTCTTTTTCTCTATTTTTTTTGACACATTAAGTGAAGCTTTATTAACATCAAATAGCTCTTGAAATATTCTTCGAATTTACGTTCTTTCAATATAGGTATATGTTTGTTTGGATGTATGTTTGTGTCTCTGTGTGTCTGCGTGTGTATATGTGTGTATGTTTGTGAAGTTCAGCTCCAAATTTGGTAAATCGAAATGTTATTGTTTTTTTTATGAGGACATTTGTTCACCTATCTTACAATCTATAGAAATTGTGTTTACTACGCTACTAAACAATACTTCACATAGCTTAGTCACAGATAGATCTCTCCTCAAACTGTTTCCCTATTTTAAAAAATATCACTAAGTTTCTGTTATATAATGTCTTGTCCAACGGCTATCGAAAATATAATTTTACCCTTTGACACTTGCATAAATTCTGGAAGATTTAGGAAATTATATTATATATCATATCATATTATATATGTAATATTATATTAAATTAAAATTGAGATTTTAAATTAAATACTTTTAAACAGTTATTTTTTATTTGTTAAGTGATGAGCATAAAAATATGGCGTAAAAAGACGTTAGATAAGAGAATGTGGTCGTTCAGTAAAGGTGCTTTCAGGCTAAAGGATCTCTTCATTGTGTTTACAGATGTGAGCATATCATTACACCTGCTATATATTAGTAACCATATCTATTAACGTTCCATTCAATGATTCCTTCCATACTTTTCTTATCCCTTGAAGGGTTCATAGATATAAATGATCAGATGATTCAAATTCGGTCTAGCTAATTCTCGTGGTAAAGTATAATCTGATCGCAATTGGGAAAATTCTTGGCCATCCAGTGTTCGTTTGCTTAGATCATGTAAATGGCAACATATGAATTCTAAGCAGAAATCAACGGCGAGTTCAAACAGCGGCTGCCTCCAGGTAATTCTAAAAGGGAAACAAAAACAATGCAAATAGAGTCCCGGTTAACCCATCATTCAAAATTCTTATTCTGTATTCGATGAGATTCTACAAAACATATTGTCATTCTGGATATTTTTGGTGTTATACAGGAAAGTTTTTTTTAAATGTGTTCCGTAATCAGAGGAGTAAACATTCAATCTATTCACATCAGATCAACATGCGGGAGGATATAGAGATTAAACACGTCTGTAGACATATTGATTTACACATGTGCCTGTCTCTGTAATTGCTTGTAGTGTTCTCTGCAAGGTTGCTGATTTAGTGTACCTGCGATTTTCTTCGTTTATTATCATTAATGAACAATGAAAATAGCTCGACATCATGACACGATTGTCAGTCTAAACACCCTAATTAGGAAATTATATATTTTGAGGTGTGTAGACTCACCACTTAATTATAGCTTTTCTCGTATCTACTTTGATCTTCAGTAGAAGCACATATTATGGTCAGAGCTATGGTCAAATAATAAACTCCCCCCAAAATACATAACACCACAAAAATATAAACATACATTTTATAGTAAGATTGCCAGCATCATATTTTCATATAAAAAATACCAGCAATAACTATTCATAATAAAATTACTAACAATGCATTTTTAAAACCAAGTGACCAGTAAAACAATTGTATTGTAAAATTACAAATAATACCTTTTAGAAAAAAATGAAAAACAGTATATTTAATTTTTATTTGAATATACAAAATAAGAGTTATAATAATATATTTAGTTGAAGCCATATAATTGTGTTCAAAATATTGATTAATAAATAACCCCTGAGTTTGACATGTGTCTAAAGAATCATAATATCAGTTTCAGTTGTTTTATCTATACTTAAACCCAATTTTGAAATATGAAATCTCTTCTAGAGTTCTCCAGAAAATAAAAAACTCATTCAGTAATTTCAAGGACCTAATTCTGGCACTCTCGTGTTATGTCTGACATTTAATAAGATACAAACTGTTATTATTCCTATTATTTCTGGTGATTAAAAGAGAATTTCTGAGAATAAAGTGACCCTTATTTTTCATAAATTCTTGTTTTTGATGATATTTTCTGAATATTATCCTTAACTATTATTGTTCTTTACACTGCTGGGTCGTCATAAAAATGCGTACTGCTTTAAATAGCATTTAAACAAGCATAAGTGAATGCTATGTATTTAACCTATGATTGTTACATCGTGTATTTCAACTGAATAGAAACTGTGATTCCACACAAAACACCGTCTGGAAACTTCATGTTTAAATATATATATAATATATTTAATGAAGATATGCTGTAAACCGTAAGCCAAATGCATATATATATATATATATATATATATATATATATTGCCATTCGCAGACAATTTCGATGCATCACAACTCATCACTACGGTTAGACATCCAGGATTGAAACCCGACTGAATTGGCGTCAGTTGGCGATTCTACCACTGTGTTATGGTAGACATTTTGCTTATGATGTATCATACGCCAGTAGCCAAAGTTCTCTAATTCATTTCTGAATGAGCGATGCGTGTATATATATATATATATATATATATATATATATATGTATGTGTGTGTGTGTGTGTGTGTGTGTGTGTGTGTGTGTGTGTGTGTGTGTGTGTTTATAAAGATGAAGAGAAAGATCTTGTCCTTTAGAAAATAAATGATTTAATAGCAACATTTTAAGCTTTTTATCTCATGGTTATTGTCATGTAGTGCAGATTATTAATCTTCGTCTGGCGAACAAACGCAGAATCAAGCAATTAAATTCTCGAAGACTACCTATGGTCAAAAGGACATAATAAATTATCAAACGTCACTGGTATAGGAAATGATCTAATATTACCATGAAGTTTTTGAAATGGACATTTGTACTTGGCCATGTATGAATTTGAACCGATAAATATCTGTTTATTTATACTTCTGTTTATTTAATGTATTATTTAAAATGGCAATAAAAAGTTAATTATCATCTTCCTTTTTATCACATCCACACACGAACGCACACATTTACTCGCACTCACACACAAAGACACTCTCACACAAACACAAGCAAACATGGGTTGTGTGTGGCGCATGGTCACAGTGATTATACTTGGGAGTGAATTTCTGATTTGATTGGATATGGAAGGCCAAAAGAGCGCAAAACACCATTGAAAAACGCCTGAAAACAATAACACTTCCTGACCAAAATCCTGTGTTTGAGATTTCGTATCCGTACTTTTTAGAAGCAGCTTGATAGTTAGGCTCGCTCGTATGTTACAGTAGTTTTTGCTTTAGTGAACTTATTAGAAAAAAAGATGATCACGATATCTTATGCGTTTTCTCCGCGAATCTGCACCAAATTAAATATATAAAATGGCGACACTATATCGTCGCACTGTGTGTCTATATATATGCTTTCAGTAACTCATATCTAAACTTTATTTCCCTGATTCTATTACTTTTCACATCGCCTCGTGAAATGACAAAATGTTAATCTGGGGTCACGAGCTGGCGAAGCAGGGTCGTAAATTGGGCGTGTGGTGATTGTTACGAATCTTTTCCTTTTGCTTGATTTTAATGAAACTTGTATAAACGAGAGTATGTAGCAGGAGATGTTCAAGCATTAAAAATTCGCAGATGCAAAGTTCATTGTATTAAAAATCAACTGAATTTATTGACTCATATCAGTTTTAATATATCAGTCAAGTGCCATACGTGATACGCGCTTTGTGCGATCATGTCTCGAAAACGTCATGACTGACTGTGCAGAAGATTATCCTGCAGTAGAATGACATTGCTTTCTGTGGTAGACTGGTGGCCAGCCAAGGCTAGAGAACCCAGTCTGTCCTAATATCTAACCCACAACTGGAGGGTAAAGACTTATTAATACCTTTCACAAGAGTATTTTTCGTAAGTAAATGTCATCGATTCAACTGGATTTCTAACACGACACATATATTTGTTGTTCCAAGTCGATATCCACTGCAACAGAACGGACATCCATTTTAATATATGCTAGCTATTTCCAAAAAAAAAAATCGCTAAAAAACAGCATGAAATAGCATAGTATGAATAAAAAAGTTCAGAAACTTAATAAAAAAAACTTTTTCCATCAAAATATTTATATTTTTATTAAGAGGAAAGATGAAAGCAATTTTTAATTATTTTTACAAAATTTTCAATCCCTGCTAACATTTTCGAAATTTTGATAGAATATGTTGTTTTTATTTTAGTCAGCGGCTAAAAAAAAAATACGCCTTTATTACAATGGGTTACGTAAGGATGACACAACCCACTTTTTTCCGGTAACAAACACATTAATTTGAAAATTGTCGCAAAAATCAAATAATAGTCAGATTGGAATGAAACTTTCAGTACTCATTCACAAATAAATGAAATTATTTTTAAATTATTAGTTTTTAAAATTTCTTGGTGAAAATATTTTTTTAAATCTGTCACCCCCCCTTTACGTAAATCCATGAAATTTTAATAAATTTTAATTAGCTGTTTTTTTTTTATTAGTTAAATGCAGAACTCATTGGGGCATATAAATCATCTATGTTTTCTTTTATTTTAAAGTGGGCAACCTGGCTGAAAATCTGCTCCGATGTGTAAGATAAAAATGCAATAAAACTCGGATTTAATTTAATTTGATAAACTTTTAATTGCTGGAATAAATAATAATTATTAAGGACATTATAGTCTGAAGAAAAATGTTTTTTTCGTTGACTAATAAACTTTTGAAATAATTGTTTATATTTATATTTTTTATTATAATAATTCCTTAAAGTGTTAAAAATATTTTAAAAACCTGTTATAAAAACCTTGTTGAATTTCTTTTTTACTTAAGAAGTGATTATCATATTGCCTACCGAAAATTGAAAAGTTTAATAAAAATCATTCACCATTTTTACTTTTAAAATAATTAAAAATATTAAATTTTGGAAATTTTTATTAAGTACGGTGTTCCATAGGGGTCATAACAAGTTTCCGTAGAGGTCGTATTGTTTTTAGAAGTTAACAAGTGTTTGGATGAATTCCCTTTACATCGAAAACTACACAAACCACACTTTGATTCTAATTTCATTCTTTTTTTATTAAATTAAATTTATTCTAAAAGAAATGTATTTTTTAAAATTTTTCAGAAAGCATATTAATAAATAATTTTAGATAAATATGTAATATCTAAACATAAAAATATTTAATATTTCAGATAAATATTAATAACTAACATAATATAACTTACTTCGGTTATTTTAATTTAATTCTTTCTTTTAAAAGAAATTTAAATTTTTATTTATTCGGAAAGCACATTTTATTTTTATTTATTCAGAAAGCATATTTTATTTTTATTTATTCTGAAAGCATAGTCTGGCTATAAATCTAAACTAAAATTCTATAAAATATTATACTTGCTGAAAATATTGTGTTAAATTTTTAATTTTACTATTTAGTTAAAAAACAACAAAAAAAAAATTTAATTTCCAAATGTTACGTTTTAAGCTACATGAATTTTTTGTCACTTTTGGACGCCATCCAAACGTCATTCACACCTGCTACTTGTCAACATCTAATTTATCGTTTAGATAAGCGCTGACAAGAGGTCTACCGTCAGTAAAGAGTGATTTATTTCGTAAATTTCCCAACAGTAAGCAGTTAATAAATGTTTGAAATCAGATAAAGGTAAGTTTCAATTATAAAAATGAACTTAAATAACGTGTCAAAGAGGTATATTTTTTGTGCAAGATTTTTAAAACAGAAATTTAGCTACTGTTTACATAATGTGTTGATTAGTCAATAATGGCGGTAAATTTTTCAAAAAAATTCAGCATTTAAATTTGTCATTCCGAGCAATATAATTTCGGTTTGAACAAAACCAGGGTATTTTGCTCACTGTAATTAGTAAATTTGATCTCTTAGCTTTTAATTAAAACTAAAATTAAAGATTCAAGAAATCATTTTTATTTTAAAAAATTAAATTTAGATTGAGGTATCGAAAATGAGCAGTGATTTTTTGTAGGTACCTAATACATTGCTATATTTTTATTCATGAAAATAAATAATAAATAAAAGTGAAATCTCTTAATGAAATCAATGGATATGCCTTACACTAATGAACAGAAACTTGTATGTGAGAAATGTCAAGTCGAAAAATGTTTTGCAATGCTATCTATTTGTTAAATATTGTTGTAACATTATTATAATACTAATCAATTTAATTGTAATTAAATTCTCACCTTGAACTAATTCATCATTTGTTCGGCAATTTACATAATAACGTATTATTTTAGGCTTTACATCAGGGTGCATTTCAATATTACTGTCTAAGCGTGGGTATTTTGTTCAGTTCACATTTTTTTTATAATCATATTTTAACAAATGTCATATCATCATTAGATGAGAATTATTTATATTACAATTAATAATATATCCGCGTCTCTGATATTATCTAACAATAGTATATCATCCCTTTTATTTAACTGGTAGCAACGTATCTCCTTAAAACTGTGAAATACTGTCCGCGTGCGTATGAATATGATTATCAGAATATTACTTTTTTCAAACAACGTCACTACTACTACTACTACAACCACTACTACTACTAGTACTACTATCAAGTATGATATTCAACTGAGTATAGTAGATTGAAGTTTTTAGCATTAACATGTTCTTTCATACAGAATTATTATCACCTACCGATAATGCACCTTTCAGTAAAACATGTTAATAATTTATTTCCTGCTGGTTTAAATTTTCATATGTCTTCTTGGATTGAAAAAATGTGAATCGTGGATCATGAACTGGCAAAAAAGCAGAGTAAATTGGCTGTGTGCTTCTTATTTTGTTTTGTTTGTTTTTTGTTTTTGAATTTTACAAAAATGATCAGTGAAATATATCAGCAACCATTTCTGACATTATGTCTCTGGTTGGATGGAATTGTGTATACAGCAAACATCAAAGAAAATAATAATAATAATAATAACAACAACTACTACTATTTCTACTACTAATGCTATTAATACTGACAATAATAATAATAGTAGCTTCAGCAACAAAAGCAACAATAACAGCAATAATAAGAATATATATATATATAATCATTTTCATAATAATAATTTCGGCGCTAAAAACGTGCCTGTTATACTTTTATTAGACTAGGTTTGAGTTATGTGTGACAGTATATCAACCTCTGTGGCTTATTTAATGCCAGAGTGGTGGAAATTTAAGGTATTTGTAAAGATATTAGGTGATAGCAAAAAGGTTTATTTATTCAGATTTTTATTAAATTTTTAATTTTATTCTTTTTTTATTTTAGAAAACTGCAAATGTATTCTAGTTTTATATTAAAAACTGTTTTGCTGAGGATAATATTTTCATTCAAAAACGACTTATTGTAATATTTTTTCTATCAAAAATATTTTGTTGGTATTATCTTTCTAACAGAAATTCATAGTATTGATAAAAAATATTTTAATGTATATATTTCTATAAAAGTATATTTTTATACATTCACCGTGCTTTGACAACAGTTTTGGGTTTATTTATATGCACATATTTGGGATTCTAATAGGTTCTACCACTCCCGGTCATAGTCTCCCTTGGAACAACAGCTATTAAGACGTGGTTCCATGCGTATTATGCAATTTACCGTCATTACCGGGACTTTTATGAGACGGAGTATAATGATGTTTGTATTTAGCTTTGTATATCTGCCCCTTAAATCATTTTCTCGGCATGCTGCACCCTCGAAGAAATAAATGAGAAGACTATGAGAAAATTTCTTGAATCACTACAAAGTTCTATGTATTCTTAAAGGGTAACATATAACTAAACGAGATGAAGCGAAACATAAGTTAATCACATTTTTATTATTGTTGTTCATGTGAAAAATCAAAACCATCCAGACGACAGTATGACTAAATTCAACTGATATAATATTTTTTCATGAAGTATTCTACTAACTTGATATCACTTAACCACCAATGTATGTCAATACTTACTACTAGTGAGAAAGTGTATGATTAATAATATAGATGTCCATTTTATTTTTGAAACATTAGTTGTTTTTTTATTAAAAACAAGTTAAATTGGTTTAACTGGATGAATTTGTAAAATTCTTATCAATGAAAAGAAAACATCTTTATCTAAAACATAACCGAAAACAGAAAAAAAAAATCAGCTAGATTATTTTTAAATCATTTTTCATCTTTTGTTTGGGACATATATCTTGCTTTAATACAAGTTAGTTCAACTGAGAAAAATACGAGAGATAGAGTGGATAAAATCGAATTTATTACGCCCTTTGATCTAATGATTGAATTCAAGAGTAAAAATATCCAGACAACGCATTTAACAGTCGAGTAGAGATAAAATGTTTCCAGCATAAATGCAAGATTTATCCCTTTAGTCTTTAGAATCTCGAAAGAAACGATACGGACGTCGCATGTATGGACCAGCGTTCTTCGCTTTCAATGTAATCAAAAACATTGGCTATTGAACAAAAAATTAAATGGCGTTTCCAGGATCATGTATCTAAAAATGGAAGAAAAAAACGCTAGTAATATGTACAGTTGTTGTTAACTTTCATTCGTTTTATTTGAAATTTTATATTTTAAATAATTAATAAAATATAAACTTGGGTATATATGGAATGAATTGGCCTCGCAGTAATGTGTAATTACTAAAAAGCGTTTTAATTTATTATGTCCAAATATTATATATTTATGGACCAAACACATATATTATTTAGTTAGCTAACTATGGAGAATAGTCTATTTGAAGAGAAAATAGACAAACAAAAAGACGTTCGGGATCAAACTTTTGGTGGCTGTGCATCAATATTCAACATAAACCAAGACTCAAACACCACCCTCAGTAATTTGTAGGAGATAATTAAATATTTCAATATTTGACTAGATTTCGGAAATGAGATAGTATTTGCACTGTTTACATTAATCATTCTATTGTCCTCATTTAGGTTGCTACATGTACGATGTTTATGCCAAAAGATTTGGTTAAAAATTCCTAGGACCTGAAGAAGGTCGTAGCGTACAACGGCCGAAACGACGTACATATAGCAACAAAGACAAGGACAATAATCTGAATGATGTAAATAGTGTAAATATTTCTAGCATTATACAGCACTGTTTTCATGGGGCTCTGGAAAGCGATGGTCACCCATAATCTACGTGGACACGGCAGGATATTTTTCTAAATAAATTTATCCAATATAGTATTTATCTAAATAGTTCGGTATGCTTAAATAAATGAACATAATATTTAATAAATACATCAAACAGAGTATCTCTTCAAATACGCGTATCCATTAAAAATAACAAATAAATAAAAAATATGTCTGTTTTAATGAAATTCCTAATATTATATATATATATATATATATGAGAACGTTATGCTTGAAATCTTTGTAGCAAGTGGTGAACATTTCCTGTGTGCACTGTTCCATTTACACCTGAATAATATTTGTGTATAAATGCATAGATAGATAGATAGATAGATAGATAGATAGATAGATAGAAACAGAAATTATAGAAGGATCTGAAATTATTAAGTAATCCATCAAGTTTTATTAGACCTCAAAAGAATGCAGAAAAAAACTAGACGGCCGTTTCGTCCTCAAGTTTGGACTCATCAAATCCTCCTACAATTTCTGTTTGTATATCGTTAATAGAACCACCTAATACTGCTCTGGTGTGAGCGGCTTGGTGAGAGTAGTCGTGGCTCAGGGATGCACCGTCCTATGAGTAAATGAACTTGTATAATTTCCACCAGAGAATACGTGAAGGAGCGGCGCTTTATCGAATTTAATTCGTTACCTCTTCGTCACCGGGGCCCGTGGTACAGTTGATATGACATTTGCTTAATAACGTAACTCCTTGTTTCGATTCCTGGTAGTGGATGCTCACTCTTGATGATTCTCAAATATAGGACGAAAAAGACGTCCAGTGCTTTCTGCCTTATGTTGAGGTCTATTAAAATTCGATAAATTACTTATATATATATATATATATATATATATATATATATATATATATATATGAATGAGTATGAGGGTGGATTTTATAGCAATGGATAGTGCTGTCTACTACAAAACCCTTAATTCAGAAAACTATATCACTGCTTTCCGTTTAGCAGTTCATATCCAAAGAAAGATTGTGATGAATGTAGGTTTCTGGAATGTAGCTGCAATAGTGCTAAATGAAAACGATCGTTCATACTGGGGAATTATTTCACTGCGTAAGATAGAACCATGGGAATATATAACACTTTGTGTATCTTAATATATGCGCAACTCGGCCTAAAAGAGGCAATAGACGTAACAGGAGTAACCCGAATGAGAATCTGGCGGAAGTTTATAGATACAAAGAGAAATCAAACATATCTACCTTTGATATATTTATCAGAAAAAATGAAGCCCGTTCAAGAGAGAAATATTAAACTTAAGGATTTGGAAATACTCATCTAACATAAAAATAGCTGTGTATATACGAGATGCATATAAGAGATATATTTACATAATTTACATAATAATATACTGAAATACGAAGTACTTTTCAATAAATTCGTTATTGACTTCAACCACGGATTTTAGACGTTATCTTAATCTCCTATATCGCTTTTAGACGGTCTTCGTAGAGTAAATGTTGACATAATATTCGCCTTCAGATCATCTTTGGCGTTACAAGAACATTTCTAAGTCTCTTCCTCAACTGCGCTCAACACATCATAATCAATGGGTGCCGTTTAGGGATTTAGGTGGCCAGTTTTAGGGGTAATGTCAGTGCAGAAATTGTCTGACAGTCACGACTAGGTTCCCCTGCTTGCATATAAATGATTTAATGTTAATATTGACCTAGAGATATTATCTGACCGATAATTGTAAGCAATACAATGCGTTGATCTAACACTTTTGAATTAAATTGGATAATAAAGCTTTAATATTAAAAGTGAGTAGATATATAATGATTAAGAAAGTAAACTATTGTGATATAAGGGGAGAAAAATTGACGACTGATATCCGATCGGTAAATGTTTTATGTATTGGCTGGTTTCCAAAGCTGGTGACGGTGTTTAAATAAAATTAAAATACAAAATACAATTATGTTATTAAATATTTTTCAATTATATATGAACCGTTTTGTTGCACGATAATTCTCCATATTTTTACCAACTTAAATCCGTATTAACAGAATTTTGGTGGTTTGTCGGCAAATAAATCATGCCATCCAAGAATGTGAAGTTTCTTCTTGAATTGCAGCCTTTAACTAGATTTGTTGTTGGCAGTAATGTTTATAATCTGTTAAGTGGTAATGATTAGAAGCTTATAATCTACTATTATTAGCAGAAACAGGGCATAAATTTTGTTGGAAGGAGACATGATTTTGGGGTGGCTATAATTGTCCCACGTCGCTTAACTGAGGATATTTTCGCTGTAAAATTCTTTGAAAGATCCATTTTATATTACATGACAAAAATCTACTTAAAAAAGAGAGCATTTATATTAAGTGCATACAGATACACTGGGATTCAAATTATTCTTTTTAATCAGATTATATGGTAACCAAACATCGTAACCCTTAATCGTCACTAACTGTTCATGAAGTTTTGATTTTGATAAATTTTGTTACTAAGAATTCCCACGTTTTATAATGCAAGTTAGTACCAGTCAGATACTTATCACCTGTAATCGAAGGTCTAACTCTATATTTAGCGACCACATCCGGAATTTTGTTCCAGCTAAAGCATCCTCCTTGTATACGGCACATATGTTTTTTTGTTGCTTGCAAAATATTTTTACCTTTACGGTAATAAAAATATGTAAACTTCACTTCATAATCTTCTGTTTCACAGAGATGCTAATTTGACATGAATTAAATAATTTTAAAACATCCTTCTCAAAGATAGTTGAATGCATTCTCTAATTAGAATTGTCAGTCTATTATAACTGTCTAGATATTTTTCGTGTTCTGACATGTCAGAACCTGAATTGTTAAAAAGTGGCATGGATTTTCTGAATAATCTTGAGAAAAAAAATTAGTTATTGCAACCGAATTCTCATGAACATATTTAGAAACCAGACGGCGGTAAACATGATCAGTTTACAATTTTTATTTTACTCATGTCGAGGATCTGGCTGGAAATTACCCATTACCTAAACCAATGTCATCTTCTTATATATTGTTCAATAGAACGTCTTTCCGTTATGAGAAGCTGGCATAATTTTCCTTCATATATGATGGAAGCTCCTCTCGCAAATTATTTCAGACATGCTGCCTCTAAAAGTGAAGACATGTGAGGTCTGGTTAAAACTTTAATGCGTTGTACACTTCGCACACTGGGAATACTTTTTCAAAAGCGTTTATAAATAAAAATATACTGTATCCAATTTCTACCGTTTCTACATAATCAAACAAATATATAATGACATAAAATTTCTCACGATATCATATTTAACTATCTATCTATCTATAATAATACGAACACACACACACACACACACACACACACACACACACACACACACATATATATATATATATATATATATATATATATATATATATATATGAATGAAATTTCGAATAGTAATGATTGCAAACGGGTTTATGCACACATTTTTCAGTGTATTTACATGCATTGTAGTCTAAAAATATATTATCTTCTTAGTAAAATAGACATCCTGTAATACCAGGATACAGAGGCAGACAAAGCAAAATTATTTGTGAATATTGCGCAAGATAACCGTTATGAGGTTATATCAAAATTAACTGTAGAAACAATACGCTTAGTAGCACTAGAATTAAGCAAGCTTGTAACAGATAGCTATTTATTTTAATTTTTTACATGAGACAAAGCCGACCAGCCGTTGACGTTAGACGTATACTGAGTTAGAAATAGGAACGACCAAATAATCACAGATATCTACCACAAACCTACTGACACTTAACAATACCTTCATTTCAAGAGCCATCATTAAAATGTTGCTTAAAGTCTATCTCCTCTTTCCTAGCAGCTATTGTTTTTTCTATAGTGACCGACAAACAATTTCGAAAGATCAGCTTAGAAGAGCTACATGAAATTGTAAATAAACGAGATTACCCAATAACACTGAAAAACAAAGATTTTGAACTGGCAGAAAAAAATTCCTCTAGTTGAACGACTAAAATGAAAGAAACACACCATCCAAACGACTCTAGCTTATGCTTAAACATACAACAGGAACAACCCAGATTATTTCACAGAATTCCAAAAGAAATAAACCTACTAAAAAGAATTTATAGCATGAAAAACATTAAAAACGACCAAAAGACTAAGAGCAAAGGCCAACCAAAAAACCTGAAACAAAAGTTAACCTCATTGAAATATGAACTTAACACGATAAAAATTATAACAAAAACGATGTGGTGCTTGTGATATCATTATAGAGGGGACATCTACACATCTGAAAATACCACAAAGACATTCACATTAATCGAACATTTGAATTTCAATTCCAAAATTATGATTTGTGCATTGATAGAACGAAATGTAATATATCTTACATTGGAATCAGCCAAATACTAAGCAACATAGTTTGTCTTCACAAAAGCAACATAAAATTATCAGAAAAAGAAATCATTGGTATCACAACACAACTTCCAATGACATCATATCAGACAGACAACAACTCTTATATACAAGGAAAAACAAATTAAAACCCATACTTAATAGATTATAGTCCTCTTAGACACACAGAGACACACAACATATAATGATAAGATACACAGATCAGATATCGCTTGCTTACACATACGCACACGCACACAAGTATTTACATATCCATGCAAAAATGAATGCAGTGACACACACATGAAATCCTACAGGACATATTAAGTATATATATATATATATATATATATATATATATATATATATATATATATATATTGTAACAAAATTGTAGAATTCGTAGGTTTTTTCCTGTTGTTCATGCATTTAATTTTATAAAGAGTGCTCGATACATCGTGCAGCATTATATTGTAATAGTTGTTACAATCGTTTATAAATTCATAGTATCACTACACAAATCATTTCGGGTCTAGAAGCTGCTATGTGCGCTTCTCATCGGGTGATTAGTTTAAATGAAAATTAAATGGTGAAAACGGTTTATTTATGGAGATATGATGTTTAAGAAAATGTGGGGTGGGAGCTTATTCTGATTTGTCGGCCGTATTTTAGCCTTAGAAATATATTTTTGGGTTAGGAGAGGTAGATTAGTTTAAGACAGGTTCCATATTTATTTTATTTGGGTAGTTCTTATATTAGGATTTATGTTTTTTTAAGGAACGGTAGACATTTTTTTGTTTATTTTACTGCCATCTAAGTGTGATGGGAGTCCTGCCGCTGTTAATGAGAACGACGTAAGTAAATGTGGGGTGGAAGTATAGAGAGATCTAGTCGTCCGTTCGTGGTTCTAGATGTGCCGTTTTGGGTTAGGAGAAGGGTGTGGGGCAGCTTAGCTTTGGACAGGTGAATTTTTAGTTTAGTTTAGTTAATTTTATATTGGGAAATATGTTTTTTTTAAAGCAGTGTTGATACTTTTTATTTTACTAGTATTTACAGGTGGATGGAATTGTTGTTAATGTTGTGTTGGATTCATATTTTTTTATATCTACGTTATTTGTTCGTTTTATTTATAGGGTAGAGTATGTGTATTTATTGCATTTTGAGGGGATTGTTTCGTGTGGATGAGCTATTTGTTTGTTATTTAAATGTTAACAAGAAATATTTGTGATGTTTACATAATACTGCTAATTCATTTCTACGGTTTAATTGATCACTACTGTTGGGGTATTTTAGAATGTGTAGCTTTTCACTTAAACATTAAGGGCAGATGTAGTTAAGCGAGTTGCAAGTTCTAGTTTTTTGTAGGATTTTTTATTTTTAATTGGGTTTCTGTTTTGTGTTCTTTAATTTACAAATATATGTAGAAAGGAATGTTTGGTTTCGGTATAAGTTGATATTGAATAAAGTTAAGTGCATGTTCCAGCGCAGCTTAAAAGTGATCTTAGTAGATTGGATATACATTTTATTTATAGTGGTATTTTCAGTCGATTATTGAGTTTATTTTATATTTATTCTATAGAGAGCAATTGTTGGGGTTTCTACAATTACATAGGTTTTTAATATTGTCATTTTTATTATTTTGGTAGTTATTTTTATTTTGATCTACGTGTTGATTTAGGATATATTTGATATGGTTTGTTATGATTTTGTCTAGGTTGTTTGTGAAACTATAACATAGTTTAAGTATATTTTTGCTAAAAATATTACTAAAAGGAATTTTGGTGGGGAAGCGCTTTTTAATTAAATTGAGGATATTCTGTCCTAACTTGGTGTTTACCATTTGGTTGAAAGGAGGTGTATAGTAGATGATTTTTCTATTTCTATTTTTCCTTTTATGGTCATAGTTTGTTACATACTTGATGTTTAGTTTTTTGTAGCCACTTCTCTTTAGGGACTTATGGTAAAGGCTTTTGTGCTTGTTAAATATTTCTTCACTGGTAGAGTTTTTACTACTTCTATATTCTATTGAGGAGCGTATCTGTTTGATTATACTTGGGAGTTATTCGACGTTGGTTGGATGTATAATGGGTGTACATTGGGTTTTATGTATGTTTGATAATTATTATTAATTAATAGAATGTTACATCGAGGAAGTTTACAACATTTCATATTGTGTTGACTATTATATTTAGTTTTTAAACATTTAAATTCTCTGTGGATAAGTTTTCTTATTTTGTCTGTGTTAAAATATATGGGATTTGGTACTAGCATGAGACCGTCGTCTCTGTATAATCATAGGTCTTGTGTTTTTATGTCTTAGTGCGCAGTAAGATTATACAGTGCAAATATGCCGATGAGATCGGAAGTTCTGAAGAGTCTAGCGCACTCATTGTAACATCAAATTGGTTAACATAGTTGTTTCTATCCATTGTTCTTGGTTATGGATAAGAACAGATGCCTTGGCGGCCATTATTATATTATATTCGTCCTTGATTAAGTCCGAGTAATATGTGGCAAATTACAGTGCAAAAGTGAAGAGGTCTTTGGATTATGATGGTAAAATATACAGTTGTTTTTTTCTTTAATATTGTTAAACCAATGCATGACATCAGTTGTGTTTGTCCAGTGGAGTATTTCAAGTTTCTGTTTCATTTGTTTATTGATCCGTTCTACGATCGTTTTGCTGATTTTACCAATCAGGTCTCGTTATAACCAAAAAGAAAATACCCCCCAAAAAGCAATAAATACACATAATCAATCTTATAAATTAAAAATAGCGTAGAAATAAAAGAAAAAAAATCCTACACAACATTAACAACAATTCCATCCACCTATAAATAGTAGTAAAATAAAAAGTATCGACACTGCTTTAAAAAACCATATATCCCAATATAAAATTACCTAAACTAAAAGAAAAAGTGACCTGTCCAAAATGAAGCTACTCTAAACCATTCTCTAACAGAAAACGGCACCTCTAGAAGGACAAACGGATGACTAGATCTCTCTAAACTTCCACGCAACATCTACTTACATCGTTCTCATTAACAGCCGCAGCACTCCCATCACACTTAGATAGCAGTAAAATAAATATTTCTTGTTAAAATTTAAACAAATAGCTCATCCACACAAAACAATCCCCTCAAAATGCAATAAATACACATACTCTACCCTATAAATAAAACGAACAAATAACGTAGAAATAAAAAATATGAATCCAACACAACATTAACAACAATTCCTTCCACCTGTAAATACTAGTAAAATAAAAAGTATCAACACTGCTTTAAAAAAAACATATTTCCCAATATAAAATTAACTAAACTAAACTAAAAATTGACCTGTCCAAAGCTAAGCTGCCCCACACCCTTCTCCTAACCCAAAACGGCACCTCTAGAACCACGAAAGGACGACTAGATCTCTCTATACTTCCACCCCACATTTACTTACGTCGTTCTCATTAACAGCGGCAGGACTCCCATCACACTTAGATGGCAGTAAAATAAACAAAAAATATCTACCGTTCCTTAAAAAAACATAAATCCTAATATAAGAACTACCCAAATAAAATAAATATGGAACCTGTCTTAAACTAAGCTACGTCTCCTAACCCGAAAATATATTTCTAAGGATAAATTACGGCCGACTAAATCAGAATAAGCTCCCACACTACATTTACTTAAACATTATATCATCATAAATAAACCGTTTTCACCATTTAATTTTCATTTAAACTAATCACACGATGAGAAGCGCAAATAACAGCGTCCAAACGCGATACTACGAATTTTTTAACAATTGTAACAACTATTACAATACATTTATATATATATATATATATATATATATATATATATATATATATATATATGGGGGTGTCTAGTATATACAGTATATACAAAGAAAAAAATAAATAAATAAAATCAAAGTCTGCCTCCACCCGTTATTTGACCAATCCTAAATTGTATTATTACCCTTAAATTTGAAAGAGAATCCCTCAGGTGCTTAAGATGTGATCTACTACCACATACAAACAACCACTGCCTGAAGATTCGCGCTATACGAAAAAGACGTCTAACGAAAGAATCAAACAATAAAATACAATATATTTTATAAAAGAACACTTGCGCAGTAAAATCCCCAATATATATATATATATATATATATATATATATATATATATAATGAATATTTTTCATTTGCAAACGAGTTTATACGCGAACAAGGTTCGTACCATGTGGTGTGCTTAGGCGATTTGCAAGGTGCGAGGAAATAAGCTGTTGGAGTAGAAGTTGCGGTTACATTTCATCCGTTTTACTGTAAAAGGCCGGGACCTAGTTGCCAATCTAGTATCTCGTGCAAATTCACATCTAGGGGGCACCAGTGATTTAAGTTCGTCAGAGCAGTAGCCATGAAAATATTTATAGACGAGGCACAGGGATGCCACGTAACGACGGTGAGAAGGTACTGCAGGCGGCCAGACAAGTTGGTATCAATCACATTACAGATTCTTCGCTGTATTTTGTCAATAATTTGGAGAATAGAAGCGGCACCCGAAAACACTGAATATGCACACACTTCAATTGACAATGGGTTTACATTTTTTGAGTTTCCAATCTGAAAAAGAAAAACCTGTTATGAAATGATCGTAAATACGGTTCCTCTTTGTGCATTTTACTATCTTTTCTTACAGCTATATAATAAGTACCTTTGCGCCCTTAATTTCTCAAGCTTTTTTGTTTGTGAGAATTATCAAATTGTGGAATTCATATTTGATATTGCAAAAGATTTAGTGCAGAAAATATTTTTATTTAGAAGTCGTAAATAAGTTTATACATGACCATAAAATCGAGTTATCTCCAAGAGCAAATGCTTATTGCAGTATAAAAGGAACACGTGAGAATGTAACTGGGGACATTACAACGACGTTTCCATACGTTTGTTAAATTGTGTTTCTGCATTGAGAAACACCGCTGGTTATAATCGAGAAGTGCTTATTCAGTTAGATTGTTTGGAGAATGGATGTTCTTCGTGAACACCTGTATTTTAGAACATTAGAATTACGTGTAAAAGTTCATCCGACATTCTATACAGACGCTCTCTTGTACATTGAGATGAGTTTACCGGATGTATTTAGTTTAGACAAAGATAAGTTTTAAATGTTCATATCCTGATATAACACATGGTAAAAAGAAATTACATGAAATCCGTATTTGAATATATGATTTTACAGTTAAATTTCTCTCGAAAATACCAGCATAATGTTGGTAGTTTTATAACATGTTAAGCTTTAATTCAGATCAATATTAATAGCTTTGTGAGATTCTCTTACTGACAAAATATAAAATCAAAAACGGTGGCATATCTTCTAATATATATATATATATATATATATATATATATATATATATATATATATATATATATATTTGTGCGTGTGTGTGTGACTTTTTCTTGATGATTGGAAATATAACAAATCTATCGGTCTTGCTAACCTTTACTGCATACTCATGTATGCCCTTAATATTTATCGATTATGTCTTACATTATGAATTTTATTATATGTAAAACCATGCTTTCACAGCAAATATATTTATAAGTCTGTTAATTATATCTCATATATCACGTAGTTCAAATAAATCTAAGCCCGTAATGAGGTCAATTTTAAATGAAAACGAAAACAAAGCGGGTAATCTGGTCTAGTGAATTTAGCATGTAATATGGTTGCATGATTTTTAATAAAAAGTGTAAAATCTAAATGAAAGAAACGACCAAAACATACTCAACCCTGATTGCAAGGGCCGGCTTCTTATAGGGATGGACGCAGGTTGATTGAAGTGAAAGCATCTATTAAATAAGAACGTGACAAGGAAGGCCAACATTTCCACCAGGTCAAAATCAATGACAAATATTTTGTGCTTAAAACTCTCGTATTTTTGGCGTCGTATAAGGATTTTTAAGGAGAGAGTTTCTGATCAATTTGTTTAATAAATTATGTCTTTAGTATGTTCCATTAAGATTTACTACATTCTTTTTTTTTCAAATAAACTCCATTCTGCTTCTTTTTGAGAGTAGAAACGGATGTTTCATTCAGACAACTTATACACTAGAAAAAACAACAAATCATATATTTAATGAAAAATCGTTATATCAAGACAGCTATGTATATCTTTATAAAATAATAATGCAGAAGTTCAAATTACTTTCATCTCTTACTTATTATTATATAGCACAGCGACACGGTAGCCTAAAAACGAGTGAAGGCCAGAGGTGTATGAATGATCTATGACAGTAGCTTGGTGTTTTTAATATATAGTTTCTTTGATGTTGGTAATTTTTTTCCTTGTTCCAATCAAAAAAATAAAAAAATAAATACAAACTTGGAGTGATGATCAATAATACATTATAATTTATAACAAACAGTATAGCCCGGCGTTGCTCGCGTGTAATGAAAGCTTTAAAACTTAATCCATGGTCCTAGAGCTCAGACTCTTTGGACATTTGCACGAAAGACTAAAAAGCAATAGTTGTTTCCAGTTAAAGCGAAACCTAGACTGAAAGAAAAATGAATGGTTGTAAGTCAAATTTTGATTTCCTTGTATCGATATCAAATAACCTTTTTTCGTCGTAAACTGAATTTTGAAGGCTAAATAAGTCCTCTGAGTAAATGGTATCATGGCTGAGACTAAGAACTACAATTATACCTATTAGAGCCAAATCCGGAGCAAAAACTTTAATATAAGGGCTGAGAAAATACAGACATACAGACAGATAAACAGACACACACACAAACATCTTGCCTTTTATATATATATATTATCAATTTTCTGTAGTATTGTAAGAACTGCAACCTTGAAACTTCTGAATATCGTTTCTTATGTCTTTTTCTATGAGTGCATCAAATTTGATTAAAATCGGACCACTCCTTCTATAACCCGATTTTTTCGATTATTGATTTTCGATATTTATCGGGAGTACCTCGACACAAAACCAAGCTAAGAACACTCGCAGACGCTTATAGTACAACTGTGTAAATTTTTAAGAAAATCGGAGTCAATAGGTAACGGATGCACACACACACACACACACACACAGACAAAGTTCCATTTATAAATAACTTTAGATTAGATAGTTAAAATTTGATTAGATTAAGGCAAGCTTCTTCATATGTTCTGGATGTTTTTTATATATATATTAGTCAGTATTAATTCATAACATAATATATTGTGAGTGACACAATGTTATGGAATGTTGTATCCATCCGTATTTGAAAAAGAGGAAATCAGATATTATTCTATGTAAAGTAGTTTTGTAATTAGTTAGAAGACCATAAGTAGGATAAGATAACGGGAGAATATATAACAAAAGACAAAATGATGTTGTGGAGTGTCATGTCCATTGATCTTTTGAAGCAATATGATATATAGTAGAAGAATACTAAGAATATTCTGTAGAAAACAATGAAAAATAATTGTCATCTCATTACAGTCAACAAAAGAAAATTAATATCTTCATATTGCTCTAAAGCTCACGCAAGCACATACATATACACACACGCATATATATATATATATATATATATATATATATATATATATATATATATATATTAATAGTAACAGAAATAATTCTGCTAATACTATTAATAGTTATACTTTATTTAACATCGTCTTGAATAACACACCGAGGAGGAACTCGGAGGTGAAGTAAAAAAAACCAAACGAAGTACATAAAAAAAAATCAAATAATCGTAGGAAAAAAAAAACAAGACGTGGAGTCTAACCATACTGATGAGCTGTGATAGAGAGAAACAGATCTGTCTGCGGATGACAATATTTACGCTCTCACACCCTGATGGAGCAGTCTGAAAAAATAGTAGATTAGATAAACAGTAGCTACTTTGGTGTGTACGCATCGCTCATTCAGTGAAATGAATTAGAGCACTCAAGCTATTGGACACGTATAAATGATATGCGCTAAAAAGTCTTCCTATTTCCACCGAACGCCCATAGCCCAGAGGTAGAGTCGCCGACTGACGCCATTTCGGTCGGGTTTCAATCCTGGGTTAAAAAAGCATGGGAGTCTCACCGTACTGATGAGCTGTGACACAGCGAAACAGATCTGTCTGCCGATGACAATATATATATATATATATATATATGTGGTACGTAAGGATAGAATAATATTCCATATCCAAAGAAACACTAATCCAAAAAAAGTGCTCAATACAAAGTAGAGCTTATAATATTTATTCAGAAATTTTAAGATTAATATGTTTTAATATCACGAAAAATGTAGTTATTTTGTTTTGACACATCTTGTGTCTTATCACTTGATAAGACACCAAATGTGTCGAGACAAAATAGCTACTTTTGAAATAAATATATATATGATGAGATATGATCTCTCACACATTCAAAGCACTGGAAAGCCACTTGGCACAATTGTTTACTGGGTATGAAAAAATCAGAAAAAGGAAGCATGATTAAATGGCAATAATAAATAATAGTAGTTAGGGGTAGACATTCAATTTTAACATTAAACATCAAATTTAAATGAAAATCATGGAGCTGGAAGAGAAATGCGGGAAAGTAAATTGTTAGCAGATAAATTACAGTTATATTATTCATCTTTAAAGAGAAGTTTTCACAAATGTACCATGACTTTAATTATAGAAAAGGCACAGGGAAGCTATATTTCGGCGGTGGGAAAATGCGGGAAGTCAAAGCACCTGTTCTATAGCAAAAATAGATCATTCCTCGTTGGCTTTCTGTAAAAATTTCTACATACGCAACAGCAATAGTTCCGGGGATTCTTCTTCTTCTTCTTCTTCTTCTTCTTCTATGTGCCCTGTCCCTTCAGGACGTGGGCGATCATGGATCTCCACGTCTCCCTATCCCTTGTGGCTCTTAGTATGTTTGTTCCTGTTGCTCCTGGCAAACCCCGTTCCGTCATCCACCTGATCAGACCCTGCAAATATGTTATCCGCTGCTTTCCTCTGTCTCTCCTTCCTTCTATCTGTCCAGTCAGTATCAGGTTCTCCAGGCTCTCCTTCCTCATTGCATGTCCCAGGAACTTCAGTTGTCTTTTCCTGATGCTCAGCATCAATTTCCTTTTTGTTGCCATTCTTTCTCACACTTCGTCGTTGCTTGTATGCTCAGTCCACGATATCCGTAGCATCCTTCTGTAGAACCACATTTCAGCCGCTTCCAGTTTTGTCCTCATTTTCGATGATATTGTCCAGCATTCACAGCCGTATTGAAGAACTGACATCATGTAGCAGTCTAGCACCCTTTTCTTCGTTTCTATTGAGATTTTCCTGTGTGTTAGTATTTTGCTCATCTCCTGGAACGCGTCCTTTGCCATGCCAATTCGCCTTCGGATCTCCGTGTCGCACTTTCCATCTCCTGTTAGAACACTTCCTAGGTACTTAAATTCTTGGACTTGTTTGATTCTGTTATCCCCTACCAGTATTTGGCATTTTGGGTTGTATCTTTTGCTGATGACCATGCACTCAGTTTTCTTAAAGTTTATTTGTAGTCCTTTCTTGTCACTCTCCACTGCTACTTTCTGTATGAGATCTTGCAGTTTCCTTTCCGTGTCCGCAATCAGTACTGTATCGTCCGCATATCTTATGTTTTTCAGGTTGTGGCCTCCAATAACAAATCCTGGTGTGTCATCTAGGGTCCTCAAAGTATTCTCGCTGTATAGGTTGAACAAATCCGGTGAAAAAACACATCCTTGTCTTACGCCTTTTTCTATCTTTGTGTATCTACTGAGGTCGTTACCTGTCCGTATGCAGACCGTTTGCTGCCAGTAGATATTCTTGATTATTCTTATGTCTTTGCCGAAAATGTCGAGGATGCCTAGCATTTCCATAAATTCTAGTGTTGTATTTTGTCGAATGCTTTCACGTAATCAATGAAGCATAGGTACAAGTCTTTCTTCATTTGTAATGCCCTTTCAGAGAGCATCCTAATCATGAATATGGCGTTCCTTGTTCCAGTGTCCTTGACGAACCCACACTGTTCTGGCCTGATTCTGCTTCTCGCTCTATTCATCAGGATTCTGACAATCAGTTTTGTAATGTGGCTCATTAAGCAGATAGTTCTGTGTAGTTCGGACTCGTTTGCACCAGGTTTCTTCGGCAGCGCTATAAATATCGATTTGCATAGGTCTTCTGGTATTATTCCGCTGCTATAAATTTCGTTTATTATGTCGGTAATCTTTTATATGCCATATTCTTCTAAGGCTGTCAGCAGCTCTATTACTATGCCATCTGGACCAGGTGCTTTGTTTCTGTTCATTTTGGCCATTGCAGCTTCCATTTCGGATTTTAGTATTTCCGGTCCATCCATCTCCTTGTGTATTCTCGGTTGTTCTCTCTTGTCGCAAAAGAGATCCTTTATGTATTCTTCCCATCGCTGGAGTATTTCCTCTTTCTCTAATATGATTGTCCCTTCCTTGGATTTTATGCATCCTGTTGAGGAGCAGGTTTTTTGTCCTGTCAGTTCTCTTATCTCTTTATGCATCTCTGCTTTGTTGTTCCTGCTCAGTCTTTCTACTTCTTCACATTTGTTGTTGAGCCATTCCTCTTTGGCTTGTCTGCATTTGTTCTTTATCTCCCTGTGAAGTTTTTTGTACTCTGCTTCGTGTCTTGGCGTTATTTCTTGTCTCCTTTGCGTCATGTGGAGGATCTCTTCGGTCATCCACTCGTTTTTTCTTCTGCGTCTGATTTCCTTTGGGGCTATATTGTTCGCTGAGGTCACCATAGCTTCTTTTAGTGAATCCCATTTTGAGTATCCTTTTCCAATTTGTTCTTCATATTTCTTTCTCACGCTGTTATTATATTCTTTCTGCAGGGTGAGACCGTCCTCTAGTGTGTCGTATTGAAGTCTTGGTGATATGCTGGGCTTCTTCAGTCTTCGGAGTTTCAGTTTTACTTTGCAGATGACTGGGACGTGGTCACTTCCGCAGTCAGCATCTGGGTATGTTTTGCATTGGACTACTGCGTTCCTGAATCTCTTGTTTATCGTTATATAATCTATTTGGTTCTTTGTGTCACCTCCTGGGCTTCTCCATGTCCATAAACGTCGTGGGTGTTCTTGGAACCAGGTGTTAGTAATGACCTGGTCATTGGCTGAGCACCATTGGATCCATCTTTCTCCTCTTTCGTTGCGCTCTCCTAGTCCGAAATTGCCGTTCGTGTCTCCTTCTCTATCTTTACCTACCTTTGCATTTAAGTCCCCCATTATTATCCTAACTTCTTGGCTTTTGCACTGAGCCTTAGCACTGTCCAGTATTGAATAGAAGGATTCTATTTCGTCCTCCGAGCTTTGAGTTGTTGGCGCATAGACTACTATAATAGCTATATTGAGGGTTCTTCCCCGCAGTTTAACCAAGAGGACCCTCTCTGATAGTTGCCAGTATCCAAGTACACATCTCTTCACTTGTTTGTTTAGTATTAAAGCGACCCCTTTTTCGTGTTTTTTACTTCCTGCATATATTATCCTGTGGGTGTCGCTACTGAAATCTCCGTTATTAGGCCATCTTGTTTCACATATTCCTAGGATGCTGATATTCAGTCTGTTCATCTCCTGTTTGACATTCTCTTGTTGTCCACAGTTCAGTGTCCTGACGTTCCATGTTCCTATAATGAGTTTGTCTTTGATTCGCACAGTCGCAGGATAACGGTCCAGAGATACCTGTTGCTCATGTCGTTCTTTCCCGGGCGAGGGACAAATTTTGGAGCAAAATACCCCCTTTACGTCGTTGGTGCTAACAGTCGCCGGATGACGGTCAGGTGGCACCTGTTGCCCATGCCGGTCCTTACCGAGCGAGGAGTTGCTTCCTTGGGAAGTAACCCCCTTCACGCTGTTGGCTTTCATATATTTATTGTGACTATCCATGATTGAGCGTGGGTAGATAGTGGAGTGGTATCCCGTTGCCTTCTCCACGATGGTTTATTGAGACATCACCTCTAGTTAGCTGGCCGTTGACTCTTTGAGAGTTCTTCCGCCCTTTGTAGGTTTATATTTTTTGACCTACAGGGATGCTAACGTCCCAATTAAATATACATAAAAATTCTAAGTTTTAACTTAGTTAAAGTCGAAATGGCGTTCAGACAACCGAAAAATTTAGTATATTTTATGAAACAAATTAAATGTTTAAAAGAAAACAGATACAAACTAGTCTAAATTATAAGAACCTCGCAGCAGTAATTAGGATCAGCATACTTTACCAGTAGTCGCAAGAAATATTATGCATATTCGACATTTTTTCAGACATCTTCTGACTTTCTTTGGTTCTATCATATTCATACTGATACGGTGCTGGTAGGAACACGTGGGTTTTTTTGGGGGGGAGGGGGAGGTCGGAAAATGATTGCTAGGAGAGAAAGGACGCTAACTTTTTTTTCTTAGACTGAAGACGGAGAGAGAAAAAAAAGTTCATTTTAAATTCTATAGTATCCTATTTTTTTTATGGTAGCTACAGACAAAAACAGAAAAAATTCAAAATATAGTCACTCTGAAAGAAAATATATGTAATAAAATATATATAGCATGAATTAAACGAACCTTTTCTTTAGCTAGTATAAATTATAAGAACCTCGCAGCAGTAAATAGGATCAGCATACTTTACCAGTAGTCACAAGAAATATTATGCATATTCGACATTTTTGCAGACATCTTCTGACTTTCTTTGGTACTATCATATTCATACTGATACGGTGCTGGTAGGAACACGTGGGGTTTGTTTATTTTGGACGGTGAGGTCGGAAAAGGCTTGCTAGGAGAGAAAGGACGCTAACTTTTTTTTTCTTAGACTGAAGACGGAGAGCGAAAAAAAAGTTCATTTTAAATTCTATAGAATCCTATTTTTTTTTTTTTTTGGTAGCTACAGACAAAAACAAAAAATTCAAAATATAGTCACTCTGAAAGAAAATATGGCCACAACATCCAAAGAATGAATGGCATCGAGGGTAGAGGGTGGGTCAGACGAGAAAGAGCAAGTGATAAAGAAAAAAGAAGAAAGGAAAGAAAGGAGGGAGAGAGATAGAGTTTTACATCCTTAATTTAAAGGAACCTCATTATTCTATTTAAATTTATTCGTATGAAGTTGTATTTTTCCCTTTTTAAAAACTTATTATTATTACAATTTCCTCGTTAAAATTATAGTGCTCGTAATATTTTTTTCTAAATATGTATTATCGGTAATATTTAACAGTGGTGTATGGCTGCAATTATTTATCATCAAAAATGTATTGCTGGTAATAGTTTTCCTTCAAAAATGTATTGTTTGTAATATTTTTCAACAAAACTTTTTTCCCCAGCCACCCTCTACCCTCGAACTTTCTTCGACACTGACCGCTGTGCGGCATCAACATTGTTTCAGGGGTGACGAATTAGCGTCTTGGTGTGTTATCTGTTGTTGGTTGTATGCGACCTTTAATGTGTGTGTTTTCCACAAACTGATGGAGTGTTCTTATTTTTTCTTTTAAGGGAGCGACATGTATATTTTTGTCTTCTTATATGTTTTTATTTTTTATTTTTATTTTCTAGGTTTTTGTGAATCCCATTCATGTACAATCCTTCGTTGAATAAAGACGGAAGCTGAAGATGGCTCACCTGAAATAGGCCCATACTTCCGAATAACCATGAAATAACGCGTGTCTTAATTGTTCTTATATATATATATATATATATATATATATATATATATATATATAATTAGATATATATCAACGTATAGATTCATTTACGCAAAATTAATATATATTTATCAACAAAATAAAGAAAATATACATTTATATATATAGTTTATATATATTTTTGCATATATACAAACTTTGTATACCTATCTAAACATGCATACACATATATGCATATATGTGTGTGTGTGTGTGTGTGTGTGTGTGTGTGTGTGTGTGTGTGTGTGTGTGTGTGTGTGTGTGTGTTAAAATGTAATGTGCATCTACATTGATAAAAACATATCCTACAATTATCTATTAAACAGCTCAAATAATCCTTGGACTAACACCGTGTTTTGCACCTTTGTACTCTTGGTGACGTCTTAGAGTACGTAAATATTTATTTCATTTCGACTTATTAAGATACATTCCCTTATTAACAGGATATCTGTTTAGCTAACCGCTGACTGGGTAACATTTCGTGATTTTCATTGCGACGCCTATGGAAAGATATTTTTAATGTTCCCGTTATGATTTGTGTCGTTTCTGTTTCCGCATCAAAGATTTCGTGCCAGCGAGGAAATATCAAGCCAAATCAAAACCTTTTTCTTCGCCCCTGACTGTTCTCACCTTATAACCTTCAGGTATTCATTCTTTCGGCTAAACCAACTTGATATTTTCTATCATAAATGACGCCTAGATATATCCGCTTCTAATGACTTCTGGCGTGTCCCCATTGGGCAAAACTATTATTCGACAATAGAAAGAAATACCGTTATTTTCTCAGATGTGTGGTTTTAGATATTATTGGCGGTTATATGTTCGGCAAACGGGCATATATTCAATCCTTTCTATCTTGAATAAGTGTGACATCCTGTGAGTTACTGCAGATATAGTAGAATGCTTTACTCGGAAATCAACTACAAACTCTACCCTCGATACTTCAGGAGTGTCTTTCCCTGATGCTATATTTAGAATGAATTATCTACTAAGTGATATGCATATTACTTATTCCATGGTTTCCGTTATTTCTAAACTCGATGTCCACAGGGAGTGAGGATTTGAAAAAATCTCTGCTATCGTCATAAGTATTGGTGACACTGAACTGGTTCCCATTCTCTCTAAACTCTAAAATATATGACCCACTGCTTCTTGTGTGCCAGAAAATTCTCTTCTGTGGTTACTCTACTGTAGAACACGTTTTCCACTGGAGGGAAGTTGTGTGATTATACTAAATTAATTGCAAAGTCTATTCCCAGGTAAGTTGGCAATTGTTCAGATGTGTTTTTATTTGTTAGTGCCTCGCTTGCATAAATTTAAGCAGTGCACTAAACTGACATAGAGAACTCTCAGTTTTACTGTTATAAAAGCTTGATTTAACCTTTAGTTCTTTTGCAACTGTAACTTTAATCTCATTTTTCGATTTTCAAACTCTCTTCTGAATTTTAGTTTCTCTGCCATCTAATATATTCGAAAATTTAAATACGACACAAATCGTTATCTGTCTTCACAAAACCTTTGACTATTATCATTTCTTCTCATTAAATATTCTCTTAACTCACAGTAAACCTCCGTGTTCTAGGTCTATTATCTTCTTTGAAAGAGTAAAATATCACAAACATAAAAAATATACCTCCCCCCACCCAAAAAAGAAAATGCCCAAAAGATATAGACAATAACAATGATTAAAAGAGAATGAGAACATTTTAGGGAGAAACGGTGAGAGACAATAAACTAACAGAAGAACAGAAAATACGAATTAATATTTTGAAGATTGCAGGTGTGAATTAATTAGAAACATGGTCAACAAGTAAGAGATGTGAGAAGAGTAAAAAAAAAATAATATGAAAATATTTGTAGAATATATTTTCTACAAATATTTTCACAGTAATTTTTTTTTACTTTTCAGTATTCGATGCACAGACGAATAGTGGTTATTTCAATGTCAGTGAAAACGTGATTGTATGAAGGCTCCAATCTTGCTCACCTCATGTTCAACGATAACCCTGACAATGGCAAATAGAAAAAAAATTCTTTGTTTTGGATGTGTTGAGAGTTACAATTTATTCCTTGTCTCATTTAACAAATAATTGGAGTTTCTTATTTTAGCAACTTTAATATTTTACTTTGTCGTGATTGCTACGAAGACAGTAGTAAGTAATTGTGCTATTCGCATAAATAACGTATTTGGAACTAATGACACTGGGTATTAATGAAGGTCGGGATTAATGTAAATCGGTGGGGGGAATCCTGAGAAACTTATACATTAATAGAAGCGTACTCGTTCGACTAGACTTCATTAAACGATTTTTTGGAACGACTAACTGAACCATAATAATCGTTCATATCATTGCCCTATTGCATGTAGTGAATGACTTCATGCTAACCAATAAACGTCTTTATGACTAAGATCCGAGCATTTTCATTACTTTACGCCAAGCAAGACGATCAAAGCACCAGAGGATACAAAAAAACAAACTTAAAAGAAAACAGGACACCAAAAGAAAATATTTAAGAATAGAGAAGATATCGATTGACTTTTTATTTAGATCATTCATAATGAATGTTGATATGAAATTAAGGAAACCAGTAGACGTTTCTACATTCCGATAAGTGCGACAGACGGAACTCGTAACAGAGAATTTACGATTATATCTATCCATTTCATGTGTACTTCTATGACATTTTGCTGGTAGTATATTACGGCGCTAAAATTTATAAAGACTGGGGACTAGAGATAATGGATAATCAGAAACATTGCCATGAGAGAATAGGTAGAAATAAAACAGAAAAGCTATGGTATGGCAGTGGAAAAGAGACTGTGACCGAAATGTCAGGTCAAGACCAAGAACAGTGCAGATTATTATTTGGATGTCATAAAGCATCTCTAAATGTATAGCAAATTCACCAAAAAAGGATATGACAGCAATATTCAAAACAAGATCGAATGATAAGCTTATGAATAAGTAAGATAATATCTAGTGAGAAAAATTGTGTAGCACACATAGTGAAATTCACTAGCTGTGGACTTAGCAATTCATTCAATGTATTTTCCTAGTATGTCAGCTGAAACGTTTAGTTAGAGAAAAAGCAATGAGGCACTTTCCTCGAATTTGGAAGTGAGTTTCCCGTCGAAAACACTCTGCTTTATCCGCAATTGTTGTAAAAAAATTCATCTAGATTTCTAGGCTATTGGATAGCCGCCAATATTCTATAGAACCACTCATGTGAAAGTCTATGCGGTGTTACATTTTATAAGCGAAAAGTGATTTTGGTTCTTCGAGCGCACGCTTACATTCGTTACGAGCGGTGACAAAGAAACGACCATTACAGTTAAAGCTTGCGCTCTGGTATAGCCGGAAGATTGATTCAATGATATATAGCGGCTGGGCAGGCAGTAAAAAACGAAAGAAATTCTGCTTTTCATAGGTACTTCCTCGTTAGTACGCAATTTTCGATACCGACGTTAGCATTACCCAAAAGAATGATTGGCATTATTCCCTACTCAAGATATCCGAGAGAGAAAATGAAAACCGAATTTCGTTTTTTTTTTCAATTTCTTTCTTTTCTGTTAATATAAAATATTTGCTCTGTTCTATCCCATTTTCTAATATGTCAGATTTTCTTGAAGTTATATGCATTATGCATGGAAATAAGGCTATTATAAGTCGCCCAACTAAATGCATATGTCAGATGACAGGTGAAACAAAATTACATTCACATTTCAGTATATTTTTCTTTTGTTTTTTTATCTCTTTCTTTTTATTTTCATTCAGAAATTACATTGAGTTTGAACCTAGATCTCGGGATTTAACAATGAAAAGTTCTAATCACTCTAGGTGTTATTATCTTCTTTGAAATTAAGATTTAATTATCGTCCATAATATACTGCCCGTTGATGAATTACGATCTCTAAGACTTACGCCTGTTTGGCATACCGACAACGCCTGTTAATTGGTATAGCGGAAACCGTGGTATTTCCACGGAAAGATCATTATGATTTTCTGGAAAAAATTTATTTGTCATACTACAAAAGATAGTAACGTCGTCAACGAGTCTCTGGCCATTGACAAGAGGGTCGTTGATGCTTCTGCAACTTGTTTTTTTTTTACAGGTAGGGGTGGTGCGCTTACACAAACTAATCATCATCTTATAATAAATCTGCTTGTTCCTTCCTTAGATACCCAAATTTAAAAATAAAGAGATTTTGAAATAGAAAATGATTTTTTATTTATGAAAAATCATGGATTCTGTGTCCATTGTAAAATGAAAAGACCAGCTGAGTTATGACCAAAGGTGTAGATGCCAGATACGGGATACGACAACAAACCTACCTATTTTACTATATTTTACAGTACAAACACATAAACACACACAAATAATTATTGCTACAATTACTGCTATAGCAATACAGTATAGCATTACCGTAGCAGTAGAAGCTTAAGCTGCTACCGCTATGGTAATGTTGTAGGATTTCTCCTCCTATTCTTACACTATTTACTACCCTTCCGTTTGGCAAAGGTGAAGAAAAGGCTGAAGAGAGTAGCGTTTATAGATTACAAAAAGATAGAGAGGAAGGATAACTCTCGTGTAGAGTGTAAGTGTGTTATCTTTCTTCAGTGGCGTAACGAACGGAGAAACCAAGTAACTAAATAAGTAACTAAATAACTAACTAAATAAGGATAAAACAAGTAAAATTATTATATGATGACTGTCCTCGATTGCTCGGCGTCTGACACCGTGAGTATTTCCCTTATTTGTGTAGACGTATTCTTCTCAAGTTTCCAGCAGTGAAAGCATTCCCTCATGAGTCTCAAGCTAAATGTTAGGAAAGTCTCTGTTCAGCACACTTCCCGCCCGAGTCCATTTGTGTCAAATCCCATTACGTCTACCAAAAGTAACTGACTTTGACTTTTAACTGTAAGAAGGAAACCAATGCTATTGACCTCGACACCAAAAATGATGGTGATCATACTTTATAATTGAGGTAAGTAAAGCATTACGATCGTACGTGATAGGAAGGTTTCACACTCTACCGTGTCGCCGATTTTTAAAGGGTGTGTAATAATTTTTAAAGCTGTGAAATGTTCCCCATCTATGCAATTAAATGATATAACAAAGTGACAAGCCTTGTGTCATTTACGAAATAGAGTAATTACTCAATATCGTAGAATTTTTAAGGGAAAAGAAACAAAATATTTAGACAAAGCTCACTATATCTGTGAATAAAAAAAGAAAATAACTACACCATTTCCAGGCTATCCTAACCCAGCTGGTGATATCAATAATTCACAGCAAAGAACCAGCGGCTAATAAACTACTCACTATATGAATGTATTTTATTTTATGTTTGCAGCTGAAAATTTGTCTGTTTGTCTACCTATATTATATATTTTTGTATATTTGTAAACAAAAGAATAAACATATCAAACTGCAAATTTTATAAAAATATAATAATGCCTGATAAAAATAAAAAGCTTGCAAAATAAATTACAGGCCGACATACAACCCAATTTCATTTAGGACCGATATATCGTAACAAGTTTTAAGTCGATTAAGATCCGAACACTTTATTTTACCGGTCGCTGTTGATTATAGCTGGACTTTTTTGATATTGTAAAGCGGTTACAAATAATGACAATTAGATCAAGGAAAAGGTAATGTTGCTGGCGAGGTCGAACGAGAGAAAAAAATCCGTCGATACTTTGCTGTTCTATTAAAACGAGGAAATATACAACCAAGTCCAACAATCTGAAAACAATTTAGCAAAATAAGTTGTAACAATTAAGTAAAAGAGAAAAAGACTTCTGAAATGAGCTAAGCAGAGGTCATATATTTTTACAGAAGTAAGGTTGACCAAAACCAAACTTATGAATATGTGAGTATATGCATAATATATATAATTTATTTAGAATTTATAACATATATATGTTCTGATACCACTAGAAAAATACCCATTTTCTTTTGACACTACCCGTGACTTATCAATTGATGGTTTCCCGAATTTAACACCTAAAACGACACGTATAGTCTCGAAACAAAATCTCTGTTTTGTAGTGATATTATAACACATTTATGATATAATTTTTAAATAAAAAATCACACACACACACACACACACACACACACACACACACACACACACATATATATATATATATATATATATATACGAACTAATTCTAAAAGTTGATTCCCCTCTTCCCATTTGGTATTACCTTTTGGGATTGACGACTAAATTTACCGTTTTGTTAACTGTAGGACTTAATGATTTTAGTCATTATTAGTGATACTGTTTTCTTGGTACGTTTTACAATAATAATAATAATAATAAATATATAAATATATATATATATATATATATATATATATATATATATATATTGATTGATTGATTGATTGATTGATTGATTGATTGATTAATACCTTGTTTTTGGTAATAATAAGGTTAGACCAGTACACCTTTTTATTAAATATTGTTCGATATAATTATATTCTAGAACTTTTGAATATTACCCATTTTTATCGAGTTATTTCGCCTAGCCAGGTTTCTCCTATGATTGGAGTCTTCAGGCGATTTTTAATAACTGTTGTTACCGTTTTTCTTTTTAAGAACCGATCTTATAACGGTGTTGTATTTGAACTTTCTCGTGGTAGAGAATTTATAAACGTACTATTTTAAAATTAAAACGGATTATGGTTCTATATACCTAAGTGGTATTTCTTAGTGTGTATGAATTTCGTTATAATTTCCGTTTTTTCATTTAACAGTTCATGTTGATTTGGATTCATCATAATTTCTAATATTTCTTCTTGGCATAGTCTACATATTTTTCCATCGTTGTAATCCTTGGGTGTTTTATAATGCTCCTCGTTATGTCTGGGTCGTTTCCGTATTTTGATTTCAATTTCCACACGTGGCTAGCCAATTTTGTATTGTTTTTCTAATTTTTTATTTCAAATGTAGACCTGTGATTACACCATCTGGTTTGAAACGTGTCTTTGGTTGAACCCAAAAATATTTTGTTTTGGCCACCTGGGTCATGTACTACTGCCTTGTAAATTATTTCTTTTGTGTTGCAGAGACCTTGAAATGGACATTTATTTTTCTCCGTGCAGTTGCATTGTGTGTTAGTGGCTTTGTTCTGTACGATGCTATTTAAGTTTCTACCTTTTTGTATTAGTGGAAGTATATCTTATTTTGATTGCGTTTCTGTTGGAAATTTTGTTCAGTTCTGATTCTTTTAGAAAGTGTCTATCTACTAGTTTAAAACATATTAGTCTTATTTTGGTTTTTACTTCTAAATTAAATGTTGGGTTGAACCACTTAATGTTTTTTTTTTGCTATTGTTGTTTTTGATTTGTCTGTTTGGTTGAGAATTATATTGTAAAATGTTTTTTTTTCTGGCCAGAATCTCTTAGTGCATCCTCATAGATAATGTTTTCATTAAATATTGATTTTTCGGACTACTTATTAGATAGTCTGTAGTCTTATTCCTTTGTAAATACGTTTAATTATACTATTTAGATGATTGGACATTGTATTTATATATGATAACTTAGTGTTTGTTTTCATGTAGGCGAGACATTTCCAGTTTCAATTTACGTTCTACATTTAAATATTGTACCACAGTATTTTTTGTGACCACTATAATATAAAATTTAGTTTAAAAAGCTCTTTCATTATTTTATCATTTTCTTTTTTGTGGTTTGGTGCTTCCATTATTTTGTGATCTATACATAATCCGTGGTTGTCCGTGGTTGTCAATATAGATTATTTTGTTGAATTTGTTTAAAATGTATATTCCCATCAATTCTACTCCATCATACGATTCTTGTGGTACATCGAATGCTCCGTTGTTGGATTTCTTGGTCCATGCTATACCTTTGTGGAAGAGTATAGATTTTCGGCAATGTAATATTATATCAATATTCTCTGATGGTATTTTTATGTACATTCTACCAAATTAAATGCTTCCGTTAAACTCACCATTTAATTTAGAAGTAAAGGCCAAAATAGGACTAATATTTATTAAACTAATAGATAGATACTTTTAAAAAAAATCAGAACTAAAACATTCAAGAGAAACACAATCAAACTAAGCTATAGTTGTACTAATAATTTAGATAGTTTCATAATACAAAACGCCAGAAACTTAAATAGCATCGTACAAAAACGAAACCTCTAACAAAGAATGCAACTGTAGGGAGAAAACAAAATTATTTTGGACTCAACCAAAGACACTTTTAAGCGCAGGTGGTTTAATCACAGGTCTACATTTAAAATAGAATGGTAGACTGAAAATGTTTAAATTGAAAAATTGGCTAGCCACGTGTAGAAATTGAAATGAAAATATAGAAAATACCCAGAAATAACGTGTAGCATTGTAAAAGCAGACAAGCCTTGCAACGGTGGAAAAATAAGTAGACTATGCCATGAAGAAAACCAAAACTTATGATTTTCCCAAATAAACAAATGAAAGAACGGAAATTATGACGAAATTCATCCACACTAAGAAATACCAATTAGGTTCAAACAACCATATATTAAAACGCCATAATTCGTTTTAATTTAAAAAAAAATACGTACATAAACTCTTTGCCACGTGAACGTTCAAATAAAACACCTTTCTCAAAAAGAAAAACGGTAAAATCTGTTATTAAATCGTCTGAAGACACCATTCATGGTAGACAACTGGGTAGCGAAATAGCTCGAATTAAAAATGGATTATATATATATATATTATTAAGTAAATCCTACTACTACTTCATGATATATATATATATATATATATATATATATATATTATTATTATTATTATTATTATTATTAGTAGTAGTAGTAATTTATGCTCGCACACCATGATTATGCTCACTGGAAGAATGATAGACTTAAAAAACATTTGCTACTCTAGCATATACGTATCTTCATTCAGTAATGAATTAGAACTCTCTAGCTACTGGCGCAGGTATACATGATATATTTCCAAAACTCTGTTCCCTTCTACCGAGCGCCCATAGTTCTGAGGTAGAATCGCCGACTGACGCTAATTCGGGTAAAAGCAAACGGATGTCTAACCGCTGTTATACAGCGAAACTGATCTGTCTGCGGATGTCTATATATAAATATATATTTATAAATTTTATTCAAATATTGTTTGCTTCACAAAGCATTGTGACGAGCATCGTAAAAAAGCTTCAGAATGAAATATGTATAGTTATATATTTTCATTTATTCTAGAGCGTTTTGTCAAAATGCTAAAGAAAGTAATCAAGTGTGAACTGGTTAAGTATCTCGGCTTGTAGAGTCTCCTTTCGGATAAGTAATAGCGCTTTAGCTTTTTGGTCAACTACTGGATGTGCGTTGTGGTACAGTGGATATCGGCTCGGAACGAGAAACCGAGCAGCCGAGTTCGAATTCCAGTTGAATCCATTGTATTCACTTACGCGCAAATACCCTTGGGAAAGGTATTAATCCGTCTCTTCATTCTAGTTATGGGTTAAATAGCCGGATATATTGGGTTCTATAGCCTTGGTCGGCTAGCAGTCTACCGCAGAAAACAATGGCAAACCTAGTGCGGGATAATTTTCTGCCCAGTCAGTCATGTCTCTTTAGAAACATGATCGTCCAAGCGTGTATCACCCATAGCACTTAACTGACTGACTAGTTTTTATCTGTTATTCATTAAAGTGTCTGTTAAGCTAGAGATAAGAAAGTAAACCTCGCGTTGTTTCCTTTGGATATTTAGGGTTTAGGTTATTGGTCTTCTTCACATGTTGATTGTTATAACATTTTTTAACTAAGTTTTGAACTGACTCAGTCATTCTCATCGAATCTCTAAATTATATTTATTTGAACGACTACTTTTCGAGATAATTCTGCATTAATGATTGTGACCCTAAAACTTTTTATTGAGTTGATGCTGTTGGTAATTTTCATCAATGATCCAAATGATGACAACATTTCCAAACTCTGTATCCCTGCTGATAACATAACCATTTCATCTTCTTCGATGTTCCACGGACTTTCAGGACATTAGCGTCATGGCCGTCCAACGTCTCCCTATCCTTAGTAGTTCTTAGCACGCTTTCTCCTGTTACCTCTACCCAACGCCCCATTCTGTCATCCACCTGCACTGATCCGTCAAATATGTTATCCGCTGCATTTCCCTGTATTTTTACCTATATCTGACCCGTGAGTATCAGATTCTCTTAACTATTCGTTCCACGTATTTCAGCTGTCTTTTTCCTGATGCTCACTTCAATTTCGTTTTCATTCTTTCTAAAACCTCATCATTGTTGATATGTTCGATCTATAATCGCTCCATCCTTCTCTAGAACCACATTTCAGTCACTTCATTTTTTTCATCTTTTTCCTGCCATATTGATGAACAGACATCACATAGCAATCTAGTACTCACTTCTTTGTTTCTAGCGACATTTTCCTGTCTCTTGATACTCATCTCGGTTTCTGGAATGCGTTCTTGGCCATCCTAATTCGCCTTCGGTTCTCAATGTTGCACTTTTTGTATTCCGTTAGAACACTTACCAAGTATTTAAATTTTGTACTTTCTTTATTTTAGTATCTAAAACCTGTAATTGGCAATATTTTACACATCTCTTTGCTGATGATCATACATTCGACTTTCTTATTATTTTTTGTATCTTCTCTTTCGCCTTTCTTCTTTTACTCTTTTTAGGAGGTCTTGTAATTTTCTTTCCGTGTTGGCCATCAGGTCTGTAAAATCTGAGTATCTTCTGTTGTTAAAATTATGACCGTCAATTACGAATCCTGGTGTAGCTTCGAGGGTCCTCAGAATAGTCTGGCTGTACAAGTTGCATATATCTGCCAAAAAAGGCACATCCTTGTCTTACGTTATTTTTTGTCTTTGTATATCTTTTGAAATCGTTTCCTGTCCTTTTATTCATTTCATAAATAGTAAGTCTAAGTTGTTCGATAAAGACAAATTGACACCTTACTTCGAAAATGATTTACATTATGTTGTTATATAAAACAAGAAAAGCATGATAACTGTAACGCCTCAAAAACGAACTTATATTTTTAATCGCTGAGAGAACCATTTTAATCTACAATCAGCATGAAAGATATTACCAACCAAAATGATGACTCATTGCCCTTACTCAAAAACAAAAAAATGAAAAGAAAAAAATCCGTTGGCATTAAATAGAGAGTATATTAACACATTTGCCTGGCCAGTGATAAGCAAAACTGTTTTTCTGTGTTGGGCTAAACATATTTTCGTCCAAAACTATCGTAAATATATGTGAGTATACCATTCGTCTTTCCTTCGAACATTACTGATCCATCAGTTTTGCTGTTCCTGCTGTATGTTTAGATATTCCTGATTAAACCCTAAGCAGAATCATTAATGTCATTGGTCCTGATATGATGTCTCGACATCAGTTACTCCCCAACCACCATAACGTAGCTTCCTTGGGCGTTTTCCATGAATAATATCATGATAATTTCAACTTATGAGCTTATCTCTATGGTAACTAGACTTTATTAATTTAAGGGATTTATTATATTATTAGTGACAATGTTTTACTGGTTTAATGGCTAGATATAACCGTAAGTTCTATGCTTATATTTTTTTTTATTGCATTTCTATTTCGTGAACTATTTTTCAGTTGATAGCTTCTTTGTAAATTTTCATTATTAAAAAATCAATACAATGCCAATCATTATCTTTTATTTTATTTTATTGCACGCTCACATTTTTTAGATTTTATTCATATTTTCAACACAGAGTAACCCTTTGTTTTTAGTGATATTACTGCATTGCGTGTTGTTTATTGACTGAAATAAATATATATTAATCTACTGGCCCGCGTTAACCATTCAACGCTCTCAGCTTGATCAGAGTATGTGTCCTCCTTACTCATATTCGATTACCTCAAAAGAATGCTACATCGAAGGAGATTTGGCTGGAAAGAAGAAGTGTTTATCGGAGAGGCATATTTTCAGACCGAAAACAAATCGTTCTGTAGAAAGTCATCGAATTGTTAAAGAAGCGTTGCATTCAGTTTATCAATCTCGAAGGAGAGTATGTTGATGAATAAAGTTTTTAGTTTTGCCTAAAATCTGTTGTGTTATTAGTTAAAACCTAGATTTATTGAATGAGATGTCATATTGTGAGATATACTTCAACAAGAAACTTGCATTGTATTTTTTCAAAAGTCTAGTTTCACTGAATAATAAATACCACTATTTGTCTCTAAAACAATTTAAGAATCGCAGGTTGAGCTATAATTCATCAATGGCCTGATTTTATCCAATTAAGATTTTTCACCTTCTTAGAAGGTGTCTTCAATCAGCTTCCATGATTTCTACAAAAGCTCACGTTTTGTTTAGTCAGTTCTCTAAAATAGAAATTTCTGCACGAGACAAAAAGTTTTCCCAAGCGGTAAAGATGAGCCCGTATTATGCGTATATATACTCTAGATTTCGACTCTTCAAACAGTGAGATTTTAACTGCTTAAACTTCACATATTCTAATGTGCCAACTCACTCATATTTGAGCACACACACTATATTTCTTAAGAAAACTGTTCTCATATAGATTTGTTTTAACAATCTATAAATTTCAGAACGTTAAATTTTCAATTTCATTCAGATGTACCTGGAACAATGAACGAGAAAGTAATATTCTAAACAAGTAATTATCTTTTCTTCAAACATACACGATATACAGTTAAGTAAGACAACGCTTAATATGAATATATTTTATCTGGACTCAAATTTCCAAACTTTCGAACGCAATAGTTTAATCGTTTTTTACATTGCTTAAGCTCTTCTCATACCTGGCTCATTCTTAATCATCATCAATCTATATTTGTGTTAGTACAATTTCTCTCTCTCTCTCTCTCTCTCTCTCTCCATATATATATATATATATATATATATATATTGTTATTATAATTATGTTTATCTTTCTTTAATTATTTTTTCAAACTATAATATAAAAGAATGTGTGTTAAATGTCGATTTGTCCATGTTTAATGCTGACCCAACGTTTCTCTACAATATTCTACTCTCACTTAAAAGTAGTAACAACTCCAACTCAATTATTAGCTGGAATATCGACGCTATAACCAAATCATTCAATGTAAAATAAGTTAGATTTATTTAATGTCTTATCATTTTAAATCATATAAATAACCCTAATCTACTTAACAAAAATAAATAAAAGTAATCAATGTTCACATACTGTCACAGAAAATAATACTTACACAAATATTTATATCCAGATAAATGCATATTCCACTATGAGTTTCTTTTTTTCTTTTTCACTGTTTTCCTTTCTTTTTTGCCGAGCAAATATTATTTATTATTGTTGATAAATATGAATCAACCATTCGAATTAGTCTCCCAGAATTGTAATAATTTCTTAAAATCTAAAATTTTAATTTTTTCTTCATGAAATTTGCAAGAGGCTTTGGGAGAAATTTAATCATTTACAAAATATATGTTCAGCATCGATCATAAACTGTGTGTATAGAAGGCCTTTAAAAATATCTATAAAATCAAGTGTCAATGAATACTAATTAAAAACATTAAAATGAACATTGCTTCCTACATATCAGGTAATTCAACGCGGTTTAATCGTTACTAAAAACAAATTCTGCTGAATATTGTGATTAATTCTCGGTAGATGATATAAACTTTCGGTCTTGAGTCTTGTATCGCATCGAAGCAACGCCTAGATATTCATTAAGGCACAACAGCGCATTTTAATGCTCAGCACGCATGTTCACTAGATCAATTACGACGGAATAGCGGTTAAGGCCTCAATAAGTTCCACGTACTTCCGTCCTTGTGCCTTAGAAAATCACCATACTTTATAGTTTATTACGAAAATGATAAAAGCTGAAAAAATATAAATATTCTCAGGTTTTCAAATGCTATATATTAATTACTAGTCAGCAACTATGTTATGTAGAATTTGAACCCAGCATAATAATCACATGAACTAAAGCGATAGCAGCTACGATACGGTTACAGGCAGTATTTTGGTAGAAGTAGATAGTATAAAATAACTGACTCTTTTTTGCCACTAAAAATTAAAATAATAAAAAAAAAACACTATTTACAACGTCCAAATTTTCAGAATCATTAGATATAATTTTCTATATTAGACGCAATAGAAACGATGCAGCATTTACCAAAAGCTAATCGACATCATATTTTTGTTCTTTTTTCCTTCTTTTTCTCTTTCTTAGTTCCTTTGATGTTACTTTTTCTACCTAACATTACTTAGTTTGTTACTTTCTTTTTTATCTATATCTTTTTGATCGCTTCAAGACTGCCTTTTGGCTTCTTTATAAAACTTCCGCCGTTCTTTCTTATAAATTCCATTCATTTTCATTCTTACACAGTGTCAAGTAGTTGTGAAAATATATTTCATACTCAAATTTTATCCGCCTGCCGGGCACTGTTCAACGCAGGAAAAGTATGTAGTAACATTATATAATCGGGTTATATCACAGTCGTTGTGAAGGACACAATGGTAAAGACTAAGAGGTATGTTATGATAATTAGAATTCTCTGTTGGTGTATCATCAAGATAAAATGCTTTAGTAAAAAAAAGAGTTTGTCTACAACATGAAATGTGTACCAAGTTATGACTCGTATTTGAATTAATACTGATTTGTAGAAGAAGATATTATTTTCGTATATCTGTGGTTCTGTTATGTGTACACGTCATTCTTTCCGGTATATATATATATATATATATATATATAACAGGTAGGTTATATATATATATATAATAGGTCGGTTTTATATATATATATATTTATGTATATATATAATTATAGGCTAGTATATATATATATATATATATATATATATATATAACAGGTAGGTTATATATATATATATATAATAGGTCGGTTTTATATATATATATATTTATGTATATATATAATTATAGGCTAGTATATATATATATATATATATATATATATATATTATTAATTATTACGTCCGAATATGTGAAATTTTGCACACTACTACGAAAATTGTACGTTTTGTTTCGACATTCAAGGAAAAATGCCTCATCAGTTAAGACATTTTTCTTTCGCATTGACAGACATAGGTGCTTCCATCAGCTTCTCTCTTGTCACACGGTAGCACTACTTTCTCAAGGCACTTGATGTAAGCCTATGTGTAGATTTTGAAGTCTTGTGGAGTATGAATACTGGCAAAACCTCACAATCACTGAAATCACTATTAGAATCATTTTTCTGCAAATTTAATGCACTATCCTCAGATTGAAACCGAAACACATTGAAAATTTCTCATGCCGGCTGTATATTTCTGACGGAAAGAATTGCGACATAGTGCTCGTTTTTCAAATCTTCTTCTTATTTTTCTTCTTCTATTATTTCTTCTTCTTCTTCTTCTTTGTGCCTTCTTCGTTGTGCCTTCTTCTTCTTTGTGCCTTACGGAAATAGGCGATCATGGCTTTCCACGTCTCCTAATTCTTGGTGGCTCTTACCACGCTTTCTCCTGTTACGCTACACAAACCCTGCTCAGGTCCATCAAGTATGTTACAGGTTCCACGCTATTGTCTCTCTTTCGCTCTGTTTTTGAGTTTCAGATTATTTAAGGCCTCTGTTCACATTGCATGTCACAAGATCTTTAACTGTCTATTCCTGATTTTTTAACATACGGTGCATTGTTATCCCTAATATGATTTTCTGTCAGCAAATAAAAACAAAAAAAAACACATATGCATGATATAAAAATATAAAATGGCGACAATTTACACATCGCAGAATGATTATATATATATATATATATATATATATATATATCACGTTGTAGCACTGTACCTGTAAGATCAGGAAACTTACGCCAATAACTAGATTCGTGATTGATAAAAGGATATCATGAGCTTCAAGTTTGGATCTTTATTTGGTTTTATGAAAAATTGTTAATCTCAAAGCCGAATTTCAATTCTGATTAAATTCATTCTTCACCCTTACTCACAAATCCTCAAGGAAAAGCTATGTCTATATTTATATGGTCTATATCATGGATGAAATCTCTTATGGGAAACTATCTATACTGTATCAAAATGGCTAAAGGAACCTAAGAGTACTTAAAGCCTGCAGAGGTTGTTCTTCGTGGGTAAATCATCTACCACGAAATTAGAAACTTGGCCAATGACAGACACTTTGAATCCATGACCACAAATATTTTTCAAAGGTCTATTAAATGAATCACATTGTGTTGTGGTAGGCTATATATTTACTTAGTGGCCGGAAATTTGTAAATACAAAATCTGCCATTACAGAATTACTTTACACAAAATCTTTGCAAGATATGACATTCCGGATGCTGTTTTCACAGATACCACCTCTACATACATATCTGAAGATATTTGTAAAATTATTCTCGTTGGAAAATATTACTGCACTGGTTTATTACCCATGGTCACTTGGCCAAGCCTAACTACATTTAAGAAGTTTTTGAAAAAGGCAATTAATGAAAAATCAGCTTAGTAGCACTATAAATACTGTTGAGTGCATAACGGATAAAGACAAATTCCAATACATTGTCAGATATGTCACCGGCTGATTTCATATTTGCAAAAAAGTTAAATCAGTGTTAGTCATAGTTTTTATACAGTCAAATAAATCAAAGAAATGTTAACAAAAAAAATCACCAAAATTTTCATGATTATCGGAAAAAATATGTTTAGAATATATATAAATGAAAAGAAATATAGTGTTTTTTTCTTCCCATCTTATTCTGTTTTATTATACGTATTATTCAATTCGTAACATTATTATAGTGTCTTCCTACATTTCCTTAATTTTACTATATTTTGTAGGATGTACTGCATAATCATTCTGCGTCTTCTATCATCACCGTGAACACCGCATTTTTACGCTGTTAAGATTGTGGCAGCCGATGACGAATCACAGCAAGAATTTTATATATCTTATAAATGTTTCACAGTATATATTGTATAGATTCGGTGAGAAAACATATCCTTGTTTTACTCTCATTTGTATTTTTGTGTACCTGCTGAATTAAGTTCCTATCCGTACACAAGCGGTTTGCTGCCAATATAGATTATTGATTATCCTAACGTTTTTCAAAAAATACTAAGGTTGTTGAGTGTCTCAATCAAGTTTTTCTGTTAAACTTGTCGTACATCTTTGCCTAGTCTCTAGAGAACAGATAAAATCTTCTGAATTTTTATTGCTCTTTAAGGTAGAATTCTTAGCATGAATATCACATTTCTAATTCCTGTACCTATACTGAAATCACACTGTTATTCTCTTATCTTTGAGCTGATTCCGCTGCGCGCTCTGTTCATCAGAATCCGGTTGTTCAGTTTTCTTATGTCGCTCAGTAAGGTGAGTATCCGTTAAAGTTCACATTCCTTTGTACCTGATCTGCTTAGGTTTTCTGGTATATTTCCATTGTTATAGATTTCGTTAAATATTTCAAGGGTGTACAAGTACATCAACATCTTTATTATAATCCCGTTGTGTTATGTTGCTTTGTTTCTGTTGAATTTGGCCATTGCCGAGTCCATTTAGGTTTTTAATATTTATCGTCCATCCATATTTTTGTGTATTGTTTTTTGCTCTCTCTTGTAAAAATTATTTCCGATATACTTGTCCCATCTCTGAAGATTTTTTTCTTTTTCTAGTATCATTGTGCAGTTCGGTGCTTTAAATTCCTCCTGATTCTGAGAGGCTTTTTACTGTTAGTTTCTTTTTTATGCATATCACCATTATTTTCGTGCTCAGTCTCTTTAAGTCGGTGCATTTATCGTTCAGCCTAATAGAGAAGTTTTACTTAAAGAACTCCAGATGAGTCGAAAATGTCCTTTAGAGTGAATCAAAAACTTCCCTGAATTTGAAAGTCCTTTTCTGAACGTTATTATGCCTTCTTTGTTTTGATTAAAATTTAGACGATTAAAGAAAAAAAAAAACAAACATTTGTTTTATTTTTTGTCTCGAAAACAGACCACTGAGTTTATTTCGATTTATCTGTTTACTTTATTCCTTGATTCATTTTTGATTTGACTTAAATTTCTTGATTTTTCTTTTAGTTTTTTTATTTGGTTCGCTTTGGCTGCAGTATTAGTTTTCATTTTCTCTTTGATTTAATTTTTCCAGATTAGTGATTTCGATTTGTTTTATATGATTTACGTTTATTTCTTAATATATTTCAAAAAATATCCTACTCAAGATTTAAAAACTAATTTAATGTTTTGACGTTTGAAAGAAATGTCTCTGATTTACGTATTCTTTTTCAGTTTTGATACACTTTTTCTCGACTTTTTTCGGAACATTTAATATTTCGTGGTGTTTTTTTGCCGAATTTTGTTTTAAAAGATTTTTAATTTTTCTTTTGTCTGAACTAGCTGCTACTAATGCTATATTAGAAGCTAATGAAGGCTGTATTTTGGAAAATGTAGTAGGATAAATGAAAATAAAAAATATAAGATCATGTGCTGCTGATTAGAGTCGTCAAGTAAATCTCAATGTATTAACAGCGCAAATGGTAGCTAAGGAAAGAGTTGATCAAGCCATTATATCCTGTGTTATTGGGAATGTAGCCTTACTTACGTCCTAACTGATCTGCTTGCGTATCAAGAAGGATCAAGCTTTGGTAATTAGTGCTGGGTTAATAAGAATGTCATATGGCCACTTAATTACGTGCGAAGCAAGTTAAGAATGTGTCTCGACATGTCGCATGCGTCATATTGCCAGATAATCTGACCGTGACTACAAACGCGTGCTTATGTGAGTATTTCCATCATGAATTTCAACAGCTGTTCACAAGGGAGCTTGTTCATAGCATTGCCCATTTTGACACCAATTTTGGCAATTTTCCACGTCAAAACGTGGATGAAGTGTCTTGATGTGAGAGTTCCATTACATTGTCTGGAATCTGAAACGAATTCAAGCCGGTTTGCCAGGACAAATTTGATGATCTACCTAAGGAAATGTACTTGAAACAGTCGTCCCTCTTTCTTCCTTTCCTGGAACTGATTTAAAACAATGTATGCATCACCGCTTCACTCAGTGCGTGATCAAGTTACTACACAAAAGAAAGAACAATGGACACGGAAGAGGTAACTTCAGATTTTAACTTGGTTAAACACAGATTGCCTCCAAACATACTTGTGCTGTGCGGTGCAGGAATATCTAAAACGATCTACGTATGATACGTATGATGATCAAAGATGTCAAAAGTGAAGCTGCATTGACAAACTGAGATCAGTTCAAGTAATTCGATAGGGTCGACCATCGATTTTTGGACACTCTTCTTTCAGCTGCCTGTTTCCGGCCGTCCATTCGATCATGGATTCAATTTCTGTATGAATATCTCAGAACGTTTCTTAAAGTGAATGAGAGTCTTTCGACGCTTTTCTAATTGTCTTGCTCTATTCGTCACAGTTGTTCTTTTTCGACTTTGCTGTACATTCATGAGCTGGAAACTTCTTTCACAAGTTAAAATTGAAGCTTCTTTGTCGCGAAAATTCACAAACTTTTGCTACTAACTTGGCCAGGTACTCCGCTTATGTTAAGGAAATTTTGATTCTTTTGTTGAGCTGAGCCTGGGTCAACAAGATCACATGATGGTTAAATTCTGCAAATTCTGGGGGTACAATACGGAGATAGGGTCCCAGATCCTACACGATATGTGTGGTGGATTGTTGCTGTGAGCATGGAATGTAGTATCAGTTCACAATTGATGGACGGGTCGGTCTAGATACTCGGCGTTTGGTTCCGTCCTGATCTCCAGTTAGAATTAGTTGCAGGTGAGGAAAAAGGTCGAATGTGCAGTAAGTTTGTGGTCCCGTATGAATCTTCTTTAAATGTTAGTACCGAAGTATTTGTCTTGCGCATTTATATGATTCTCCTTTAAAGACTCTCTGAACTACTTCTTTATCTACCACACTTATGTTTGGAGGTTCAAAAGATCTTTGGCCTGTTCCTTTCTGATGTCGGTCTGGTTATGTCTAGCGTTGACATTTGTAAACATACGCTTCGCATCGTATTCCTCGAACGAATGTAACAGCAATCGGGTGGTGAGAATACGTTCTGGAAGCAAGACCGCATAAGAACATGACATTTATGAGAAGTGTACTTACTCACGGAAGCCATTTTCAAAGGTCTGCTCAGATACATTTTTATTTCTTCAAATCTCACAGCGCCAAACATTGCTTTATACTGCGACTAGTCTCTTCGTTGGTCTCTGGATGATATCGTATAATGTATCACGTTTTCTATTATAAACAGGGACAGTACTTTCAAACCCTCGGCCATGATGATCTGTAACTTTGTGCTATCTCAACCATCGACTGCTTTCATGCAATTCTATTTACCCGTTTCACACTTAGAGTTCATGTGTAAACTGATAAAATGTCTTTTTAGAAACATTCCAAATATCCCACAGGCTGGGATCTCACAGGTAAGTCGATAAAATCTAGAAGTCACCTTCCTGGCAATTCGAGAACTGTGAGATGCGAATCCGGTGCACATGACTGCGAACTTTCTTACCCTTTGGCAATGTGTGTGAGTCTGTGACACGTTTTTTATGGTTGCTACATATTGACAAACTATGTTGTTTTTCAATTTTCACACCAGGATTTTCACACCAATTATCTTCGTGGTTTACGTAAATTTTCTTTCACAGAACTGTCGATCTGTAGTAATTTTATTGTTACAGTATTGAGTTAGAGCTGTTAATATATATTTCAATGTTTCTCTTTATTATCGAGTTGGAAATTTTTTTTACAGCGATTGTCGTATATATGGTCACATGATGCCAGTTAATTGCATTATTAACATCTTATTTACTACTGCTATAATTTAAAGGTATATTCTGTTGCGTTTAAGTTTGCACTAATTCCTTATGAAATGCATACATCTCTTTCTTTTCTTAGATATGGATTAAATACTCGTTTAGCATGGGCTTAGTGGGAAATATATCTAAAAGAAAACTGGCTTCAGAAACCATGGGAATTTAGGAAGTAAACAGACCATAACTCTAATAATGCATTCGCAAATAATATGGGGCAGTCATCTATGGAGAGCCATCAATGTCTATCTCATAGTGAAATGCATAAATGTGTTTTTTTTTCTAATGTCTGATTTTAATAGAAAGGTATAATGGAATGTGTAGAATTTGGAACGGACCAATTTGAAATTTAAAATATAAATCTCTGATTTTACAACCCTGGAAATGAGAGTAGTGAGTCATGATTAACAATGCCCCGAAAGGTCATTGCGTCAAAAAATATGTTTATACAAAAATCCATTCAATGTAAATTGAAATAATTTATGCTTATTACAATTATTTTTGTCATGTAAGTAACTGTTTATGTATTTATTCAAACATAGATGTGTCATTTGTTCCTTTTTATTTTCCTAACATTCTAATTTTTTTCCTATACTATATTTTAGAAATAGGATATTTGTAATGAAGATGGTGGCCAGAAATCTTGTGAATACTTGGAAATTAGTTGTCTATAGAGCAAAATAGAAAGCTCGTAGTCGAAAATTAATAGCTTGAGAATAAATTGTCTGGAAGCTTAAGACAAAGCATATTTTTAAAAAGGCCTTCCTGGAGAATGGTTTTTCAAAAATTATTTGTCGTTTCGACATATGTATTTGAAATACAAAGACATTAAGTTACTGAGTTACTGACTGAAAGCAAATTAGTAAGTATGTGACAATAAAGGATGTTTATGTTGACTGATATTATTGTCAAACTATTGAAAATGAAAATGTTTATCTTAAACAAAGAGATGATTCATAAATCCCTTCTTCGTCAGAAAAACATGTTTACATCCGTGACCTATCGTTTGAATTACAGACGATGTGTTTAGTACTGGTGTTTGTCAATTTTAAAGATTATCCTCTATTAAAGATCCATTTCTCTTCAATGTTACCCAAATCATCTTCCTATCAAATGTTCGTGATTAATACAATTTAGTGAAATGTGTAACCATTTCTATTTACACGATAAGATGGACTGATGAACGAAGCAAGCAACTCGATCTGCCTTCTTAGCAACTTCATTTTTCCATTCTTCGAATGGAATCGTACAAGAACAATCCAATTTGTCTGTAGCACCCCTATCCCGATCCGCTTTGCTTCCAAGTGTTGCACTGATATTGTCCTGGTTGATATTTGCTGGGGAGATATTTCTTAGCAAGTCACCGACTTGACCGTGAGAGTTAATCAAATCAGAATTGTGAAGTGCCCTCTGGGAACGATCAGCTATTCGTTTTTCCACTTCTATTCGTCGACTGTAGTAATATTCTATGAGGCAGCAATGATGGTGGCTTGCAGTCAAAAGCAATTTACTTTTCGAGCGAATATCGTCAACGAACTAGCGTAATTAATTGCGTCAACAAGTAAGACTGCATATGCTGCTTAATGGAATTTATTTTCGTATCAGAAGAAAGTTTAACTTATATAACTTACCCTTTCTTCTCAACGAAATGCAGAGTACACACAAGGGAAGAACAAATTTCGTACTGATTATAATGCTATTTTGAATACAAGTGATTAACAAACCAAAACTACTCCAGCTATTAATACTCTGTAATTCCAATACTTATAATAATAGTTAACTCGCTATAACACATAAAAATTTAACGGTTTTCCTATCGAAGAATTCTGATAAATTTAAATACTTCAATTAATTATTGGATATGTTCATGGGTAGCTTTACGATAGTAAAATTTGCATAGATATCCCTATCGTATGGTTAAATATTTGAGTACGAGAACGTTAATAAGTATTATATTAATAATCATAAATTTAAAAGGTGATCGTTATATAATGAAATAAATGTGTGCAAATTAAAATATGTGAAATTGCAAAATTTTTCACTGAAACAGACAATAACATTTCCATATTTTTTTCTTTCAGTTTATGAAGGAAAACATGTAGTTTTTTAAAAATATATTTCATTTTCTCACGCGGTTACATCGGAAATGCCCATTATTTACAAGGTAAAAGCTGTAAAGTTTAAACAATATTTTTTCTGTTTTTACTGAAACCAAGCAGCGTCTATGTTATGTCCTCTGTCGTTCCGAGCGATCAGATCAGAAGAGTCTATTAGAGATGAGATAATGGCAGGGTGTAACGGTCGTGCGTACTAAGGAAAGAAACGAAGAGAAGACAAGTAAAATTTTAATAATAGAAATGATAAAAAATATTAATAATAATAATAATAATAAGAAGAAGAAGAAGAAGAAATAAAGGAAGAAGAAGAAGAAAATTGAAGCAAATGGGCTGGACATTATTGTTAAAATCTTAAAAGAGAAAAAAACTTGCCTATAAATTGATATGGCTTGTCCAGGGGATTGTAACATAGCAACCAAATAATTCGAAAAAGCTGCCAAAATATAAAGACCTGGAAATTGAAATAAATAAGTGTGGACATTGAAAACAAGAATCGTACCAGTGATAGTAGGTGCACTTGGAATGTTAAAAAATGGAACAAAACAACACATTGAAAGAATCCATGGAAACCCGAGCTGAAGAATTGTCTTGATAAGTACAGCCCACACACTAACAAAAACTTTGTCTATGTAACGCTAGGGATGTAAGTGGATATAAAAAAAAAACATGAAATGAAGCCATAACAACACACCACGACCTGCCTTAGATCTTCCTGCAGATTTGATAGGTAGTGCTAACAAAGCTAAAATCAAATAATGATGAAACATCAGACAACAACAATAATAATAATCCAATTAAAATAAAATGCTGGCAATAGTAGTTATATTAATATACATCAAGTTGTAAAGACCGTCATGATTTCTTGGCTTATCACTTAAAACAAACAACCAGCATAATAATATTAATTAATGATAGTAATAATAATAATAGTAATAGCAATAATAATAAAATTGATTATTATGATAATGATGCTGATGCGTCATTAACATTATTTCGAAACCGATCAAAGACAGAAGCCAATCATTAGATGAAATAATAACGTCTGCGTAAAAATCGTATTAGAATAACGCTTCAGCGTCTGTGAAAGAAATTTTTCTGGTCGATATTATTTCATTTGTTTTCCCACAATACACTAAGTATGAATTAATATTTTTCCCAAACTGAATAACAATCTGCGCTATATATCCTTGGGTAACCACGAATCTGGTAATTGTGACTCTTAAAAAAAAAAAAATCCAACAATAGCTTGGGTTATCGATGTAAAAGAAAAAGTAATTTTATTTTTAAAATCTTAATTTATGTCAGTTGCGCAATCTGCCACGAAGAGAAATAGAGCGTGCTTTTAATAACTACGAATAGTTACTAGGGCTTAATATAACTTAAAAATTCGTATCGATAATAAATGATGCTTTCATAACAATTCACTTAAACGGAAAAGATACCGGAATATGTATGTTAAATTATAAATTCTCAGACTTGAAAACATCTTGTGACATTCTATCTACATTACATTTACTAGGAGAACTAATATTATTACAACTACAACTAATTGTAATACTATTGTAATAAAAGTTTTAACTCAACGATCATATTAACTGAGTAGGATACTATCTGCATTGAAAAATATGCCTTTTTTACGGGAATAAAACTGCAAGAAACTGGTATGGACATCACTTAGGATCGGTTATAGAGATAATAATTATAACTATTTTATGAGACACTATTGTGGTGCAGTGGATATCAACTCGGAACAAGAAATCGAGCAACTGAGTTCGAATTCTAGTTGAATTCCTTGCATTCACTTACGCAAAAATACCATTGGGAAAGGTATTAATCCGTCCCTTCCCTCATATTATGGGTTAAATAACAGGACACATTGGGTTCTATAGCCTTGGTTGGCAACCAGTCTACCGCAGGAAGCAATGGCAACCTACTTCGGGATAATCTTCTGCCACCTCAGTCATGACTCATTCGAGACATGATCGTCCAAGCGTGTATCACGTCTGGCACTTACCTGACTGACAATTCACAAGGACAGAACAATTAAAGCTAATCGCCGAGACATCTTGATCAAAGACCATAAGAATCCGCTTTCTTATTGGCATAGAATTTCCTGTATATTGTAATGTATCTTTGAAGATCTTCAAAGAAATATCAAATTACCTGGATCTTGAAATAGAATTCGGAAAATATGCGACACATGAAGACATCAATAATTCCAGTTGTAGTTTAAGCCCTAGCATTGATTCGGAAAGCTTCCTAAAGATTAAATGAAAGGATTTTTGGCTACCAAAGACTTAAAGAAACAAAAAATATAGGCTTACAAGTACAGTTATCCATTATAAAAAAAGTTTTACTATATAAAATTTGTTTGATATTAACGTTCATTTTTATCACAAAATACTCACTAGAAAATATCATGAGAAAATAAAATGATGATTGTAAAGATAATAATATATAATAATGATAATAAAAAAACTATGTATGAAAACATAAAACTAACAAGATAGTGTAAATCAAACAGGATATACTAGAGGCAGGGTGGGCATAAATCACGAGAGATTAAGCTGTATTTGCGTAATCACGTAACAGAGAAGGAAATAAAAACGATGTAATGGATCAAATGTTGTTTGCATCAAGAAGAAACGCGACAGAAATGTATGAAATAATACTGTATTGTCACACCTTCAAAAATTACGGGACGCAAAATGAGCGATTTTTTAATCATTGCATACGACAAGAATACCATTAATTTCCAATGGATTTTAGGAAAGTGAAAGAATAGACTGAGAATAAGAAGGATGTGGAAAGGATAAAATATTAACTGGATTCACGAAGACAGATGATAGTGATTGAAGTTGCAATCAAATCTTTGAAGATTTTAGTTATCAGCAAAGCAAAGGAAATGAAAGTTGGGAGATGCGAGAAAAGCATATGTTGAGTAGAATTGACGGTTGCATTTAGCTATTACTATCGCAAAGTGTTGGGAACTGCTGCCAATATAAATTCATGTAGACGGGGCACCATGCGAAAACGCACCTTATTGCAGTTGCCATGAAAATATTCCTAGAAGAGAAAGTGGGAAGCGGCGTCTTGTCGATGAGAAAGCGACTCAAATCGAGAAGCCAGGTTTGAATATATTTCATAAGAGATTTTTCTTTTAATATTGTCAAGGATATAGAGATGTAAATTAGGAAAACTATACCGGATTTGTTTTTTAATCATTTAACCCCAAGCAAGGCTGTACTCCCACTGGTGTGCATGGGGCTATCTAAGAGGAGAGTGATGGTCTGCATAGGTGGAGAACAAAGAGAAAAAGGAATCGGTTACACGGAGTATCAGAGAATGGGAAGGAAAATGAGGGAATACTAGTGCGATGAGAGTAGGGTGAAAAAGGGAGAAAAAAATTCAGAAAGTTTTGGGGAAACGATAAAAGAGATATGGGGTGCAACGGGATAAATGATGGCAATTGACGTTGCATTTAAACTCTTGGAGATAGATATCAGGGAAGTAATTATACGTAAGTATTCTTTGCACTGACGAATGGTAGATTGATAAATTTGCAAGACGGATTTAGACGAGAAAAATTCTCAGGCCTGACTCAATGGCTCAGATTTCATTGCAGTAGAGGCAGGTACTAATTCAATATAGAAGCTCAACTTCGTCATTTCAAAACGTAAGATCAAGCAATCGCAGTATGTTGTTCTCCTTTAGTCAAACATTAACCATGCTTGTCACAGAAAAATGACTCTATAATGGTCAAATGAAAGCAGTTTAGAATGAGTATAAGTGATGATAAAAGGTTTTAGACATTAGTTCAAAAATTTACACATCTGTAGAAGGGGGATACTGCAATTTGATATGGCTTGTATGTTACGATGGATGCTAAGTAAGTATGCTAACTTGCAGTCATAGGACACATTTTTTAAATCATTTCACGCCAAGCAAGGCATTCCACTGCCACTATAGCGCAGGGGTTACATAGGGGAAGGTGGTGAGAGTGTGATTAGATATAGGAAATGTGAGAAGGAGGGTGATAGACGAGTAAGGAGGTACATAGGAATAGTGTTTGAGAGAATGGGTGCAAGGTAGTCCATTAGGAGATGTCTGTTGGCCTTACATTAAAACTCCTGGCATGTGGAAGGCAATTCCACAGGCGGCAAGGGCTAGAAAATAAGCTGTTGGAGTAGAAATTGCGGTTACATTTTATCGGTTCACTGTAAGAGTGTGGGACCTATTTGCTAATCTAGTATCAAGTGCAAATTTGTACCTAGGAGGCACCAGTGATCTAAGTTCATCGGAGCAGAAGCCGTGAAAGTATTTATAGAAGAGGCACAGGGAAGTCACGTCAGGCCGGTGAGAGAGTGATTGCAGCCGGTCAGCCAAGTCGGTATCGATCACATCACAGTTTCTCCGTTGTATTTTGTCAAGAACCCCGAAGGAGAATAGCAGGGGCACCAGACCAGATGTGGCAGCAGTATTCAATACACGGGTGGATGGTAGATTTACATATGTGCAGGATAGATTCAGACAGAAAGAACTTCAGGCCCCTGCACAGAGAACCGTTTTTCATAGTAGCGGATTTAGCAATAGATTTGCTATAGTCATTCCAATTTGAGGTCCGCTGAGAGTGTGAGGCCAAGCAGGCGTAGTGTTTTACTCTCTGGGAGGCAAGCCTGTTCCATGCTAATGGGAGAGGTAGGTGCGGTTGTCTATGGTGGTTAATTGATAGCAGCTTCGTTTTGGAAGAATTGATATTTACGAGCCTTTCTTACCCCAGTCCACTACGGATTGGAGGTGCTTTTCAAGTTCGGCAGCGAGGTTCACCTTGTCACCCACACCAGATATTTGATCGAGCTTCTGATGCATCCTATATTTCTATGCCACAAGATCTCATAATTTTATAGATTAAATAGATACATTTAACCGCAAGGTTTATGCGAAATATTTCTTTTATCACACTTCCTTCTTGTAGAATTATCTTCCGTCTTCTTGCCTCCATGTCGACTTTGATATTCAAACTTTTAATTGCAATGTCAGTCATTATCTTCTGTGTTCTTAATTTATTATTGCCCGCTCCCTTTTCATAGTATTTTTCTTATTTTCTCAGTAACCCTTGCGTCGTAGTGACTTTATTGTCTTGCTTGTGGTGAAATGAAAAATGAAAACCTACCCGAATATTTCTATTGCTAAAATAAAGAAAAAAAGAAAAATAAATATTATTAAAATTATTGGTGACGGGAAATAGAGATAAGAAATATATATTACAAATTTGCTTTGAGTTGTTGATTGCTAATGAATTACAAGAATCAATAACACCTTGTTAATTTATGTTAAAGAATTATTACATTAGGGAAGTCGTTTTTGATACAACACATTCAAACGGAAATTGTTTCGTATTGACAATATATATTTCGATGCATTTAAAGCCACAGCTGCGGAATTCTCACTGAATATTACTCAATTATCTCGTTAGATATCATATTATTTAAAATAATACGAAAAGTGTAATCCAGAAAACAACTAGAAAATGACGTGACGTATTTAATAAAATTAGAGATATATATTATAAATAAATCTATTGTTTCGATCCGTTTTTGAATCTTGCGTTCATACGAAGCAATTGCAATTCTTACTACAAGCATGTTTTTAACTCATCAATAACAATTACATATTTTAGACTGTCCGGGAATTTTCCGTTCATCAAATAATTAATATGAATTAAGGTTTAACTTACTTGACAACCAAAAATGCAATGGCTTTCCAAATGTACTGAGGCTAAATAACACCTCTTTTAAAATATTTTATATAAATTGTGTGTCGTTTAAAGAGGAAAAAAATATAATTCAAGAATAGAATTATTAGAACTTGAAATCGGGAAAGAATGAAAAGAAAAATATTAAATTCTCTTATATTTAATGATTTTGAAAATACCGGGTTAATAAAATGTTCACACACTAGAAAACACTCAGGACATGATTACAGTCATTCAGACGGGGATTTAAAATGCAGAAAATTTGACTTAACACATAAGAAAATGCGTGATTCTATCATTGTATAAGAATATGACTTAGACAGATGCTTAAGATGTCCAACAACATACTAAGAAAACCATATGAAAAAAGAATTATTTAAAGAAATGAGGAACATAATTGGTCAAGTCTCAAAGAAAACGAGAGAAAATGAGCATAAATTGATAGTTAATTATTTTGTATATATATATATATATATATATATATACATATATATATATATATATATTGATATATATACATACATATATATGTTCATGTATATATGCGCACACAGGCACATGTATATATATATATATATATATATATATATATATACACACATACATGTGTATGCATATTTATATATTCATATATACATATATATATATACATTAATATATATATACACACGTTTTGTATATAAATATATATATATATATATATATATATATATATATATATATATATATATATACACACATTTTTTTAATCATATCACCCCGAGCAGGGCGGTAGCGCTACTGATGTGCAGTGGGCTACATAAGAGTAAAAATTAGATAGAAGACAGTGAAGAGAAGAACGAACCAGTTAAAAAGGAGCAAGAGAAGTTAGGGAATATATTTGTGAAGACAGTTGCGGAGGTGGAGAGAAAGGAAAGGATGTACAAGGTGGTAAAAAAAGGACTAGGGTCAGGGTGGTGAAGAAAGATCTAGGGTCAAGTGGTTAAGAGATGAGTATTGACCTTGCATTTAAATTCCTGGAGGTTTGTGACCGTTAGGAATGCAAGAATAAGGAAGCGATTTCTACAGGTGGGAAGCTAGAGAAAAAAAGCTGCAGTAGGAGAACTGTCGTCTGCTTTGAATGGGTGAGACCTAGTTGCCAGTCGGGTTGCACGAGTAAACACCTTTTGAGAGGCACCAGGTCTGTTGTCTGTCTTCTTCATTCAGTTTTCTGAAACAGAGTTCAAATGCCCCATTTTTGACAATAAGTGCTCTGGTTGCGGAATGCAGGGCAAGACGTTGGTCTCCGTTCATGTGGGCGTATTTGTAATTACAATTTCTGAACCTGTTTTGCTGTGGTGGGTTGCGTGGCAGTTGCTGTTCGTACGAGACTTTGTTCACTAGTGCAGTGGTAGTTCGAGTAGTGTGTTGCCATAGTTTCTCTTGTTCTTGGGTAATTTATTAAGTCGCTTAAGGACATATTTGAGTTCATTAGTCCTTTTTGGCGAACTTTCTCAGATAAACAGTTTGTTATTAGCTGGGATTTTATATCGGCATTTGTGTCTGCGAAATGGAACACGGCTAATGCCTCTTTTAATTTCCGGTAAAAATCCTCTCTTTTCGGAGTGGTTTGTTTCAGCTTTCGAAACACAAACCGGTTATAATTCCGTGTTGTTCTGTGGGTTGAAATGGTTCTGCACAGCCGAGACGAGTTTATCGAAGTGTGTCTCGTTTTCTCCTGGTGTGATCTGTTCGGACGGCAGTTCGTCGATAAGGTCGTTCATCGCTTCGCCCACAGACGTTATCAGAATTGATTTTTGTCTTTTATCATCCTCTATGTCATGTGTGATGAAATAATTTTTTGGTCTGTTGACGTATTTTGTCCATCTTGCAGCTTTGGCTTCCGACTCACTGTCGAATTCTGGATAGTGTGATGGAGCGGCCATGTTTGTTATGTAGCACGTTGCAATGTTTGTTGTTGCTTTTATTTTGCGTTTCTTTGTCTTTTTTTGTCGTTGAGTAAATGACTCTGCCCTCGTCGCCAATGTAATGTTTGGTGATGGAGACAATCGATAACCTGCTAAACATCGACTACCACGATTGGTGGTGAATAGGATGGATGACGATTAAATGAGAGCGCAAAGAACCCTGCTTTATATATATATATATATATATATATATATATATAAATATATATATATATATATATATAGTACTTTACTAATATCTTATGCTTCATTGATATATTGAGGCCGGTTAAAAGTATCACAAATCTACATTAAAACTATCTATTTTTTATGATTCCCGATAAGTGTTCCTTTACCTGTCTTTATTTTTTTCTCTTTTATATATCTTCGAAATTTTTATATTTTTAGTACATTTTTATACATTAAAAATATATTCTTTTTGTATCCCCACTCCCAATATACAATTTATTTTTCTTTTCTTCCCATTTATTTTTGTAGTGGATTTTAAAGTAAACACATTTGATCACAAGAGACAGACCATATTAATTTAAAAGTAATTTTGTAAAAAATATTTTGGCAATATTATGCCATGTTATCTATTTTCCCTATTTCTTCTTGCTTCATTGTTTTTCCCTTTTATGTATCTATCCCGTTTTCCTCTCTCTTTGGCTAAAAATGTCACGCTACTTATCCTATATACATTTTCTCGCTTTCTCTCGTTTCAATACCCCTTTTTCTCTCCCCTCTTTTTTGTAGCTTTCTCGTTATCTAACCTTCTGTCATTATTTTTTTTACCCTTTGTTCCCATTTCCCTTTCCCACACTTCCGTTCAAGATACACGCTAATTCTTTTTCTGTACACATATGCAAACATTAAATGTTATTTCAAAGATAGAGTTTGAATCCAATTTGTCATTTCTCTATTTCTATGATGTAAAATTTTGTTTTGGATTGAGTGCTAATATGTAGCAATTTCAATTTAACAACTACATATCTTTAAACAAAAGTAATATGCCGAACGCATTGCTTTATCCATATATTAATAGAAATTAAAAGTCAATAACAAGGACTCAGTTATCAAATGGAATATCGTTGCTTACACACAAAATTACAATAACAAAAGGAAACAGATATAACATGTGCCAGTTAGAAAACACTTGTCATAATAAATCATATAAATAAATATAATCTAATTAACAAAAAAGCTATTTAATGAACACAGCTATCATAGAAAACAATTAAATAATTAGAACCTTACCGATACACATTCTTGTATACATTTGAATGTTTCTCTCAGACACGCATTCTTTCCCATTTCTTTTTTTCAAAGTTTTTTCTTTCACCCGCAAATATTAGTATTATTAATTATAAATTAAATCACTTCGATACCATCTCATTCAATTGTACTAATTATTATATATAAATTAATTGAATTTAAATTTCAAATTTCAAGTTTCATTTTAAATTTTCATCTCCATCTTGATTTTGAATATCTAAATTATACTCTTCTTCTTAAAAGACAGTAACCTAAATTTATATGAATTTACTTTAAATAAATATCGAGTAAGCTAAAATTGCAATCTATAAAACTGTCAGTTTTATAATATGCACCTGATGATAGCATAGCACATGAAACTCATGCGTAATATTGAGATACAGCAGTATATATATATAATATTATGTTCTAATATTATAAAAATGTCATTGAGAACAATCAATAATTGTCATCCATCTGTTTTCAAAATTTTAGTTCCGTTCATGAAATAAGGTGTTAATATATCAAGGCTATAGTAGCCCATATATAAAGAAATACAAATAATTGAATAAATTTTTCTTCCATTGTCTCCAGTTACAATATATATATATATATATATATATATATATATATATATATATATATATATATATATAAATTTAAAAAAATTGTATTTTAGAAACAATATATTGTGTTGCCGTATCCAGTAAATTCAAAAGTATTTGTGGAATTAAAATGATTTAAAAAGTGTAAACAGTAGAAATTAAATTAATGATGGATGAGAAAATTAATTAAAATGTTATAGGTAGAGGATGTTTTAGGCGTTAAAAGCTAGATTTTTTGCAGTCAGTTTATGAAAAATTGAGTTCATAAAAATTATTGCTCTAGTAAGTATCGTGCTTTTTTCAATTAAATATATATTGCAATGAATTTCTAACCCATTCATTTGTATCAGTCCTTAATATATATATATATATATATATATATATATATATATAAGAAAAATTAGAATAAATGAATTTAAAAGAATCGTTATAAAAATAGCATAAGTACTCTCATATGACCCTTTAGGTCAGATCAAAGTATAAAATGTTTGCTTTTCTTTTTCTATTATAAAAATGATGGTATACAGAGAAATCTAATATAATAATCTCATAAGAATAATAAATATATCACGGGAAATGCATTCTAGACAGGAGTTTTGAACGACTGATACTTTTGCCGTTAAAAGTAAAATAAAAAAAATATGTATTCGCCCATATTTTCAAATTTAGAGTAGATCCCTATTCTGATTAGTTCAATTGAATACACATATACGTTTTTGTGTCTTCCCACAAACATGAGTAAGAAACTGAATTTTTCTTATATTCAAATGAAAATCATTTTCACAACAATGAAATAAAATTGATGATGATCAGGTAAATATTGTGAAAGAGAAGTTTCTGTGTTGCAACGCATACTATATTAATTTAAAAGATAGATAGATAGATAGATAGATAGATGGGAATCTCCAAACATAGAAAATTGCGTGTCGCAATATATGTTGAATTAAAAAAACATATTCAAATATATGCTTATATTATGCTCTGTAAGATTTATTGTATTGAGCAATATTTAATAAAAAGTAAAGCAATATTTAATAAAAAGTAAATGTCAGGGAACTCGAAATGACAAAAATATTGGTTATCTTCACGTGGTTCTCTTCACGTGGATATATATATATATATATATATATATATATATATATATATATATATATATATATAAAGAGGTAAGAAGTTTTACGATTTTGAGTTCCCTGGCATTTATTTTTATTAAACAGTGCTTAATGCAATAAATACATATATTATAGAACATAATATAATCAGATTTGTGTGTGTGTTCCTTTTGAAATATCTAAAAAAAAAGCATCACTTTGAAATGAGTACGTAGTTTCTAGGTAATACCTACTTACTTTTTTCTTCTTCCTTTTTTTCGTTACCTTTTTTCATTTTTTCTCCACAATGGTCAACGTGACAATATACTTTCATTCTAATTTTATTTTTCTTCAAGCCTCGATTATTCCTTCGAACGTCGATTGGAAGTCATGAGTTATGGCCCTCTAACCTTGCAAGTTACTTGTTCACCACTTCTGTACATGGTATTAAACTCACAACTATAAGAGTCAAGTCAGGAACTAACCAACTTCCTTAAGTACACATGGCCCAGTGGCTAAAAATGGCAGCAAAGATGAGGACAACAGACCGAATAATATAAATACTATAAATACAACCTTAATCTTAACTTAATTAATAATATTTTGGGCTGAGTATTATATATTGTTTATACAGAGATGGTGATACGAAATTTATAACATTTTTGACTGTAAGGCCTTCAGTGATTATGTATTATTCGATGAAGAAAAATGATTAGAAACAATATTTTATAATTCTGTAAACCATGACTTTCATACTGAGAATCAATATTTAATATGAATTGAAATGAAGACATATAAATACTTATTATATGTGTATTCTTATACATGTACTTAAAATGAATTGTACGATTCCATCAATCACGACATAAGATTAATCGAAAATAGTAATCAATAAACCACAAACTAGAAAAATAAATGAGAACATATCGAAAACTTAAGATGGATATTACGTTAAAGTTAATCCCTGGATCAGCTAATGTTGACGCAAAAGATAAGGAGAGAAAAGTAATACTGAGATGTCTACAGATAAAATGGAAAGACTATATTCAGCAATGGAATGATGAAAACAAAGAAAATATTGTGTTTCTTCCTGTTTTTACTTTTCGCTTATTCTTTACATTATAAATTACAAATTTCGAAACTGCGTATTTAACGGATTATTTATACAACCATTTTTCAAATACACAAATGTCGCTTCTTACTACTTTTCCGTTTGCCTTGTCAATATAGCATTATTTAAAGCGTCAGTCACAGAATTTGGTATCACGCAGCTGAACATATGAATTTATTTCATCAAAAAATTTTACGCTGGTTTCTTATGAATTCTGCGACAAAAAGCAACATTTCCTCTCACAAAATGACGTAATAAAATATTTTCTACAACGTTATTTAAAGGACTCAATATATTTTGGTTAAGCACATTATCATTTATTTAATTAGTTCATTTTGCACCGTTGTAATCAACTTCCATCTCAAAATTGTTGTTCATTGTGACATTCAGTGAAGAATATGTCAATGGCTAACCAGTTTATTTTGTAGCGGGGATGTAGAGGTTGAGCCACATAGGAAATTAAATCAAACTTTTTCTTCACATGTTTTTTACAATCGTGTCGCCACAAGCAAGGCATTTTATGGTCACAGTTTTTCAGGAAGTTACACAGGTTGATTGTTATGAGAAGGAGTGAGAGTTTGCAGGAAGTGTCAAGAAGAGAGTAGGAGAAGGAAGAGAATACTGAAGAGAGTAGGGTGTACGGAGTAAAAAGCACGAGATAGAGGATGTAAGTTAATGAGACAGGAGATGACTACTGACTTTACATTTAAATTCTTGGAGATTATAGCTGTCGAGAAATCAATTATGCGGAAAGGAATTCCACATACGTGAAGTACGAGAATAGAAGCTGATGGAGTAGAATTTACGTTTATAATTTATTGGTTTCACAATAAACGGGTTGGATCTAGTTGCTAATCTTTTGGATCGAGGAAATTCATATATAGTGGGTAACAGTGAGCTATGTTCATCGGAGCAGAAGCCGTGAAAATATTTGTGGAAGAGACACAAGGAAGCCACACTGCGTCGTTGAGAAAGCGACTGTACCCAAGACGGGATAGATCACATTACGATTCTCCGTTGGATTTTGTCGAGGACACTTTACTGGATAGCAGGAGCACCCGACAAGATATGGCAGAAATATTCCATATACGGGTGGATGGTAGATTTTTATATGTGCAGGATTGTTTTGGACTGGAAAAACTTCCTCGCCCTAAACAGAGAAACGAAGTGACGTGTGAAATCCTGTTTTTCCCAAATAGAAAAGGCATTGACCATGTGTAAGAATTATTTTTTTATATTTAAACCAAATGATGATAATAATTTTTAATATTTTACTTGTGAAATAATTTTAGGTTGAAATTTGTTAAATTATAAGGATTTATTCTAAAAAATACCTTATTTTTTTAAAAAAAATAAGAGCGCGTTTAGTATTGTAAAAATAACCATATTTAGAATTTTCCTTATCTGGGAAAATGAGCGTTTCTTTGTTACTTAAATGGCAAAAAACGCGAAGCATAACACCTGGGTTTTTGCAAAGGCGGGAATGTTATCGTCTGTTAGAATTTTGCTGTTTGCTAAAATAGCCAATTTTAATCAGATTCTCTTGATCGTTTCCATCGTTTGGACGTGTCAGATTTTCTCCGGTTTCACTATAAGTGAAATCGTTATTTATTTTCTAAGTTGTAAACTTATCAGCTTAGCTATTTGGAGGATATTACTACTTATATTAATTAATTTACGTAAAATTTTTAACGTAACAATGTAAATTGTCCATGGCATATTACACTGTTTACTTCTTCCACCGTGCCAAACTGGGTCAAAAACGCCCCCACATAGTCACAACAGATATCGAGGGGTACTCCGTGGATCATGATGTGAGTACGCCTTGTGCCCATGTACTCCTTTTGCATTCTCACTTCCTTGATTTGTAAACAATTTCCTGCTATGGCTCGGGATCTCCTGGCTAGTATTTTGGGTAAGTGCCCAAACTCCTAAGTGTTTCCTCCATGTTTTCTCTGCTGACGCCCACAAGCTTTCGTGTTTTAGGGTCTGATATCAGCATGGGAATTATCCTAGTAGCTATCGCTTTTCCCACTTCCGGGATGACGATTAGCTCGTTTTCCTTGAAGTAGCCTTTGTATTTCTCTCGCATCTGCAGATAATAACCTGAATCCCTCCTCACGGGGGCATTCTTCCACACAGATGGTTAAGGAGTCACCATTGGCATACCCACCGAAGAAGTAGACGGCTGGGGAGACGAAGGCATAATTGCCACACACCCCTTCACGATACAAAAAATATTCTCGGAAAAGTTCAACAAAAACGCAGACGATCAACAAAAAAATCTAAAAAAACTGGTAACAAAAATGACGTATTCACAGTAGAAAAAATCCTTTACCGGTTGTCAGTACTTCCACTTTGTAAATGACGTAGGGAAGCGATCCAGCGTTTGCTAATCTCCCATCTGTCGAGAGGACACAAACACTACGTCGACAAACGTGCCTGTTACCAACGTCCGTGTCATGGGGGTCTGGCAATGCCGTACCTGATGGGCCATAAAGTTGTGTCAAGGTTGGTTCCTCTCAGACGAGCAATTTTGGAAGACTCGTTGCTAGCGTGTATAGCAAGGGACATGATCCCAAGCTTTAATATCATCGCTCCTAGGTGGCGGTGCCGAAGCCTCGTGAGCGATCAAGTTTTCTCGTCAAATGTCTGGCGGCCTTGCGGGCGATTTCACGGTCCAGTGACCTTTCACAGCCTAGGAGAGTCTTCTCTCGTAGATTAGTGGAGGGCGTCGCGAAGGATTCATTACGTGAGGTGCTACGCTTTTCGGAGGATGAGTTTCGCTCGTTCTGGTCTTAGGTAACGATTATCTCAGGAACTTTGAGTTTTCGCTCACCTGGCGATCGGCTCGGAGTCGGTTGCCTGTCAATGACATAGCCTTCATATGGGGCTTGGTAGATTTGCCAGATTGTGAACGCTGCAAACTTTGCTTGGAAGAAACGTCTTCGTGCGCTTTCTGTCATTTTTCTACAGGGTTAGCCCTCTATGGGACCGTGTCGGCGAGTTTACTGCTCCTATCGCGCCGCGAGATCTTGTGCTCATTGATTGTGCATTTACCTGCGATAATGTGTCACCCCAGTTTTCTGGGATGGAGCGTATGTTGTTTCTGTCGCTGCTAGCCACGCCTCGAATGGTGATTTGGACGACGCGAACGGAGGAAGTCTTGCGAGATCAGCGTCTTTCACATTATGATCTGATCCGATATTTTGAGCATCAGCTCAAAATAAGGATTAGAACTGATTAGGAATGTTTGACTTCGACAGACTTCATCAAAAGGTGGGTAAATGTGGCGAGCCTGGTTCACGTGAACGAGTCTAGCCTTGATATTCTCTTTTATACCTGCTGGTTACATCCGGGTGGATTCCTTTGGAACCCTCCCCTTTTTAAGGCAGTTTTCTTTTGTGTACCTAATTAATATGAATGAATGTGTTCCTAGCCTGTACCTGGCTTTCTCATTTGTTATGATCCAAGTAAAGAATCCCAACATTCCCAGTTTATTTTTTTTGCCTCCTTTTATCTCCGCTGGGTCATCATTTGTTTGTCCCATTCCATTAATTTTTTACCATCCCTCCACTCACTTAACGATGTGCTTTTTGATTTCGCCGCTTGGCCGAATACGGCGGCTACTCTTTTTGTGGGATGGACGAATCTTACTAACATTATTTATTATTTTATTTTAAAAATTGTTGTATTTTTAGATTGTTTTTGGGTTCATCCCGCTCCCATCATTTCATCTTTCATTAAATGTTTTTAATTATATATTATATTTTTTATGCCGTTTTACTGTCATGGGTTTTTTCCCTGTTTTTAGATGTCCCTTGTAAATTTGTGGTATTGTGGTGTATAAAGGATTGGAAGCTGATGGATTGGTTCTTGTAGTGAATGTGTAAATTGTAATGAGTAATAGGGTCGTGATAGTGTTTAGCTAGGTATAGAATAGTTAAGTGATTACCATTCTTTACCGCTCCCCTTTGGGGCCTTGTGCCACAATTTTTTTAATTTTACAAAAATAAATATTGGGATGTTTTAGTCGAAGGCATTTACTATTCGATAGTTGATTCAGCTCCAACCCGTACCTTAGTACAATAAAACTTGTATATCTTATTCCTGGCGTTGAGTCCCATTCTTCAACTGACCTATGTATACTTTATTCCTTTTCGGGATATATCAGTTTGGCGACGAGGATGACTGTCGTCTGATACCAGTTTGGCGAACTAGGAAAATTACCACCGGATATCAATTGGCGAGAGACAAAAGCAAATTCACATGGAAATTTCAGATGTCGAATGAGGGTTAAGACCCCTAAGGAAATACAACTATTTTAAACGAGGAGAAGTAAAATAGAAGAACCTTCAACAGTGACGACGATATAAAAACAATAAGTTAAGGTAAGAAGTAGTTATTTGTAGCCTCCTCATAAAAAAATTACTTTTACTTGCCAAAGTTCTAAATTATTGGTGAACTGCATGGTTGTTTCCATATACATATTTTTGGTGTGTACAGAACATTGAACAATTAGCAGAATGTATGAAGACGGTAGGCGTAGCGATCCAACAACTAATACATCGGTTCCAAAATTTTCTCTGCGGATGGTATATCAAACTGTCTTTCAGAATTTTTGTACAAACCTGAGGAAGGAATAATTTTCCTGCGTACTTTAAAAGATACGAAACAACTTTTTTCAAAAAGGCGCATATCATGGACCGATGAAGAAAAAAATTATGCTTTTGTTAAAAAATTGATGCTCAGGAAAATAGGAAGTACACGAACTTCATTTTGCCAAAGAAACCAGAAGAGATTTTCCTTTGACGTAACTGTTGAAATATTATCGAAAATGTTTGGCGAACGGGTCAGTTTGTGTTATACACAGTATAAATGCTTAAATACCATGAAAGACGAGGACGAAAACTTTGTTGCGTACGCTGGGAAAGTTAACTCCCAGTATGAACATTACAAAATTAAAGAAATCAGGGAAGATACGTTCAAATGCCTACTTTTTGTGCAAGGTTTAACGGCGCCTAAGGACAGGGAAGTGGGTTCAAAGATTCGAGCAATGTTGTAGCATGATACAGACATAACTTGTAGAAAGTATTCCAGAAAATGATTAATATTAAACGAGAAAATTGTTGAATTGAAGAAAAGAGTATTGCCCGAATACATAAAGTAAAACAACGGGCCTATAAAGAAAGACCATACTGCAAATCATGTGGCAACACTAACCATGCTACAACTAAGTGCTATTTTAGAAATAAAATGTTTTGAATGTGCACAAAAGTGGCACAAGACAGTAATGTGTAGAACGAAAAATTATCGAAAGCCTAAACGGATAAATACAGTTTTATCTAAAAAAGATACAAAGGATTTCTGTACGTAAATTAAATGGTCAAAATATCACTTGTTTGCTAGATACCGGGAGTGACATTTCCACAATTGACGAAAATACCTGGAGAAAAATAGGCCGACAAGAGTTGCAAGCCACTAAGAAAACTGCGAGAGGCATTTCGGGTGACAAGTTGAAATTCAAAGGTGAATTTTTCGCGAACGTAGCATTCGACGGCAAAATCCACAAAACTAAAATCTATGTGATTCCTGGGAAAAATCCAAATTTATTTGGCATTGATTTGATTGTATTTAATTTATGAATAAACCCATGAATACGTTTTGTAGGAAAATAAATGCGTCGAATACAGGAAAATCTAAACAGACAGAAAAATTTATGAAAGATTTGAAGAATTAATTTACTGAAGTTTTTTTTTTTTTTTGATAAACTTGGTTGTTGGGCGCAGAGAGAAGATACATTTGAACTAAAGGATAACATAAAACCAGTATTCAAACCGAAAAAAGTTTCCTTTTCATCATTAGAGACGATAGATAAAGAGTTACAGAGATTAGAGGAAAACGGAGTAATTACGAAAGTAGATTACTGTGAGTGGGCATCACCTACGGTCTACGTAAAAAAGAGAAATAATAAAATAAGAGTTTGCACGGATTTCTCAACTGAATGCTTAAAAAATCACACGTATCCACTTCCCACACCGAAGAAGATATTTTCAAGTTTGAATGGGGGCAAAATCTTTTCGAAAATTGATTTGTTAGAAGCTTATCTACTAGTCGAGGAGGAGGGTTCTAAATATTTAACCATCAATACTCATAGAGGATTGTACATGTTGAAATGTTTACCGTTCGGTTTGAAGGTAGCACCGAGTGTATTTCAACAAATAATGGATCCGATGTTGTCGGGTCTAGATTATGCAATGTCTTACTTGGACGACATATTAATAAAAAGAGAAAATGCGGCAGTACATAAAATTCGTGTCCGTGAAGTTTTCAAAAGAATTAAGAATTATGGATTCTAGGTAGGACTTGAAAAGTGCGAGTTCTTTATGAATAATATCGAATATTTGGGCAGAATAATTGATCTTACGGGAAGAAAACCTATCACACACAGAACTGAAGCGATAAGAAATATGCCTACTCCGGATGACGTGACTAAGTTACAGTAATTTCTAGGCCATGCAAATTACTACAACGTGTATATTCCTAATATGCATGATTTAAGAGCACCATTAAACAAATTATTAGAAAAAAATAAAAAATGGTGTTGGACAAGGGAATGCGACGAAGCACTTAATAATATTAAAAAAGTGCTTCTTGTCGGATTTAGCTTTAGTGCACTTTGCCCTAAAAAATTAATTGTAGCGACGGATGCGAGTGAATATGGCATAGGAGCTGTTCTGTGATACAAATTCGAGGATGGCGTATCAAGACCTATCTCTAATGCATCGAGAACATTGATTCCATCGGAAAAAAATATTATAATCAGATAGAGAAGGAAGTGCTAGCTATAATTTATACTGTAAAAAAAATTCACAGATTTATTTATGGGAGATCGATCGTGCTACAAACCGACCACAAACAGTTATTGTCGATATTTGGGGCGAAAAAAGGAGGACCTACTCATTCCGAAAACAGTTTGCAAAGATGGAGAGTGATTTTATTGAATGACAATTTGAAGATGCAATTTATTCCGTCTAAGGAAATCGCACACTCGGATTGTTTTCCGAGACTAATTCCGAAAAACCCTGAGTTGTTGGAGGAAACATTGATAGCAACGTTAAAACAAGAGAAAGAACTTGTGGATGTACTGGTGAACACCGTTAGTGAATTACCGGTAACGCTGGAGGAAATTAACAAAATGGCGAAAACGGATGATTACCTTTCAAAGATGATAAAACAAGTCAAAGAAATGAGAAAAATAAAGGATATCAAGTATCACCATGTGCAATTTGCAATGAAACACTACTGTATGCTCAATGACTGGTAATTTCACGTGTTCTACGTAAAAGGATAATGAAGTCATCAATGAGGAGCTATATATACTGGCCTAGGATAGACCAGTACCAGGACATTGAAGATTTGGTGAAGTATTGTAAAGGCTGTCAGTTAGCAGCAAAATCACCACCTATAAAAACCATGGCCAAAACAGATGTGACGAGGTCACGGATATATGTTGATTAAGCAGGACTATTAAAGGGAGACTATTACCTTATTATTGTTGATAGTTATTCTAAATGGCCTGAGGTTTACAGATTTAAACACCCGACAGCGGCAAATAAGATAAAGGCCCTAAACGAAGTATTTAGCCGTATGGGGGTGTCAAACACGATTGTGAGTGACAACGGACTATGTTTACGGGAGCTGAATTTAAACATTATTGTGATTCGTTAGCAATCGAACACATAACAAGGTCTACGTATAATCCGAGATCGAATGCACAGGCAGAAAGATTTGTCCATACGTTTAAGACATCTATGAGAAAAGCAAATGGGATCGACACGGAAGACAAGAATATTGAAACATTTCTGATCGTTTAGAGAATTACGCTGAATCAGAACATTAATGGAAATTTGTCGGCTGCTAAGGTTATGTAAGCGAGAAATATTCGATCAGTATTTGATAGGCAGTTTCCAAATAAAAAGAAGTTTTATAAAACCAAAGTCTGATATTAAATCTTTCAAAGAAGGAAACAAGGTCTTCTTTAAGAATAATCTGATTGGAAATTGCTTTTGGGAAGACGGTTTAGTAATTAGAAGAATCGGGAAAGTCATTTATAAGAAAAGGAGAGAAATTTGTCTGTAAAAGTCACAGAAACCAACTGAGATACCGATACCTCAAAACCGTTACAAATGACCAAATATACCAAATGAGATAGTATATGACACATTCCAGATTAGATCAACCACTAGCAATGGAGTACCGATGGAAGTAACACCTACACAAAGAACTACTGATTCTCCTAAATGTAAAGACACAGGGACTGACAGTAGAAGAAAAAAAAGGACAATACGTCTATGTCCTGATCCCAAGAGGAAATAATATTAAGAGCAAACTTCTAGGGAGAATTGAGCTCGGGGGAAGGAGTTATAGTGGAACATCCTGCCACCCTCCCCCGAAAATAGAATGCGCTACTTTATAAAAGACGGTAACGATCGGTACGAAAAGGAAAAGGTTTTAGGCATTCGCCTGACTTTCTATGGCACTGTCAGAGCTCTGCCTTCGGGTAGAGGGCGCTCTCTGCTTCCGAGCAGAGAGCACAAACACAGTCGTGGTTCCGCCGAAGGGTAGATCCACGACTGGGGAAAAATAGACAGACATTTTTTGGCCCGGCTATATGGCCGGGAATACCCACTATAAAATGACCATGTGTCACATCTGGCCTTGCGTGGGATGGCTAGTAAATACAAAAGGTTTTAGGCATTCGCCTGACTTTTCTATGACACTATCAGCTCTCTGCCTTCGTGTAGAGGGCACAAACCCAGTCGTGGTTCCGCCGAAGGGTAGAACCACGACTGGGGAAAAATAGGCATATATTTTTTGGCCCGGCTATATGGCCGGGAATACCCACTATAAAATGACCATGTGTCACATCTGGCCTTGCGTGGGAAGGCTAGTAAATACAAAAAAGGTTTTAGGCATTCACGTGACTTTTCTATGACACTGTCAGCTCTCTACTTTCGGGTAGAGGGCGCTCTCTGCTTCCGAGCCGAGAGCACAAACCCAGTTCCGCCGAAGGGTAGAACAACGACTGGGGAAAAATAGACATAGATTTTTTGGCCCGGCTATATGGCCGTGGAAACCCACTATAAAATGAATGTGTGTCACATATGACCTTGAGTAGGAAGGCTAGTAAATACAAAAAGGTCTTAGGCAACTAAGATCGTGGAGTTCTTTTTTGACTTATTGCCCCAAAAAGTTACAATTGGAATTCTGTTACGTGGATTTTGTTATTGTGACTATGATAATTTTGATACCTGTTTTTATTGTTGTCTTCGTCGCGAGAGTTTCTATATTGATCTTTTTGTGAAGATTTTGTGTTTTTGAGGGGGTGGCAAAGCAATAAAGGCTTCGTCTCCCCAACCGTCTACTTCTTCGGCTGGAATGCTGACGGTGGCTTCTCCACCGTCGGTGACCCCTTCGCCATCAGTATGGGCAAAGTCCCCAACGAAAAAAGACTCCCTTTTCTAGACGCGTCGGCCAAGACTTGGCGTCGAAAGAATTTGTCCTTAAAGGATTTGGCTGAGATGTGTGCTACATACCTCTTTCCGATTATCCTTTACCGGTTGTCAGTATTCCACTTTGTAAACGAGGTAGGAAGGCGATCGAGCGTTTGCTATTCTCCATTCTTTGGAGAGGACGCAAACACTACGTCGACAAACGTGTCTGTTACCAACGTCCGTGTCATGGGGGTCTGGGAATGCCATACCTGATGGGCCATAAGGTTGCGTCATGGTTGTTTTTTCTCAGGCGAGCGATTTCCGAAAACTCATTGCTTAGGGGTATAGTGAGGGACATGTTCCCTAGACATACTATCACTCCCCCCATCTTGAGGTGGTGCCGTAAGCCTAGAGAGCGATCGAGTTTTCTGCTCGAATGTCTGGCGGCTCTGCGGGCCATTCCACGGTCCAGTGACCTTTCACAGCCTAGGAGAGTTTTCTATCGTGGGTTAGTGGAGGGCGTCGCTAAGGATCCATTACGTGATGTGCTGCGCTTGTCGGAGGATGAGTTTCGCTCGTTCTGGTCTTGGGCGCCAGGTAGTGATTATCTCAGCATCTCTGAATTTTCGCTCACCTGGCGATTAGCTCGGAATCTCTTGCCTCTCAATGACAAGGCCTTCATATGGGGCGTGGCGGGTTTGCCAGATTGTGAACGCTGCAACCTTGGCTTGGAAGAAACGGCTTCGCACGCCTTCTACCATTGTTCGCGGGTTCGCCTTCTATGGGACCGGGTCGGAGAGTTGACTGCTCGTATCGAGCCGCGAGAGCTTGTGCTCATTGATCGTGCATTCGCCTGCGACAATGTGTGGTCCCCGTTTTCTGGGATGAAGCGTATGGTGTTTCTGTTACTGCTAGACACGGCTCGAATGGTGATTTCGACGACACGAATAGAGGAAGTCTTGCGAGGTCAACGTCTTTCACATCAGGATCTGATCTGCTATTTTGAGCATCAGCTCAAAATAAGAATTAGAACTGATTGGAAAAGTTTGACTTCGACAGACCTCAGCAAAAGGTGGGTATATGTAGAAAGTTTGGTTCGCTTGAACGGGGCTAGTCTTGATTTTCTCTTTTAGATCTGCTGGTTGCATCGGGATGGATACCTGTGGAAGCCTCCCCTGGTTAAGGTAGCTCTCTTTTGTTTACCTAGTTAAAGTGAATGAATGTGTTCCTAGCCTGTACGCGGCTTTCTTTTTTGTTATGATCCAATTCGAGATTCCCAACGTCCCCAGTTTGTTTTGGCCTCCTTTTATCTCTTCTGGTTAAGCCTTTTATTGTCCCACTCCATTAATTTTTTACCCTCCTCCCCACTCCCTTATCGAGTGTGCTTCTTGATTTCGCCGTTTGGCGGAATACAGCGGCCACTCTTTTTTCTGGGATGGACGGTTCTTAGTAACATTGATTATTATTTTAGTTAAAAAATTTTGTATATTGACTTTACTTTTGGGTTAATCCCCCTCCCATCATTTCATTTTTCATTAAATATTTTATATTATATTGTACATATTATTGTATACATTATATTGTACATGAATACAATTATATTGTCATGGGTTATTCTCCCTATTTTTTAGGTGTCCCTTGTAAGTTTGTGGCATTGTGGTGTACGAAGTATTGGGAGTAGATGAATAGCTTCTTTTGGTGATTGAGCAAATTGTAACGAATGAATGGGTCGTGATAGTGTTTAGCTAGGTATAGGATAGTTCAGCGAGAACGAACCTCTCCTCCTCCCCTTTTTGGCTTTGTGCCACAGTCTTGTATTTATTGCAAAATAAATAGTGGGAAAGATCTTAGGCGAATACATTCACTATTCGATAGTCGATTGCGCTCCAACCCGTGGCTTGCCTATATATGAATTAATGTTAATTGTACCTTAGTACAATAAATCTTGTATATCTTATTCCTGGAGTTGAGTCCAATTCTTCAACTGACCTATTTATACAGCATTCCTTTTCGGGATACATCAGTATATCACAAGGAACAAAATTCATGTCGTAATTTTGTATCGGAAAATCATACACTATTGTTTCAGTTGAACAAATATTCAAAAAAGGAAATAATAATATTCGATGAAAGTAGCTGATGTTATTTTATTAAAGAACGTCTTCGTAACATCAGCTCGTATCTTTTGATGAAACATCTACGATGATATGGTAAAGTTTTTTATGTAAATTAGATAGCGTCAAAATCTTCTATCAATAAAGAATTTACGAGGTAGTTACATACAGATGACCTTGTACAACAAAAAGAAAAAAAGTTTAATTTTACGCGTTTCATCAGTTAGGACTTCATTGGAATGCGTCTGTTGACGTTATTGTGACTACATTTGAAAATGAACAAGAGACGCTGATAACGTTTCAAAAAATGTCTATGATTTTTTTAAAATATTTTTGGGCAAAAAAATGTTGGCATTTTTTGGGAATGTTGAGGTAAATTTACTGTAACTGAAATAGCTATTAAATCATTTTCTACATAATTTCGTCTTTGTGAATTATTTTCTCTCTTAAGTTTTTCAACATATCTTAAAATTGTGGTCTTAAAATTGTGGAATGTTTACAGTAAACAACCAATAAGGTTCGTTTGTTGTTTCTTAAAATGTCTCTTGTGTGTTCATAAAGTCTTTTTGTTGAAATTCCTTCAGGTTTCTAGAGTATATACATTCTGGAAATCTTATTTACTGCCTACTTCAAGTTTGGCTTGGTTATAATGTATTGTATTAAGTATTTTATTATTAAGTATTTTACTGTTTTAGATATAATCGTGACATATTTTGTGTTAAGTCTATAAAGTTTTGGGGACAGTAGTTGTGAGAAAGTCAGTGGAATTAATATTTTTTATTCCTTATGTTTGTCATGAATTATATTCTTCGTTGTATTTGTCGATTATGCAATATTGATGATCATTTTGTTTTGCTTTGATTGAAAAAATAGGGTATTGAAGAGCGTTAAATTTATACATTGAAAAGTCTTTCAAGTTAGTACAAGTGGCAATCCTTTGCGTCTGCTCAGGATACCGGGGACAAGTGTGAACTGGACGATAGTCTAACTTATCTACTTCTACTACTAATATTAAATATCTGATTATTATCTACTAATATATATTATATACTTATTGTAATATATTGTTTGTGACGCTATGTTCTGTATGAATTTAGTACCACCCTGTATATTATATATAGAACTTATGTAGTTATATTGGGGAAGGTAGCAGAAGTATGATAAACAATCCCACAGGGGATGGAAATAGCTAATGTAGAAGAAAAAAGAACTCCAGTTTTATTGTGTATTATATCGAGATGAACTATTCGATTGTCTCTTCGTCGTAATGAAAAACAAACATATAGAGTTTTTCGAGTGACAATCTGGATATACAGTGACGCTAACATATGCTACAGGATTATACATGGATATAATGTGCATATTTTGCGCTCAAAATAAATATATGTAAGTTAAGTTAGACTATGGGAACAAGATAGGATTTCAATATAAATAAAATCGCAAAAGTTAGTGAAAGATGAAATGCTTATTACCTCGGGTGTAATATAGATTCAAGACAATCATATATCGAAACCAATATCCATATGCTAATAACTGAACTTCAGTTTACATCGCTACTGTTTACTGTCCATAGCAATGTCGAAATTTATAAATGGGTACTCACACACACACAATCAGGAGATGATCAGAATTAGAATAACAACAAACCTGCAAGCATAACATCTGCATCAACATCCAGGGATATTATCAAGTTCAATAATCGAAAGTTTGCTACGGTCAGATTATCTCATGCAATTGCTATATTAGAAGATTTAGTATAAAAAAAATTGAGAAATATATAACGCGAAAAAAAGCATATGACCTATTTCGAGAGATTTCTTCTCAAAAAATAAATGGTGGTTTTTAACCAAGTCAACTTCTGTGACAGGAAATGTAGATGTGACCATTTTACACTCTAGAGGTAAGTGTAGGAAAAGAATTAAATGTAGGCGAGCAATATTTTAAAAATACAATAGAGGGAAGTGGAAAATTGTCAGCAAGCATTTCAACTCTGAAATAAAACAAAATAGTGTACAATAGTGTAAAGTTTATTACATTTCGAAATTAAAATAAGATAGACAGATATATAACCAATCCAAGATATAATTCAAATAAATCGACAAAACTGCTTAAATGTTCGCCAAAAAATCCACCGACTAGTAAGTTATAAAATTGTTAATTCAATATTAAAACAATAATGTCTTGCACAACCTATATATTACAACATCCGTGATCACATGAGATTTTTTTCACGCCCAGATATTATTGTCTCGAATGACGATTGGTTGTCTTGCGGTTTTGTCTGCGGTAAATATTACTGTTATGCTTAATAAACACACTGGCAAGCCTTACAGAGAGATCACGTATATTTGTTGTTAAACTTTTAACTGTCAGCCGTGTCATCAAGTCGAAGAAACAAACTGTATTCATCAGTCCCACGCATAAAACTAAATGCCATTGGAAGATAAAATAATTCGCGAAGGGATTTGTATGTATACTTGATCAGAGAAAGTGCAAGATATACTAGGAAGACATTATTCGATACGTCTGACTTGATTTGTATATATATATATATATATATATATATATATATATATATATATATATATATATATATATATAGTTCCAACTAGAAAAATAACGCTTCACTCAATAATCCCCGGACTGACATATGTATAGTTTATAAGGGGTTCAAGAATGCATGTCATAAAATAACGTGTTGAAAATGGCTATTTCCCGGTTAAGTTTTAACTGAATTTACAGGTAATGTGTATATATATATATATATATATATATATATATATATATATATACATATACATATACATATATATATATATATATATATATACATATACATATATATATATATATATACATATATATATATATATATATATATACATATATATATATATATAACATATATATATATATATCATATATATATATATATGTATATATATATGTGTGTGTGTGTTTGTGTGTTCTTGAAAATGTAGGAGAAAATTTGTTTTGAATAAGGACAAACTGAAAATATTTTTTCTTAGGAAATGATATTAACATCCAAACAAAAAGCAAATAAATTATATTATGATTATTTTTTAAACTATTTAAAATTTTAGAAAATATTGAGTTTAACAAAGCATTGTAAGTACTCTAAAAAAAAGTTATGGCAAATACGTACCGGAATATATTAAAAATTTTGTCTCTAAATAGAATTCTCATAACCCAAGTGTAAATCAATTTAAGATATTTTATAGAATATTGTTATCAATTGAGTACCTCATATTTCTTTCAGAAGATACTTTTTTTTTCATGAATTCCTATAATGATATTAAAAATGTTTCGATTTCCGGTTGTATTCATATTTAAATTCGAATTTTCTGATTTAAAATTAAATTAAAGATTTTCTTCAAGAAAATTATAATGTTTGAAATATTGAAACATTCATTTTCTTGCTGAATTAAAATATGTTTCAAAAATCAGTTTGAGCTTTCATCTTTTTGGCTGAATGATGTCTGTCAATTCGAATAGTTTGTTTTTTTTCTTTTCAGTCAAGTGTAGGATTTTTCGAAGAGTTATCTTGCTCCATCAAAAGATTATCTGTGACGATCTCACTCTGCTAGCAACATAAAGCGTGGTAAAGTTTTTAATATTTTCCTAAAAGATAAAAAAATAAATAAAG